>CM076569.1:90366001-90636181 GCA_034641835.2 Pinus albicaulis | reverse complement strand
CACGCAGTTCAGGAGCGACCCACCTAGAGATTTTTTTGAGTTTTCAGCTGCCAGCTCAGTATTTCGCCTATTTTGGACCAGTTTTGCCTATGGATAGAATTCTTGGGTTTTTGTGATGTAAATTCATGTTTGGCATGTAATTTTGGCTTGTTTTTATCTCTTCTAGAAGATTCACTCTCAAATGAGTAAAAAATCATGTAATGGATCAGTTTCCACTCTTTTAGAGGCAAGTTGTTAGCTGCCTAGATTGTAGTTCCATGATTAGAATTGGCTGAAACTGATCCCTGAAGAGGGAATTCGACCCCTAGAGGTGGGGAAAGGTGTTAGAGTGATCTATATATTGTAATTTCTCAATCATTTTCAGGGGTTGGAGAGGTTGGACTCTTGGGATACTTTTGATACTATTGTACATACTTTCATATTTTAGCTAAGGAAAGATCAGGGGTTTTGCGGCACTTGTTGGGATCCTTGTGGTGTTCTGTTCTTGATGATGTTTCTCCTTTGTTTACTGTAAGTTTCTTCATGTTTAATGTTGCCATCCTTTCATTATGCTTCTGAACTAAATTGAATGAGTAATTAAGGTTGAATCCATTGTTTACAGTGCTTAGCCTTTGAATTCAGTTAGTTCTATATGTTTTCAGCTGTTTGGAGAGGATCCAAGTTCTTCTTTTCCCTCTTTAGCTCCTCGTCGGTCTAATCTATCCATAAATCCAATTTAAAGCATCAAGATCATCACCTACCTTGCCCCAGCTCGAACTCTGCAAAGGTCTGACCTTATCCCCGAACCCAAAATTTGTTTTCCCATTACTCCAGCAAAAACCCAAAAAACCAAAAATCAAACATACCCATCTCTTTACTAGCCTAAAATCAGTTTCTTATTGTAAGTCATCTCGCATCTTATTGCTTATTTTCTCGAGATTGACGGAGAGAGCCCTCTCCTGTCCTCGTAGGGCTAGCTACGAGGCTGAGCGTGGTTTGATGTAGCCTTGAGTTTTACTTCATTTCAGCCTGAGGTAGATTTGAGTGCTAACACAGTCTTGACGGAGAGAGCCCTCTCCTGTCCTCGTAGGGCTAGCTACGAGGCTGAGCGTGGTTTGATGTAGCCTTGAGTTTACTTCATTTCGGCCTGAGGTAGATTTGAGCGCTAACAGTACGACGGTGTAAAACACGCCGTGGGACTTAACGTTATAACTCGATCGCATCGGAACTTTCGAAGTTTAGAAAGGAAATTGGACCTCCGCTAGTGTTCCGATTGCGATTAGCGCTTGGTCCCAGTGCACGGGCACGTGTGGGAAGTGGTTAAGGGGCCAGCAGGAAAGGGGCCAGGCCTATCATATGGTCGGAAAGTGGGTTTTTAACCTGTTTTAATACATTTCAAGGCCTAGGGAGGGTAACGGTTGGGGGCAAAGGTGGGGATTTGGGAAAAAAAAAGGCGTGGGATTTTCAGAGGGGATTTAGGGGTTTTAGTAGGGAAAATAAAAGGGGAAAAGAGGGACCTTGTCAAAGGGGAAAGGAGGTAAAAAAGTGGTGTTTTGCAGGAGTATGAGGGGCAATGTTGGTCTTTTAGGAGCAGTATTTACAATCAATGAGGCTTTAGATGGGGATCAGCAGTAGAGGGGACTTGTATAAGGCAAAGCACAGAGAGACTTCAAGGATGGTGTGTCTTCAGGGGAGATGCATTCCTTGGAGGTCTCCAAAACTTCATAACCCCCACTTGCTTGTCAAGAATTTCATAGGGGGGCTAACAATGTGTTACAAGATGCTTTGATTCTTTCTTCCGAAAATTTTACTGATTCTTGGGTTATAGATTCAGGGGCTTCATTCCATGCCACACCTGATAAGAAATATTTTCATGAATATGTTCAAGGATATTTTGGACAAGTTCGTTTGGGTGATGATAAACCCTGTAAAATTTTTGGAATGGGTAAATTTCTTGTAAAACAACAGAATGGAAACCAATGGCTACTAAAGGAGGTAAGGCATGTTCCAGATCTGAAGAAAAATCTGATTTCAATAGGGCAGTTAGGCAGTGAAGGTTGTGTGACAACTTTCACGGATAAAACTTGGAAGGTCACCAAAGGAGCCCTGGTAATAGCAAAAGGCGAAAAGGTTGGTACATTGTATTTATGCAATGGTATTTCTAACTCTGTTAATGCTTTAACTTCAAAAGGAGCAGATGCAGCATTATGGCATCATAGGCTCGGACACATGAGTGAGAAGGGAATGAAGATTCTTCACTCAAGAAATTTGTTGCCAGGTTTGAAGAATGTTGATTTGGATTTCTGTGAGAATTGCATTTATGGAAAACAAAAGAGATTCAGATTTCTCAGAGTTGGGAAAGAAAAGAAGAGCGAAAAATTGGAGCTTGTGCATACAGATGTATGGGGACCTGCTCAGGTATCATCTCTCGGTGGCTCTCGTTATTATGTTACTTTTATTGATGATGCAACTAGAGAAACATGGATTTATTGTATTCAGAATAAATCTGATGTATTTGATACTTTCAAGAAATGGAAATCTTTGGTTGAGATTGAGACAGGAAAGAAGTTGAAGTGTCTCAGATCAGACAATGGAGGTGAATATTGCAGCAAAGAGTTTGATAGGTACTGTTTAGAGCATGGAATTCGCAGAGAGAAGACAGTTCCAAGAACACCACAAGAAAATGGTGTGTCAGAAAGGATGAACAGAACAATCATGGAGCGTGCAAGGTGCATGAGATTGCATGCAGGATTTCCTTTACAATTTTGGGCAGATGCTGTAGATACTGCTGTTTATCTAATAAATAGAGGGCCTTCAAGTTCCTTGGATGGTGGTATTCCGGAGGAAGCATGGACAGGTAAAAAGGTAAACTACTCTTTTTTAAAGCCTTTTGGTTGTGAGGCCTTTGTCCATATTAATAAAGAAAATAGAACAAAGCTTGAGGCAAAATCAAAGAAATGTACCTTTATTGGATATGGTGTTAATGATTTTGGATATTGCTTATATGATTATGAAAATCACAAAATCATTAGGAGAAGATATATAATATTCAATGAAAAGGTCTTGTATAAGAATCAGTTGCAGGAAAAGAAATAGGAAAAAGAAAGCAAGGAATACACGGTTCTTGATGAGATAACTAAAAAAGTAAAGGTGCCTGAAAATAATAATAATCAACAACCACAGCAGCAACAACCACCACAACAGCAACAGGCACCTCAAACACCTAAAAGTGGTGTTAGAAGATCTACCAAGATAAGTAGACGCCCTGAACGATACTCTCTTTCATTATATTATTTATTGTTGACTGATTCTGGTGAACCCGAATGTTACGAAGAAGCAATGCAGGTTGAAAGTAGGAAGAAGTGGAAGCTAGCCATGGAAGAAGAGATGGACTCCTTAATGCATAACCAGACTTGGGACTTAGTCGGTTGCCTGCAGGTAAAACTGCATTGCAGAATAAATGGGTTTACAGGCTGAAGGAAGAAGATGGAGGAAAATAGAGGCACAAAGCTAGACTTGTGGTGAAGGGGTTTGCACAGAAGAAAGGTATTGATTTTGATGAAATATTTTCTCCTGTTGTTAAAATGACTTCAATCAGAACTATTTTAAGTCTTGTAGCAGCAGAATATTTACATCTTGAACGGTTAGATGTAAAGACAACATTTCAACATGGAGATCTAGAGGAAGAGATCTATATGGAGAAACCAGAAGGATATGAGGTCAAAGGGAAGGAAACATTAGTGTGCAGGCTGAGGAAGAGCTTGTATGGCTTAAAACAGGCTCCAAGGCAGTGGTATCTAAAATTTGACAAGTTTATGTCTGAACAAGGTTATACTAGATGTCACTCTGATCATTGTGTTTATCTGAAAAAGAAAAATGATGGTAGCTATATTATATTGTTATTGTATGTAGATGACATGCTTGTTGCAGGGTCTAACATGCAGGAAATAAATGTGCTCAAAAGAAAATTGGCAAATTCATTTGCAATGAAGGATTTGGGAGCTGCAAAACAAATCCTTGGTATGAGGATAGCTAGAGACAGGAAAAATCGCAAATTAACACTGTCTCAGAATGATTACATAGAAAAGGTGTTGAAAAGATTTAATATGCAGAATGCAAAACCAGTTAGTACACCTTTTGCTAGCCATTTCAAACTTAGTAAGGAGATGTGCCCCAAGACCCAAGAAGACATGGATTATATGTCTAAAGTTCCATATGCATCAGCAGCTGGAAGCTTAATGTATGCAATGGTCTGCACAAGACCTGAGATTGCACATGCAGTGGGAGTTGTAAGCAGGTACATGAATAATCCAGGAAAATAAAATTGGATGGCAGTAAAATGGATTCTCAGATATTTAAGAGGTACCACAAATCAAGCATTATGCTTTGGTGGTTCAAACATTTCTCTACAGGGATATGTTGATGCAGATATGGCAAGTGATAGAGATAACAAGAGGAGCACTACAGGATATGTATTTACTGTAGGTGGAACAGCTGTCAATTGGGTTTCAAAAATCCAAAGTGTTGTTGCACTTTCAACAACAGAAGCAGAGTATGTTGCTGCTACAGAGGCTAGTAAAGAAATAATTTGGTTACAAAGGGTTTATGGATGAATTGGGTAAGAAGCATGATATGGGCACGTTGTACAATGATAGCCAAAGTTCCATTCATCTTGCAAAGAACTCAGCATTTCATTCCAGGACTAAACACATACATCTCAAGTACCATTTCATACGGTTAGTATTGGAAGATGGAGAGTTGAAGCTAGAAAAGATACACACTAGCCAAAATCCTGCAGATATGCTAACAAAAGTTGTAACCAGGGAGAAATTAAGAATGTGCTCAGTTTCAATTGGTCTTCAAGGATGAAAATGAAGATGAGGAACAGCTAGGTCTAAAGAGGAGTCATTGTCCAGCAAATGAAGCAGCAGTGGAGTTGCTACAATCAGTCTCCAAGTGGGAGATTGTTGGGTGTGGAGCCTGATTATCTTGTTTACTTTGTATCACAGCATTAGACCCCTGTACCTTAAAAGGTGTGGCAACGCCGCCCGTAATTAATCGGTGTCGTGGGGGGTCCAGGGGGGGGAGGCAGTGCTTTTTGAAGCCCACCCCCTGGCGGGGGGTTTTAGGGGCAGCACCCTCGAAGCTAAAAACAGATGTAAAATTTCCTTGTAAAAGTATAATAATTTATAGTCAATCTGGGCCATTCATAGGCAGATGATCTGACGGTAGAAGTTACGTTTAGTTTAGGGTTTTTATTCCTAGAAGGAAACCCCCTTGTATATATTAGGGTATTGTATTTCAGCTGTGTATTACGTGCGTATTCTCAGAGTGAGATACATATAGGGAGACTGTGAGAGAGAACAGAGGATATTACAGCAGATCTGTTGTAGGTTTTTTCTCTTCAATTTTTGCTAGATAATAGAAAGGAAGGACTGGCTATTCATGGGTGGACGTAGCCCAAACTGGGTGAACCACATATATCTGTCTCTCTCTGGTTTTATGTGTTTTGTGTGCTTGTATTTTTTGCATATTTTATGTGTTGCATTGCTCCATAATATATAATTTTCTAACAACAAAATCAAGAGGGATTATCTTCTATCTAGCCACCATTTTTTAATGGAAAAAATTTGGTTTTATGGAAAGTTGGAATGAGAGTTTATCGTTGAAGATGATGTTTGGGAAATCATTGAAGGAGCCTATCAGTATCCATCCTCCATTCCCACAGATGAGGCTAGAAAGAAACAATATGAGACTAATGCAAAGGTTGTAAATTCTCTTTTGGGAATCTTGGCAGACTCAAAATTTGTGAAGGTCATGTAGCTAAATACCACAAAGGTTATATGGGACAAGAACATCCAAAGCTATGAAGGTGACACTAAGGTAAAGAGTGTCAAACTTCAAATGTTTAGAATTCAATATGAAACTCTCAAAATGCATAGTGATGAAAGTATTACAAGTTTCTTTATTATGGTAGATTAGATCGCTAACTCAATGATAAATCTTGGTGATGAAGTAAAATATTCGATGCTTTTTGAGAAAATCATAATATATCTAACCCCAAAATTCGATTCAAAAGTCTATGCTACTGAAGAAATGTAGGATTTGAAGAATCTTACTATTGAAAAGCTTCATGGGATCTTAATAGAATATGAAATAAGAAAAGGGGATCCACAAGATATCATAGAAGAAGCATTCAAAGCTACCTATAAAGTAAAAGAAAAGGAGGTGCACTGAGGAATCAGGTTACAAATCAGATGAAGAAGAGGAAAATTTCATAAAGAAACTCCAAGTAGGAACTAGAAAATTTAGAGGTAAACTTCCTTTCAAATGCTTTGCTTATGGAAGGGTTGGTAATTATGTTTCTAAATGACCTTATAAATAAAACCATGAGAAAGGGAAGAATTCTGCAAAAGTAAATGTTAGAGGAAGGTTTTAAAACAAGAAAATTTTCTACACACATGAAGAAAGTGATGGTATTTCAAATGATGAAGAAGATGAACCTGATCAAGAATATCAAATACTTGTGGAATTTGAAGAAAAATGCGTTGATGAATCTAATGATGTTTTTATAGATGCCCTAGAAGAAAATGATAATCTCATTTATGAAATACTCAGCTAAAAATCCATCTGGAAGAAGCTAAATTAGTTGAATAAGTCTTGAAGAAGCAAATTCTAGAAAATGAGAAGCATAGTGAAAGGTTGGAACTTGATATAGTAGGTCTAAGAAAGGAACGTGAGAAAAAAAGGCTCTAAATATTAGATTTGCTAAAGGATCTAAGACCCTAGAAGAAATCATAAAATTGCAACGCTCTCCTCTAATAAAGGCAGGTCTGTGATATAATGGATAATCATCAAAGACTATAAAATCTTCTAAAACAGGTACAGGAAGCTATCTCAGTGCAGTATGCTATGGTCCTATATTTCATAGGATCTTAAGGTGACTGAGTTTATTCTATCTGTCAAATTTATTTTGTAAAATTATTTCCAATCTGCAAATAATTTTCAAAATAAAAAAAGGAGATAACATAAAAAAATGAAAAGAGGGTATATGTTAAAAATAAAAAATATAGAATGTGAACCCCATCAAAAAGAAGAAAAACAATCAATTCTAAAAGTGTTGCACCTCCAAATGCCACTACTCTTAGTTTAACTTATTTCTGAAAATAAATTGCATGAAACTTGTTTAAAATGCCACAATAATTCAATAAAATTCAATCATATAGTTTAAGCATTATTGAATTAGGTTTAAATTGCTTGTTAATAGGTAGTGAAAAATAATTTTTCAAACTGTTTAATCTTGACAGATTAATTAGTTAGGTAGAAAATAAAAATTGGTTCAATAATTTAATCTGAACCAAGGGAGGTGTTGTAATATTATTTGTTTTTGATAAGTTAGAATAAGTAGTTAAATAATTTTCAAAATGATAAGGTAGGATATGGATGCAAAAGAATGAAAAATTAAAAATGTTAGGAAACTTATTATTCTTGTAGGCATCCATGTCAATAAAATGTTAGGTGTTTGATGCTCTAAATAAAGAAGGAGAAATAAAATGTTAGGGAAGAAAGAAAGAAAAAGAAAGCTTCATTTTTTTTTAAATATTTGATTGGCTGCTAGTTTAAATGCGCCTATGGAAAAAGTATTTTGTACGGTTTAAATCCTGATTATTTAATCCATATCCTAAAGTTTTAAACCATAAAAAACTTACCCGCCACAATTTCTTTTCATTTCATTTCCCTTAAAAATCATTAAACCATACCATATATCCCATATTATATTCCCCGCCATATATTTCCTCATTTCGCTTCATTAAAACATTTCCATACATTTCCTTATACAATTCCCTTCATATCTCCCAGTGCATTATTTAATAAAGCCCCGACCCCATCAATCACATCATCGCATATATCATCCCCATATTCCCGTATATCCGATGATCATCATCATGCTTGTTGACATCTAGCGGCCCGTGTGGCCTTTTGGCCCCCCTTCGCCATCCAAAGTTTATCACCAAGGGGAGGTCCGAAAAGAATTGTATTTGAAAAATACCATATTATATTTGTTAGCCCCACATGATTTTGGACCCCCCAGGCGCAAAACAACAAACCGCCTTACCCCCCCCCCCCCCCTATTTCCAGTATACCGCCTACTGTGATGACTATTGAACACCACTCCCCTGCTGCAACTTCATTACCCGTTATTCAATTAAATTCTCTCCCTCCATAATTCCATTGTGAGTTTAATTTCCTATCCGTTAAACCGTGCCATCAACGGAAACATGATTTTTCACTATTAAACCTACTTAATCTCTCTACAAACACCTTTTCTCATTACATTTTATTATAATTCGTTGTTTGCAAGTTGTTTACTAAACCAGAAGCGCTACAATTGCTTGAGCAATGCCCGATTGTACCATTCTCTATTCCTTTTCTTATTCTTGCTCACAAAACCCTCTTTCTTCCCTCTTTTCCACTGTCAGTCATAGCCATTATGCCTCCCAAAGATAAAGATCCAGAGGAAAATGTTAATCCTTTGATTTTCCCTCCTTTAGACCTTCATGACATCCCTATGGCTGATAGAGATTATCAAATCTATGAAACACACTTTGATATCGACATTCTTGAGATGTACTGTTGGCTGGAAGACAAATTAATTGAAAAATCCGATGAAATCCATCTCTGGGAGTCTAATATTCCTTGTTTTA
This sequence comes from Pinus albicaulis, assembly GCA_034641835.2. Taxonomy (NCBI): domain Eukaryota; kingdom Viridiplantae; phylum Streptophyta; class Pinopsida; order Pinales; family Pinaceae; genus Pinus; species Pinus albicaulis. The sequence continues at coordinate 90,627,497 of CM076569.1, read as the reverse complement.
TTTTTCCTCCAACCCACAGTGCTCCTGATTTCATCAGGAAATGTCATGCCTCTTACCTGCCCAATCAGAGAGCCATAGTCAATTCTAATGGCCAATTTATATTTACCATAACCCCTCAAGCCATTGAACAAATGATGTTAGCTCCCACAGTTGATAATGGTGCCCCATTCTCTCATGAAGCTCTGGTTGAAATATATCAGAAATTAGATCTTGCCAAGAGAACTCAAACCTTAGAACTATTCCTAGCACAAGATGATGCATTCCCTAAAATAAATCCTCCTTATCCTTCATCCCTCTTCCCTAAGAGAACCAAGCAAATAACCAATGTCCTATCTTACCTACTTGGTTACTACTCTCACGAATACATAGATTAAGCTATTATAGGATTTCTGTCTATCTTTTCCAATAATTTCAAGCCTTTTGTTATGTTCAATTTCAGCCATTTTCTTGCAGAATCCATCCATCAACAGTTTCTTGATTTCAAGACAAAAGAGGTATTTAAATATACCTCTATTCTATTTTATATGTTCATATACTTCCAAGGAGACAATATTAAATTGTCATTGCAAAAGTTAAATGATAAAGGAGACCAGCAGTCAGTAATTTTCTAGACCACCTTGGTCATGAAAGAGAAGAATGAATTCACCTACAATTAATTCATTGAAATGTTTGTTCACCCAGTTATCAGTCTTCTAAACAGTAGAGAAAAACCTAGAATCAGTGAATAAATTCAGAAGATATTGCAGCTGACAAAACAATTTTAGATAGGAGATTGGTACATGTATGAAAACTACACTGAAATAAGAGTTTTTGGATGTGAACTACAACCGTACAAGTTGCCCAAATTCCTCCCAATGAGGATTTTTGCTCTGGAATTCATCAAGAAAATGATTAACATGGATCAGGTACATTTCGTGGCTACCAAAAAGAAATCTAAATTCAAGCTAAAAACTCAGATTGGCCCATTTATATGTAATAGCAGAAAAGCAGTAGCAGAGGTAGATCAACTATTAAAGAAAATGAAATTTGATTTAAGTTTCACCTATTCATATGACCCATTAGGGATTGTGTCTAAATTAAGGGTAGAAGTCAAATATACTCCTTATTTTCATACAACAATACCAGAGCTAGAGCAGTACAAGAACAAGATAGAGTGGAAAAAGAAGAAATTACGTGAAACAGAAGAACAACTAGTCTCATCATCAATAGTGCAGACTCCAAAAAATCAGGAAAAGATAGCTAAAAGGAATAGAGAATAAAGGTCTCCTTCAGAGACAAACATCTTCAGCGAAGGATTCAAAATTATGTATAGAAAGAAGGCTAAACTTAGTTCTAGACTAATTATTAGCAAGGATTTAGAGCAGCAGACCCCTGTCAACAAAAATGAGCCTCTTATATCCTCATTAAAATGAGAGCATCCCACACAATCTCCTACTACTTCAATGACTACTTCAAATCAGCATGAGATCATACAAACGGGTACTTCAACTTCAAGCGAGCCAGAAAAGAGCACCATGGACATCTTTAAGGAAATAAAATGCAAAAATAAAGCCTTGAAGATTAACACATATAACCAATTTTGGAAACAAATTCCAAGTGCCCAAAGTAGGCTATTGTCAGCCTTTTATGCAGAGAAAGGAAGACTGCTAATGGAATTTCTTCAAGCACAAGTTCCTTAGCCTAAAGGGGAAGCATACTATAAGAAAACATCTTTTGAGTTTGATGCCAAAGATATACATCCCATTGATCAAATGGAGATGCATAAACAAACTGGAGAGATGATATTTTCAACTGTAACTAACACTGACATGTCTTTATCTAAAATGCAAGTTACCCTCGCAAATATCATATCACAAGTCAACATGGAGAAAGTCTCATCTTTTTCCAAAGACATCAGGATTAAAACCTTAGAAGATTTGGTAATCAAGTTGGGTTATGACCCTGCAAATGTCAATGTTGTAGAAGATTTAATCAAGAAAAAGAATGTTGATATTGTAGCATTGAGGAAGCAGTTGAAATTACCACCTACAGAAGATCCTTTATTCAAGGAAATTTCAAAGACAGAAGCAGAAAAGGTAGATATGCTGAAACTCATTCTTTAATAGAGTACACAGCTGAAACAGATGGAAAAAGAGATGGAGAAGTGGATTAAGGAAAGTAAGAAACCAATCAAGCAAGTTTCTCCTTTATAAGCACTTCCAATGACAGTTATTCCCACTGCTATAGCTGCTACTACCAGTAAAGGAGATTCTGCAGATCAATTAGCCTCCACACTTCAAAACATGACTATCTAGATAGAAGAAATAAATAAGCTACAGGAAAAAGTGAAAATTTTTGAAGATCAGCAGAAGAAGTCTGAGACTTATCATGCACCAAAGAGCTCAAAACCAAGTTGAAATATGGAAGAATTCAACCACTAAAGCTTCCATTGGATACACTCTAGGCAATGTCAAAGAAATCATTTGGACTAACATTTTTGAAGAGATTAATGAAATCTGACCATCTATCAGGATCATATTCAAGCAGAAAGAGTTAGTAGAAAAGGTAAATCAGGCAATTTCTAATGCAAACACTCAACTGGAAAATATGCCCAATACAGCTAGCAGCATCATTAAAATTCTAAACTCTAAGGGTAGTCAAGAATTGGATGAGTTAGGAGTAGATGATAGGACTGAAACTATTCTTGAAGTAAAGAAAGTTCTAATTAAAAATAACTTGGTGGTACAGTTTACAAAATAATGTCATTCTCTAGATATAACTTTCAATAAGTTTCTTACAAGGATGGATTCACTTATTAAAAAAGGCCTCCCATCACTGTTTGTTATAAATGACAACTTAATGCCCAAGGAGGATTATATGGAGAAGCTCAAAGAAACAACAAGGTCTACATCTATGTCTTCTATTCAAGCTTCTTTGATAGGTAAAGCATTCTGTAAGCAGTTGAAGATATCGGTTTTATTCACCATGAAAAAAAACACATTTTCACTGCTAAACCAAATTTTACAAAGTACACTGATGCTGATGAAATATACCGCAAGGTTATTAAAGCTTCAATTCCTAATGAAGAGAGACGGGAAAAACTTTGCAAATACCAAGAGTAAAGAACAAGTCATCGTGCTAGCACAACACTTAGTTTCACCAGCACAACAATCATTTTTTCCAGCGTAGTCCTAAAAAGGTGGTGACTCACCAACAACTTTCCAGTAAAATAGGGCCAAAACGCAGATCCACTTATTTTAGATTTTTTTTCTTTCCTTTCTATTCATTTTTTAGAAAATGTAGTTTGCCTTGTCATTCAGGCATTTATTATTGTATTGTTGTAATCTTTTGTATAAATGCTCCAGTTTTGGAAGTATCAAAGGTCGATTGATTGAGATCAGGATTATTTTGTCTATTGAAGTATTGTAAGATTTTTTCAAAGCACTGAAGCATCAATAATAATCAGACCATTCACAGGATTCTTGTGGCTTAAATACTGGTGATGTTTTTCTTTTGTTAATATGTTTCATTGGTATCTTTCATTGTAATCATTTGAATTCTAATTGCAAAGAAAAAAGAGTGATGAATAGGATTTACTTTTGAGTACCTTATTTTGGCTGCATTTACAATCATAATGTTTTCCACTGAAAGACAAACTAAAGAATCCTTAATTTATCTTTAGTTCTGTTGAGTATTTTTCATATTTATGTCATAATCTATTTATAAATTCTAAAATATCCAGTAAATACTCCTAGCTTGCCCTATGTTTACTTCGTGAAAAGTTGATGCAACTATCCAGTTATATTTTGACTCCATTGCCCAATAGACATTAATCAATTGAATACAAACAATTTTCCAAAATCCAAAACAAAACTCAAAACCCAAGTACAATCATAACTAGCCTAAAACTTATCCAAACAAAGTTAAATCTTAAAGAGAGAGCCCTCTCTAAAAATGGCATGGTTAGATCCCAGTTTCAAAAGTTGGTTTGATGTTGGCCTCTGTGATTAGTTCTCATAATCTCTAGTAAATTACAGAATGCTAACATAGTGGCGACGATACTGGGGAACGAATTGAAATCAATCATAATTTCTTTCGAATTAAATCGCTGGTTAAATAATCACTGTATAAAATATTTCATAGAGATTGTTATATTTTTTATTTTTTGTAAATAAAGTGTGTAATTCCAAGTTCAAAAGATTGGTGTGATTTTCATTTTATAGTGTGTGTTTTAATTTTCAAAGCTGGCTTCTAAGCAACCTTATACAAGATCTCATCCTGATCCAAAACCTCCTGAAATAGTGGATGATCCTCAAAGGATTGGAAAAAGAGCTAAGGATACTTCACAGAAAGCAGTCAAATAGAACAATTCATCTGAAAGCCAGGAAAGTAATAATCCTCTCCCCAAAGCAAAATATATTCCTAGTAAGCTTGAAAACTTACAAGATATCAACTTTGACTTAAAGTTTGAGAAAATCATGTTTAGAAGCAAATCCCAAAATTGGGCAGATACATTAGTCATTAACCAATCTATTTTGCATCCAAATTTACTTAAAAATTTTCTTTCTTTAACAAAATCCGATCAAGAAATTTTCCAGGATTTTGAGATCCTCGAAGGTTTGGTATCAAACTTCACTTCAGCAGTTACAGATGCTTATCTCCAACAATCAGTAGAATTGTCTGCATTAAATATATCTAGTTCATCCATTGCATCCCAAAAAATTCAACAAATATCTGTGAGTCTAGTCTCTTGTGAAAATTATACTTCTTATCCTCTCATTAAAACTCAAATACCTTCATCTCCATCGCTTCATCCATCCTCTCCTTCACATATAATTCATCCTTTTCCACCTCCCCCACCACTCATTATTGTCAACCCTCAACCTCCAATCATTGCCGCACGTTATTCTCCCTTGATTCTTCCTCAAAATATAGGGGCTATGCCCCAAGATTATCAATCCAAAATAACCGAGTTCGATAACACCCAACCCATTACTTCTCAACAGCATGTAGAAAAAATGAATGATTTCTTTGATCTCCACGAGATCGATGTTGATGATATTATGATGAGGTTATTCGTTCAGACCCTTGGAGGTGAGGTTAGGAAATGGTTTAGAGCTTTACCAACTGCTTCCATAATTTCACTAGCAGTCCTACAACATCAATTTCTAGATAGATGGAAAATTAAAAATAACCCCCTCCAAATTTTATTAGAATATGAAAATATCAAAAGAGAAACTGGAGAAAGTGTGCATGATTATTGTGCTAGATTCAACTCTATTTATAATTTTATTCTTTCTCACATAAAACCACCTGAGTGTTGATTAATTTTCGAGATGGTGTTGAACCAGATATAGCTTATCAGTTAAGAAAGAGGAATCATGGTTCCTTATAGGAAATGCAGAGCATATCAGTCAGTGTAGAGGCCAATTTGTTGGCCAAAAGAGCTAGAATGAGGGCTGAGAAGAGAGTTACCATAAAAGAAGAAGCATAAACCTCTATCACTGATGCCAAGATAGATTCTTTAGTGAGGGAAATGGAATGAATGATGGTTGATAGAAATATCCCTTGGGAGAATCAAAACCCTCCCCAAAATCGCAATCAAAACAATAGGAGAAATCAACCACATATTAAACAAAGGGGACCTGACCAGAAAATTAGACCCCCTTTTCAAGACAATTATGTTGATGAAAATTGAGATATCCCTCAAGAGGAAGAAGACAACCGAATAAATTTGATGGGTTTACATAATAATGACACTAATTTTCTTACAGAAGAAGAACAATAGCTATTTTCATTAGCCCAAACAGAGCTTGAGTCAGAAGAATCTGAAGAATATAAACTAGGATTTGAAAGAGCTATTATGGAGGTTTATAAACAATATAATCTTAGGAGCATAAAAAAATCTAACAATACTACTAAGAAGAACACTGATTAACCAGCCAAAATTACCTCTAATTCAGACCCTAAGAAAACAGTAGAAAATTCTTCTAAGAAATTTGGTGAAACTTCTGGAAAGAAACCTTTAGAGGTTTCTACTAAAAAGAAGGTGATTTTGTTTCTAAACCAACTCAAACTGATGTTCCAACCACAAGTCAGCAAACCGTACTTAAATGTAAATAAATTTCCGATGTGCCTGACATTCCCAATATTGTAAAGATTCAATCATAATTTAATCTTGAACACGAATTAGCCAAAATCAAAATTCACATCCCTTTGACAAAGCTAATGAAAAAACAAACATACAGAACTCAGGTAATGAAAGTACTAGATATAGGGGCAACTACTAACACTCTCAACCTTAATGATGATCAACCTGAATTGTTGTTTGGTACAGAAGTAGATGGTAAGTTACAAGAAGGAGCAGTCCCTCCTTTCTATGTCAGCTTAAACGTACATGATAAAATCCTATATAATTCTATTCTAGATTCAGGTGCTTCACACAACTTAATGCCTAGAGCTATAATGGAAAATTTAGGTCTTGATATCACTAGGCCTTACAAAGATCTATACTCATTTGATTCAAGTAAAGTAAAATGTTTAGGTCTCATCAAGGGCCCATGTCTAACTTTAACTCAAATCCCATCCAAAAGCCTAGTTACAGACATCGTCGTAGTAGACATTCCTTCTAAATATGGCATGCTTTTATCACGTTCTTGGGGAGAAAAGTTACAAGGAACCCTCCAATTAGATATGACCTATGCTACCATACCAGTCTTTGGTTAGTAGAGAAGATTGTATAGGTAAAATCTCATGAATTATATGATAAGATGTCAAGAAAAACCTCATAATTACCCTCTATATTATGTTCACACTGATTTGGATTCATTCATATTATTTAATGATACGTAAATTGAAGCACAATTTTGGAATAACGTTGATACACCTGAAAACTCAGCTCAACTAGAACAATTAGATCCTCCTTTAGAACTCTTCTAGAATATGAGCTTTAATGGAGCTTGTAGTAAAGAAGGATCTGGAGCAGGAGTTTGGTTATCTAATCCATCTAATAATCATTGTGAAGGGAATTCCTATAAACTTAATTTTTAGTGCACCAATAATATCGCAAAAAATGAAGCTTTGATTTTAGGCCTGTAGTTACTTAAGAAATTAGGTGCCAAAATAATTATTGTACATGGAGATTCATAATTAATCATCAAACAAATAAAAGGAGAATATGCTGCTAAACACCCTAGATTAAGAGCCTACAGAAATGCAGTGCTCGATTTCTTAGATACTTTTGTGGAATATGATTTTGCAGTAATCCCAAGAAGTCAAAATTGCATAGTTGATATTCTTGTTGTCTCTGCAAGCACTTGCAAAATACCTCACCTAAAAAAACCACACACAATTGAAATAAAACATCGACCTGCAATACCAAATAACATGTGATACTGGCCGGTTTTCAAAAATGACAAAAAAATTGAAAATTTCTTACTGTCAAAAGATGAGTTTGAGGAAACACAGTTAGATTTAGATAATTAGGAAAAAAATCAAATAAAACCAGAAGATCATGTATAAAATCAAATAGTTGTATATAATCCTTTGGTAAACCACTGTGATAGACTAGATGTTAATAATCATTTAGATGAAAGTGTGCCTAAATTATAAATTCATGAAATAGATCCTGAAAAAGAATATTTTGAAATGATGCAACTAAAAGATAATATTTTTCCCCGATGATTAGCTCCATTAGAAGACCTTTTTGACTTGAATGATGTAGCAAGGAAGCCTAAAATTGAGCCCATGAGAGAATAAGTTGAGGAATGCAACATAGGTACTGAAAAAAACCCAAATATGATTAAAATGTCAAAAAATTTACCTATTATCACCAAACAGAGATATATAGCCCTATTCAAAGAATACATTGATGTTTTCTCTTGGAATTATGAGGACCTGAAAGTTGATGATTCCAACACCATACATCACAAATTTCCAATCAAATAAGAACAAAAACCTTTCAAACAAAAACTTCGGAGGATAAATCCAGTTTTGTTACCTTTAGTTGAGAAATAAGTTAAATGAATGTATGATGCTAAAATAATTTTCCCTCTCAGATATTCCAAATGGGTGTCAAACATAGTACCAACCAGAAAGAAAATTGGATAAATCAGCTTGTGCATTGATTTCAGAAATCTGAATAAGGTTTCTTTGAAACATAACTATCCCTTACCCATAATTGACCATATCTTACAAAAAGTGATAGGATCAAGTAGGATATCATTACTAGATGGTTTCTTTGGCTATAACCAAGTTTTGGTTGATCCAGAAGATCAAGGTAAAACAGCTTTTACCACTCACTGTCAATGCAACATCCTTTAAGTCCAAAAATGTGATTGAATTCTGTGATAAATATCATATTTCTTTAGGACATTCAACAACCTATTACCCATAATGTAATGGAATGGCTAAATCATCTAATAAGAGTTTGGTAAACATCATCAAGAAGTTACTAGAATAGAATAAAAAGTCTTGGCATGATAATTTAATCAGTGCACTTTGGGCTGATAGGCTTACTACCAAGAAATCCATTGGTATGTCACCATACCAACTTTTTTATGGGATGGATGATGTTTCTCCATCTTTTATGGCACTGATAGTGATGAAGACAATGCAAGAGTTACAAATGGAACCAAATGATGCACTTATAAGGATTCATCAAACCATTCAGTTGAAGCAAACAAGAGAAGAGGTGTATAACAGAACATAGCTCATCCAGGAAAATATCAAGAAAAGCTTTGACAAAAGTACCAAGGCAGTTGATTTTTCTATTAGTGACAAAGTTTTAAAATGGGATGCAAGGAGAGAAGACAAAGGGAAGCATAAAAAGTTTGATAATCTATGGATGGGACCATATATTATAAATTCTTTTAGAGGTGACCATGCATTTTTTCTCACAAATATGAAGGGAACACAGTTACTTGGTGGTCCTATAAATGGAAAGATGTTGAAGCATTATTTCTCCTAGTCTAAATATTCTTTTACATCATTGTAAATATCATAGTCAACATAGATTGGATTGGATGTTTTGCTGATTAAGGTTGAAGCCCGCAGAGAAGGCCCTAAGCCATGGTCAACAAGGCATCATAATATTTGAAATAAAAAAGGAATCAGAATACAGATTGCTCAGATGTGCAGATGGACAAGGCTACTGATCACAGGTTCTTGACACTTCAATGCATGGAAGTGTCATCCCCAGCTGGAGCCACTGTTAGGGTCCTATATTTCATAGGATCTCAAGGTGATTGAGTTTATTCTATCTGTCAAATTTATTTTGTATAATGATTTCCAATCTGCAAATAATTTTCAAAAAGAAAAAAGGAGATAACATAAAAAATCAAAAGAGGGTATATGTTAAAAATAAAAAATATAGAATGTGAACCCCATCCAAAAGAAGAAAAACAATAAATTCTGAAAGTGTTGCACCTCCAAATGTCACTACTCTTAGTTTAGCTTATTTCTGAAAATAAATTGTCCGCAACTTGTTTAAAATGCCACAATAGTTCAATAAAATCAAATCATATAGTTTAATCAGGATTGAATTAGGTTTAAATTGCTTGTTAATAGGTAGTGAAAAATAATTTGTCAAAATGTATAATCTTGATAGATTAATTAGTTAGGTAGAAAATAAAAATTGTTTCAATAATTTAATTTGAACCAAGGGAGGTGTTGTAACATTATTTGTTTTTGATAAGTTAGCATAAGTAGTTAAATAATTTTCAAAATGATAAGGTAAGATATGGATGGAAATAATGAAAATTTTAAAAATGTTAGGAAAATTATTAATTTTGTAGGCATCCATGTCAATAAAATGTTAGGTGTTAGATGCTCTAAATAAATAAGTAAAAATAAAATGTTAGGGAAGTAAGAAAGAAAAATAAAGCTTCATTCTTTTTTAAAAGATTAGATTGGCTGCTAGTTTAAATGCACCTACGGAAAAAGTATTTTGTATGGTTTAAATCCTGATTATTTAATTCATATCCTAAATTTTTAAACCATAAAAAACCTACCCTCCACACTTCCTTTTCATTTCATTTCCCTTAGAAATCATTAAACCAGACCATATATGCCATTTTATTTCCTCATTTCACTTCATTAAAAAATTTCCATGCATTTCCTTATAAAATTCCCTTCATATCTCCCAGTGCATTATTTAATAAATCCCCGACCCCACCAATCACCTCATCACATATATAATCCCCATATTCCCCTATATCTGATGATCATCATCAAGCTTGTCGACATGCAACGGCTTGTGCGGCCTTTCAGCCCCCCTTCGCCATCTGAAGGTTATCACTGTGGGGGGTCTAAAAATAATTGTATTTGAAAAATGTTGTAGTATATGTGTCAGCCCCACATGATTTCAAACCCCCTAGGGGTGAAACAACAAACTGCCTTACCCCCTCCCCCCCAAAAAAAAAAATGTTTCCAATATACCGCCTACTGTGATGACTGTTGTGCACCACTCCTCAGCTGCCACTTCAATACCCATTAGCCAATTAAATTCTCTCCCTCCATAATTCCGTTTTGATTTTAATTGCCTATCTATTAACCCATGCCATCAACGAAAACATGATTTTTCACTACTAAGCCTCCTTAATCTCTCTGCAAATGCCTTTTCTCATCACAAGTTATTATAATTCATTGTTTGCAGGTTATTTACTGAACTAGAAGTGCTACGATTGCTTGAGCAATACCTGATTGTATCATTCTCCATTCCTTTTCCTATTCTTGCTCACATAATTTTCTTTCTTCCCTCTTTTCCACTATCATTCGTAGCCATTATGCCTCCCAAAGATAAAATGTCAATCCTTTGATTTTCCCTCCTCTAAACCTTCATCACATACCTATGGCTGACAAATATTATCGAATCTATGAAACACACTCTGATATCGACATTATTTAGATGTAATGTTGGTTGGAAGATGAATGGATTGAAAAATCTGATGAAATCCAGCTCTGGGAGTCTAATATTCCCCATTTTATTTTTCCTCCAACCCACAGTGTTCCTGATTTCATCAGGAAATGGCATGCCTCTTACCTGCCCAGCCAAAGAGCCATAGTCAATGTTAGGTCCCTATATCACTAGTATAGTCCCTTATTATTGTTAGTGTAACCCCCTTATTGTTATTATTGAACCCTTGTAACCCCCATTTTGTTATTATTGTGCCCTTAAGTTATTATTGTTAGGTCGGCTAGGATTACATTGTGGCCCACTAGGATTACATTATGGCCCCATGGACTCCTATATATAGAAAGGAGGTTTTGTAAATTGTATCATCCAAGAATTGTCCATTTATGTAATGTATTGGAGGTTTCCCCCTCAAAGTGGCTTATTTCTAAGGTGTTGATATCTCTTTTCTTCTATTTTTGGAGTTGGTTACACAACAGTCAATTCTAATGTCCAAGTTCTGTTTAACATAACCCCTCAAGCCATTGAACAGATGATGTTAGCTCCCACAGTTGATAATGGTGCCCCATTCTCTCATGAATATCTAGTTGAAATATATCAAAAATTAGATCTTGGCAAGAGAACTCAAACCTTAGAACTATTCCTAGCACAAGATGCTACATTCCCTAAAATAAATCCTCCTTATCCTTCAACCCTCTTCCTTGAGAGAACCAAGCAAATAACCAATTTCCTTTCTTACCTGCTTGGTTACTACTCTGACCAATACATATATGAATCTATTATAGGATTTCTCTCTATCATTTCCAATGATGTTAAGCCTTCCATTTCAATTTCAGCCATTTTCTTGTAGAATCCATCCATTACCATTTTCTTGATTTCAAAACAGACGAGGTATTTAAATATACCTTTATTCTAGTTTATATGTTCGTATACTTCCAAGGAGACAATATTAAATTGTCATTGCAAAAGTTAAATGATAAATGATACCAGTAGTCAGTAATTTTTTGGACCACCTTGGTCATGAAAGAGCGGAATGAATTCACCTACAAGAAGTTAATTGAAATGTTTGTTCACCCATCTATCAGTCTTCTAAACAACAAAGAAGAACCTAGAATCAATGAAGAAATTCAGAAGATATTGCTGCTGACTGAACAAGTTCAGACATGAGATTGGTAACCTGAGCCATTATCAACCATTTGAAACCCAGATACCAAGCTGATTGCAAATCCATTTTTCCATTTTCACATCTACTGGAGAGATATGCACCCTTAATGAGAATCATCATGAAATACTTCACCTGTGAGGGTAGGTTTTCTAGGCTTTATTCCTACCATATAAGACTGCTCATCCACTTCACTAGGGCAAAGCTGCTACATTTTCCCTATTATCTTTATAGAAGTATTGATAAGATGTCATAGATTGTGCAAAAGAGACCTCCTTCACAACAAATGAAAAGTCTTTTTCACCATTCTCTTATCAAGATGATTTTGTTGCATCAATTAGAGCAATAGGGTATCCCATGGGAAGTGTTCATCGCCCATGAAGTTTTTACAAACCAAAAGCCTCCTCATTAGCCAAATCTACCCTCATCATCTCATCCACCTCCCTCCACTCCTCCATCACCCCCCACTGACCATGACTCCTCATTTACACATGAATCCTCTCCTCAATAAAACCTCCCTCCCTCACCTTCTCCTCAAGCACCAAATCAAGAAGAGAATGATGATGAGGAAGAAGAGACATATCATGAGGAAGAATATACAGATCATGAGGAAGAAGAGATAAATGATGAGGAAGAGGAGAATGATGATGAGGAAGAAACAAATGATGAGAAAGAAGAAAATGACAATGATGAAGACGCGAAGAATGATGGTGAGGAAGAAACAAATGATGAGGAAGAAGAAAATGACAATGATGAAGAGGCAGAGGATGATGAAGAAGAGACAGAGGCATATTATGAAGACAAAGGCAGTGAGAAAAACAGTAAAGAATAAACAGATAATGATGAAGAGGCAGATGTAGATGATGACAAAGAGGAGGAAGAGGGTAGTGATGAAAAGAGCAGTTACAAAGAGGCCAGCAATGAAGAAGAGGATGAAAATGATGAATATGATGACAGTGAGGAAAATGCAGAAGCTAAAGGCAGCATAGAGGAAGATGAAAACAGTGAGGAAAGTGCAGAAGCTAAAGGCAGCATAGATGAAAATGAAAACAGTGAGGATAGTACAGAGGACAGTAAAGAGGTTGAGGAAAATGAAGATGAAAATGCACAAAATAGTAATGAAGAAAATGATAAAGACACCTCTAAAAGTGACAACATATAAAATTATAATGGCCATGATAATGTTGCAAACACAAAGGACAGTGATGAAGAAGAAACCATAATGACTGATAGCCCTAATAATGATGACAGCGGTGACACTATGAACCAAAAAAGTAGTCAAGAGGTTGATGACAGTGGTGAAGATCACAACAGTAATGTTAGCATGGAGGAAAATGAAAATGAGTCTCAAGAGGGCAGTCAAGAACACAGTGTAGAAGACAGAAATGCAAATATCATTGATGAAAAGAAAGGAAGTCTTGAGATCAGCCATGGTGAGGGCATTCTAGTAGACAAATTTGAGTTTTTCCCTCTCGCATATCAAAAAGGGTCAAGGCTTGTGTTTGTTGCCTCCAAAATGCAAGGGACCATGCCGTCCACCTCAACTTAGCCACTATACAAAGGGAAACAAAAGGTAAAGGAAGAAGAAGAAGATCATGAGGTTGAAAGGGATTTTGAGATCATTCAGGTGGACAGTGATGAGGAGAATGAAGCAAGGATCACAAATTGAAGACCTCCAAGCACATTTGGATAGGGCCAAGAGTGTGAATGATGCCCTTGACTTGGAGAACAAGTAGCTAGGAGCACAAATTTCTATTTATGAGGCTAGAGCCTTCAAGGCTGGGAAAGAAGCCCAAAAGGCATAGGTAAAACGAGAAGATTTCATGGGCACTTATGAAGAGAGTGAGGATGAGGAAGGAAAATCTAGGAGGAGACCTAGAACCATGGGGTTGAAGAAGGCATTGGCAAAGCAAAGGAACAAGAATCAGCCTTAAGAGAACATACAAACTAAACATTATGCCCGAAGAAACCAAATTGCAAGGGCTAAACTCAAGAAGGCCCAAGCAAGGATCCAAGAACTAAAAGAGGCAAAAGGCCAAGCTAACCTTGGAATCTTGGCACAAGATTATCTACAGGTCTCTCAAAACCCATGAGGCACACATCCACCAAATTTGGGAGAATTTTGACAAATTTTGGTTTTTTGCTGATTTGGAGGGCCAAGGGGGTAGCACCCATGGTGCTAAGCTTTTTCTCAGAGCATATTCAGGAGGAAAGGCTTAAATTTTTGGGATCCTCGGCTCAATTATAGCATGCTCATAATGTTTTAGGTCATTTGGAGTTGTTTTGGTCCTCCAAAAGGGTCAAAAAACCCCTAATTTTCACCTTTCTGCCTAGTTTTCAGGACAAGTGTTGCACCTTTACCAGGCTTGGAATTTTCTCTTTTTGAGTAGGTTACAGGCGTCCAATCAGGAAACCAATGGTATTTCTAGAAATTAGACTAAATATTCTTTAAAACAAGCCATCATAGAGCCTATTCCGACATCGGGAAGGCCTTCAAAACATTGCTACAAATTGACCCAGTTTTCTTGCTCCAGTGCTACGCCCTTGGCATGGAAATTCATCCTAAAACTCAGTGTTGTGCCCTTTATAAAGGAAAAGTCAACAATTTACACTTGGAAAGTTTTAGGAGGCTTTTTAGAGCCCAAATATCAATTTCTTTGCTAAAAATGCCTGAAAATATATTTTGTTTTTGATATTTTGTGCCTTGGGCCTTGCAAGGTCTCAAGGACAATAGTGACATTTCTGATTAGCCAATAGGCTTCTAGAGACTCTATTAGGTTTTTCTCCTCCTTTCTTGTTAAATAGAGAATTTAGGATTCATTTTTTATGGTTGTTTTTATGACTCTTGTGAGTAATACATAGTCTTTGGAGCTTGAAGAGAAATTGGTGTTGTGGAGCTTGTGAATGGCTTGTTTTTCTTATTGATGGAGAAGGATTGCTTGCAGGATCCCTGAGCTTGGTTAATGGTGATGTGCTTCTATTTAGTTATTTTTTTGTTGTGTATCATTGTGTTCCATCTTTCTATATTGCAGTAGGATAAAATATTTAGACTAAGAAATGTTGTTTAGAGACACCTTAGCTCTATTTATCCTTCACTGCTTCTATGTTTTCCTTTGCTAGGTCAGTTTAGAGAATTTTTAATTGCTATATAAATCCACCCAAGTTTTTTTATCTTACAAATTTTTTAATACAGTAGATATCATATATTTTTTATGGTAAGCCATGCTTGTTTGATATCACTAAGAGATTGTTTTGAGGTCTCTCTTTGAAGTACCATTGTTTAGTTTTGCCAAAGAGGCTATGTTTCTATCATACCCTTTGTCCATGCTGGAAATTTTTTTTCAAAGATCTTTATAGCTCTGATCAATGATGTCTAGGAGTTCCCTCTTCCTTGATTAAATTTATGTGTTAAATCTTAAATTTTTTCTTACCTTGAATGTGAAATCACTAGAAGTTAAATGAGTTTCTCACCTTCTATATTTCACTGGATTGTTTGTCTGAAATGCTTACTTGCTTGAGTTGAATCAAAGAGTTATTGGTATGCCCTGTCTATTGATTACTTCTTTATGCTAAATAGTGTTGAATTCCCTTCTTTTTTTAAGTATTTTACAAAGGATTCTTGATTCCTTTGCCCTACTTTTTTCACAAACTTGATGTTAATTTCATTTCACCAAACCTTGAGAATCCATATGACCATGCTAGATTTTCCCTGTGATGCTCCCTGATCCATTATTGAACCTTCCATGACTTTTTGTAGACTCCATAGCCCAATGACTTGAAAATCTCTCATTCCATATATTCTACTTGATCATTTACCCAACCCAAACAAACAAACAAACCTTAAACTTAACAACTAGCCTAAAATCAAACCCTAAAAGCAAACAAGTTCACATCCTTTGCACAAATTAGAGAGAGTCACCTCTAAGTCTAGGAAGGCTAGGACCTAGGACTCCAAAGACTAGTCTGATGTTACCCTATGCACTTGGTCTGCCAACCTGCTAAATCGCGGGACACTAACAAAGCCAATGGGAAAGTTGAAGTCGTTAAAAAATCCTTGAAGAAAATTCTTCAACAAACAATTGATAAAGCCAGATACAATTGGCATATCATGTTGTACCAAGCACTTTGGGATACTGGATGTCGACAAAGATTGCAACCGGTTTCACTCCATTTCAACTAGCTTATGGGTTAGAATATATATTTCCTATTGAATGTGAAACTCCATCCCTTAAGCTGGCAGTTGATATTCTTCCCGACACTTCCAGTCTAGAGGAATTCCTTATTGATCTAGAACATCTCGATGAGCAGCACCGAGATGCAGCTACGATGAATGAGGCGCATAAGAAACGGGTGAAGGTTCAGTATGATAAGGCAGTCAAACCTAGGGTTTTATCTAAAGGTGACCTTGTCTTGGTTTATGCCCAAGAGAAGGATGCCTTAGGGGTAGGCAAGTTAAAATCTATGTGGTATGGCCCCTTTATCGTCAAAAAGGAACTGAAAAAGGGAGCTTATGCCTTGGTTGAATTTGATGGGAACGAGTTAGCGGAGCCTAGAAATGGGATCTATTTGAAAAAGTATTATGCTTAGGCTTAGGCCTAGCATCTACTTTGTTGTATATAGTGTATTTTTGTACATATCTGTGTTTCAATATTTTGTGTGGTTTTGATGATTTTGATCTGCTTTGGTAGTTATTATTGGATGAGATGAGTCATTTTGGCTTTGCCGATGGTGCTAGTAGACATACCTGGAACCTAGCTTCTGCGTCTTGGGTAATCCACTATCCATCAGGTCAATTATCAGTTTCAAGAGGTGTCTGCATTGGTCCTGCTTCGAACAATGTGGCAGAGTACACTGTAGTGGTCAACCTACTCTCAGAGGCAATATCTCTTGGTGTTGATTCGTTAGTAGTTTACTTGGATTCACAACTAGTGGTTTCACAATTTAACAATACCTATCATGTGAGATAACCATTTTTGCATCGATTATTTCTCAGAGTACGTTTTTTACAACATTTGTTTCAATTTATTACATTCATTCATATTCCTCGATGTTGTGTAGGTATATCCCCTCTGCAGATAGAGGCAATCCCTCTAGCCCTAGGGTGGGTCTAGCAACAAGAGGACATGATAATGTGTCGATTCCTAGTTAATGAATGAAACAAGTTGGGATAGATTTTCCTACTTGTGATCCAACGTGGTTGTGTAGCTACAATAGAGGTCTCCTGATCCTCATCCCAACACGTCACAATCCTTCAGCAATTGTACTCGGGTGCTTGCACAAAGATCAAAGGAGAAAAGCAGCATACAAGACAGTAATTGCATTCATAACTAGCTAATCAGTCAAGGAGGATTAAAAGTATTGAGTAAGATAAATCCCATCAACACAAGACGGGAACCAAAACATCACTCATGTATATATTAAGAGAAAGAAAGAGATTACAACCGGAGCCTTGGCGTCACAGCCTCCTTCAGTGGGTCTAGTCAAAACACGTCTCGAGCATTCGTCGAGGAATTTGGACGTGGCGAGGAAAAATTCTGAGCTCTCTCTCGACAAAGGTCTCTCTCTCTACTCTATCTCACACCAACTATATCAGACTGTTTCAGAAATTTTTTTAGCAATTCCTATTCAGCTAGCTGCATCTATGTGAGAGTGGTGTATTTATAGAAGGAGAGGAGGAGGTTGAGATCCTTCAAGTGGTGGAAGGGAGGCCTTATCCTTTGGGAGGTTGCCCAAAAAGGAGGAAACAAGAAGCCAAAGCAAGTTGTTCGTTGTTATGCAGTCGAATAGCCCAACCTGACTCGCTCAAAAGTATTTAGCTTGGAAACTTCTCTTCTATATTTAAAAAACTTTACAAAAGCAGCTCGGCGCGGGTAGCTCACTAAGACAGAGCACCAATGGGCGTGGGGCCAAATTTTAATTTCCTTTATCAGCGTGAGGCCATAACTGCCTGCTAGCACCAACCCAAAATCATGTGTTTTTGATGGTTTTTTCCAGGAAAAGTCAATAGAGGAAATGTTCTCCTCATGGCAAGGGATGCAATGATACTTTTTGCAAGGCATGACATTTCATATAAGTCACAAGAATGGTCCTCCAATGTGCGGGACGGGGATTGCAGGGACGGTGACAAAATGTTGTGTAACAGATGCCCCCTAAAGCATGAGGTCTGAGAGAGAGGGAGGAGTGAAATTCTTTACGAGAACGTGTTCGAACCAAAAACCGTTGTCAGAAGCCTTGAACGTACAAATACAATTGATATCTATGACACATGAACATGTGGCATGGGTGCAACCATCCATAATAGAGTACATAAAAACTGAGATCTGAGGTATAGATGTAGCCATCCAGAAATAAGGATCAACAAATAGACTCAGGTATGATCACAGCCATCCAATCAAAAGAGTCATACATATAGTCATGATAAACCAAAATATCTCGCAGCCTGGATCTTAGTAGACAAAA
Organism: Pinus albicaulis; assembly: GCA_034641835.2. NCBI lineage: Eukaryota > Viridiplantae > Streptophyta > Pinopsida > Pinales > Pinaceae > Pinus > Pinus albicaulis. Next base: position 90,608,985 of record CM076569.1, on the reverse strand, counting down.
CCTAGGGTATTGCGCTCCATCTCGGCCTGAACAAGTACAAATTCAAGCATGCGAATATGTGAGCTAAAGTCGAACATGAAATAAAGTCACCTAATTACCAGCCAATGATGAAAGTTGTTAACAGGCACGAGAGAAACCACCAATAATGACAATGGCTCTCAAGGTAAAACTAGTACAATCCATGGAATGTGAACAGTGATCTAACGTCGAACACCTGTAGGATAAATCGATCGAAGGCCAATGATGTAGACTTGTCGTCGAATGCGAAGAACTTGCCATTGAGTTATGCAAGTTCCAAGGTACTGGAAAGGAGTCTCTAGATCAACTTCCTTGATAATGAGCTGAAGTCGATGGGAAGTGACCCGGTCAAAGAAGGGCCATAATGTTTCTCACATCATCGACATGAGACAGAGGAACATGATGATAGTGAATCAGGACCAAAAAGAGGATCAGAGGGAGGTTGAAAATTGCAATCGAAAACTTCTCTTGAACATATCAACGACACGAGTTCGGATTTGGAAGCATTTGACATCAAGGGATCTAAGGTCATGATGACGTGGAAAAGAGCAGATGAGAGGTCAAAAGAGATTACCCAAACCCATGGAGGCAAAAATGACGAAATGAGATTTCCCCAACCCGACATGAATGCAGATGAGTGTCATGTTCAAGAGCTACATACTGCTGACACGACTGAGAATTGGTTCCATTTTCCCCCACCATTTCTGGCGAGTACCCCAATTATTTTTGGAAAACAAGCTTGAAGGGGATAGCACTTGCTTGTCATGTAAGTTTTTCCTTCGGATAAATCCATCGTAGTACATTTTACAAGCCCTAGGAAGGAGGAACTCAGTGATGTCATGGTGATGGTTTCCGATGTCATTTAGGGTTTAACGAGTCTGACAAAGGAAGAAATCGACATCTTTTCATGTTTAGAGAGTCTGAAAAGAAGCGGAAAAGAAAACTCCAGCAGTCCCTTTTCGTAAGTAGTCTCACATATTTGAAAAGGTAGAAAATTATGTTTGAGGGAACCTCTTAGCCGCGATAGGCTAAGGTATTCCTTTTTCGTAAATAATCTATCCCAGCCAAAAAAGGGGTAAACATATACTGGGTAGATGAGGTTTCGCATCCTTTAACGAGTTCAAAAAGACAACAATCTCGGCAATCTTTTCAATTTTTGATAGTCAGAAAAGAGCTGAAAGTTGACTACTCCTGGAGGAACGAGTGGCATTTAGGGTAGCAACTGGTTCTGGTGATAGTGGAACTACTCAGAACAAGTAAAGGTCAACAGGCTAGCTAACAAGACCACTCATTTCAGTTGCTCCTCAGGAATGGTTAAAACAATCAAGTGAAGGTGTATGATCGACCAAGCAGATGGTGACGATGGAATGAGAAAACCAAGGTTCATCTCGCAAAATAGGCTGATGAAATGGAAATCACGAGAGGTAAAATAAGAATGGTTTCATTTTTACACAAGCTTGAAATGCAAAACAACTATGCTTGAAATAAGTTTTCATGCCCCCAGCATGATGACTCAATGTGAGGTACATGCTGTTGGGAAAAATACTGAGAGGGGGGGGGGGGGTGAATCAGTATTTAGAGCTAACTGATAAAAATTTTACTTTTCTTTTCTCAAAACCCATACGCTACTTTACAGAACAAAACTAGCATATATACGCGGATATCCTCAAGGAAACTCGCGTATTCTCAGAGCTCTTATTATGTAGTTTATTCTTAAATCATTGCATCATTTATTCATCAGATGTTAAGCAATAAGCATGTGCAGTAAAAACAGAATAAACCATCACACATAAGAAACACACATGAATACCAGGATTTAAGGTGGAAACCCAAGTCCAGAGAAAACCACCGCTGTCGTCATCTCAGTCTTCAATATTTATTATAAAGAAAACATCTTACAGCCATGTACTGGTGCAGACTCATACCAGCACGCAGGCACCCACCTACAGAAGGCTACAACCTTCTCTCGTTTACCAGCCTCTCCTGGAAGGGAGCTACAACCCCCTGCTCTCGTTTACCAGCCTCTCCTGGAAGGGAGCTACTACCCCCTGCTATTAGCACCAGCCTCTACTGGAAGAAAGCTTCCACTTTCATACTGAAGGCTTCAACCCTTAGATCCACTACAGACCACGTTTCATCAATTTTCAAACTGGATCAAACAGCTTCAACACAACCCTTCATTAATCAACAAACATATTTTTCCCAGAACTTCAAACAGAACAGTGAGACCACAGTAGCCAGAATATCAGAGATAACCCACACTTCAGAATAGATATGCTGATGTAAACTCAACCCAGAACATTCATTAATCAAATATCATACGCTAATTTTGTTTACTAAAAACGCGTGTATACGCGCTTCCCTTCTTACCAACCTGCGTATGCCTCTGTGCATAACATGGAGTGAATACGCTACTTCTCTTCGCTGAAGTTGCGTGTATACGTGCTTATATGTGTAGCAACCTGCATATACTTCTGAGAACACTAATTTTTCAGAATGAGATCAAACTCAGGTTCAGATCTGAAATCAGATTTCTGTTCAGACAATCTATCAATCATGCAGAACTGTTTAGACAGTCAATCTTCCTTCATTGAATCATCAACCAACAACCAACCAATTGATCTTTCATCAACTTAATCAGCAACATAATCGTTATTCAAACAACCTAGATCTGTATGAATACATTATTGACAGATAGCAGCAAAATAGATCAAACATTTCATTCCACATACTTCAGCAAAAACCTAGATTCCATACGCGCTTTTACTTCACTGAACCTGCGTATATACACACTTTAATAAAGAAAAACCTGCGTTTTTTTTAAGACAACCCGCGTGTATACGTGCTTTCTCTGCCATGAACCCACGTATAGATCTACATACATTATAGGGCAGCGCAATTCTTCAGACCAGATAAACAGCTCAGATCTCACCCTTTACTTCAGCAAAGATTCGCCAGATCACAGATCTAAACATTCCATAAACAGATCTAGAAAATACATAGACATTTCAGATCTAGAGATCCCTCTTCATCATTTTCTTCATAGGTGCATTATGAATTCAGATCTATCAGCAAACTGTTACCCATTCCATGCAGATATACTTTAGAGTGAAGTATTCATTAAAACCCAGACCCATGCACACACTTGCACTATGATCTTCTTCTCCTTATATAGATTTAGCCTTTGTCAATACCATGAGTCAAAACCACTCAAACGCTGATGGTATTCCTGGACGGGATCAAATAGATAATCAAGAGCTCAATAATTTGGGTCAATACCATGGTAATGTCCCCTGGTTTCCTAAATTTTGAGCGCAAATGGGCATACACTACTTGTCACGTACATTTCCGCGTACATACGTGACTTATCCTTAACAAACCCGCGTATGCCTTGTGACATACCTTGTTCAACATTATTCTGGCACTTTCTGAGCTACTTCTGAACTGATCTATAGATACATCAGATTTACATCATTAACAACTCATCAAGTCAGTTTTCATCAAGGACAACTTCATCAGGCAGGTTCCATCAAAGTCAACACATTGTATCACATTGCCAACAATCTCCCCCTTAACTCATCAAGTGGGTTTCCATCAAGGACAACTTCATCAGGTAGTTTTTCATCAAATTTATCAAGTATTTTTCCATCAAGGACAACACTCTGCATCATATTGCCAACAATCTCCCCCTTTGGACTTGATGGCAACCATGATGGTGTTTGATCACCACAACAGATAGATACATTGATTATAACCATTATGCAAACACCATGATACTCTCCCCCTTTGACATCAAGAGAAAAGGGCAGATAAAAACCAAAAAAAGGTTTTTTCTTCTCTTGTAGAAAGAAGAGCTCTATAGATCTGATGTGCACTGAAGTTACCATGATCCCTCTGAGTTCATGCTGAATCTTCAAACATATTTTTCAATGAAGTACATGACTCTATGACCTTTCCTATCACCAAGGACTCATACTTACATCAAAGATCCAACCAAGTGGATTTACAGATATGAATCAAGTACCCAACCAAGTGGGTTTACACAATTTGACTCAACTACCCAACCAAGTGGGTTTACAAATTTGATCAAGACCTTACATGACTGAATATTACAAATTTACATCATAGGTATCAACATGACCTTTTCATCAAATTACAACTATGACCTTTTGTAACAAATACCAAAAAGACCTCAAGAGAGAGATCATATTTCAGAACCATCATAATGTCAAAAATGCATAATTCTCAGCAAGGCTAATGCTCCCCCTGAACCTGTACACCTGTTCTTGAGCCATTTCACTCCTTCATCTCCCCCTTAGCTTGTGCATCCTGAACACTTTCAGCCACAAATCATCAAGGCATCTTCATCAACTATCAGAGAATGAAACAAAAATATGAGAGCTGAAACATCACCAAAGATACCCAACAACACCATAGCTGTGTTGAAGAATGCTGACCCAGAAAAAGTTGTTAGCAACCACCCATACACGGTTTTCTTTGCATAAATTCACGTATATACGCGACTGTATTTCAGGAAATCCGCGTATCCAATTTAATCTTCTGCATTTAAGCAGATCTAATATTCATGGCAGAGACTACTCCCAGCTTCTATCTGAGATATTCGAATGCTTCCCTGGGTAGAGGTTTGGTAAATATATCAGCAACTTGTTCTTTGGAGGGAACATACTCCAACTTCACCTTTTGTTCAAGCACTTGTTCACGTAAGAAGTGATACTTGATGGGAATGTACTTGGTCTTGGAATGCATAACAGGATTCTTTGAGATACTGATGGCACTTGTATTATCACACATAATGGAGATAGGAGGTGAAAATTTGATTTGAAAGTCTTGTAAGGTTTGCATCATCCAAAGAAGTTGAGTGCAACATGAAGCGGCAGCCACATATTCTGCTTCTGCTGTAGATAAGGCAATAGAGTTTTGCTTCTTGCTGAACCAAGATACTAACCGGGGCCCCATATAGAATGCACCACCACTAGTGCTTTTCCAATCATCAACATTTCCAGCCCAATCTGCATCAGTGTAAGCATGAAGAGTGAGATCATCATTCTTTGGATGCCATAGTCCAAAGTCTTGAGTTCCTTGTAGATATTTGAATATTCTTTTGACAGCCTGAAGGTGAGACTCTTTTGGATTAGCTTGGAATCGTCCAACAATCCCAACTGCATGCATAATGTCTGGTCTAGTCCCAATGAGATAAAGTAGACTTCCTATCATAGATCTGTATTCTGGTTGATTCACCGTGGGAGAATCATCATGAGAACTGAGATTACATCCGATTATCATTGGTGTACTTACAGGTTTGCACTCTTCCATGCCATACTTCTTCAGAATTTGCTTAAGGTATTTTTCTTGTGATAAGAATATGCCATCTGTAGTTTGATGCACTTGCAAGCCAAGAAAGAATGTTAGTTCCCCAAGTAAAGACATTTCAAATTCTTGATGCATAGTAGAAGCAAATTTCCGACTCATAGATTTTTCATTGCTTCCAAAAATGATATCATCAACATATACAACCACAATAAATAGTTTATGATTTTCAGTTTTTGTGTATAAATTGCTATCAGCAGACCCCTTTGAAAATCCTTGTTGATGAAGATATTTGTCAAGACGATAATACCATACCCTTGGAACTTGTTTGAGACCATATAGAGCCTTTTTAAGTCTGCAAACAAGTTTTTCATCATTTCCAAAAATGAATCCTTCTGGTTGTTCTATATAAACTTCTTCTTTTAGATCACCATTGAGAAACGCAGATTTAACATCCATTTGATAAACTTTGATTTGTTGGAAGCTTGAAAAAGCAAGAAACATTCTTATGGCTTCAAGTCTAGCTATAGGAGAAAAATTTTCTTCGAAGTCTATACCTTCTTGTTGAGCATACCCCTTGCAGACAAGTCTAGCTTTATTTCTTATAACCTCCCCATTCTCATTTAACTTGTTTTTGAATATCCATTTAGTTCCAATGACATTTTTGTCATGAGGTCTTGGTACTAATTCCCAAGTGTGATTATTTTCAATTTGATCAAGCTCTTAATTCATGGCTTGAATCCAACATTCATCTTTGCTAGCTTGATTGACATTGTGTGGTTCAATAGTGGATAGAAATGCTAGATAGCTAGAATATCCCACAAGAGTCCTTCTTGTTTGTACACGTGATCCCTAATCTCCCAAAATTTGAGATTCTGGATGATTCTTTTGAACATATCTGGATGGAGTTTTTTCAGATAAATCATCTTCAGGTTCTTCATTGGGTTCACTGTCTATATCATTGCTATTTGATGTAGAAGGACATATTTCATCATCGTCTTCATTTGTTGTTTTTTTTTCTTATTTTGGGGCTGCACGAGACTCATCAATAACAACATCAATACATTCAAAAATCTTCCGAAGTCTTTTATTGTAACATTTATATGCTCTACTCCTAGAGGAGTAACCAAGAAGTATTCCTTCATCTGCTCTTGGTTCAAACTTTCCAAGTTTTTCATCATTATTTTTGATAAAGCATCTGCTTCCAAATATTCTAAAATGCTTCACAGTGGGAGGATTACCATACCAGAGTTCATATGGAGTTTTGTCACTATTTACACGAACATGTGCCTTGTTAAGAATATTTACCACTGTATGTGTTGCTTCTCCCCAAAATGTGTCAGGTGTTCCAGAATCATCAAGCATAGCTCTAGCCATTTGTTGAACTATTCTATTCATTCTTTCTACTACGCCATTTTGTTGTGGACTGTCGGCTACAGTAAACTGTCTTTTTATGCCTTGTTGTTCACAAAATTCAAGGAATTCATCTGAAGTATATTCTCCTCCACGATCAGATCTAAGACACTTGATTTTTAGATCTGATTCATTTTCAACCAGAGCTTTGAAATTCTGAAATTTCTCAAATCCTTCATCTTTGTGTTTATGCAACCCAATCCAACACATTCTAGAGAAATCATCAATAAACAAGATATAGTATTGTTCACCACGTGGTGAATTTTTCCTCACAGGTCCACATATGTCAGTATGAATAAGTTCAAGGCACCATGATCATCTTCCAACGGCATTAAAACACATCACTGATTTTCTGATGGAGAAGATTTTATGATATTTTGGGTGGAATAATATTGGGGGGGGATGCGGCGGCTTTAGTTTGCTTGGTTGCCAGTCGAGAGAAGCTCGGATACTTTGTATACCATAACGCTTGAGTTTACGAAGATTTGCTCAAAAGTAACATTGTTCGCTGGGTTCTTCAGCTTGTACGGGTTGCTTGGAGTTCTTTTCCTTGTATTATTTTTTGTATCAAGATCCTACGTACACACATTCTTTTGAACTAAAGACAACTTCAGTTCCTTGATCACACATTTGACTTACACTTAACAGGTTATGCCTTAATCCATCCACATACATGACATCATTAGCTTTCACCTTTTCTTTTAGAAACACAGATCCTTTCCCTTAATTATCGCAGGAGAATCATTTTCAAATGTAACCTTCTTTTCCTTTTCTAAAGCATTATATGTAAGAAGTTTGTTTTTGTCACCTGTCATGTGTCTTGACTGTTAGTATGAATCTTTTTTCAAAGTGTACGAAAAAAGACCACTTTAGCTACGCATAACTTATAGCCCTAACATCAAATATGGCTGCCAATATCTTCAGATCTGCAGTTAGTTGATCAAGACAAGTGCTGCAAAAATCCAGATCTATTTATAAAGAGACATTAAGCAGTAAAAATAAGGTTCTGCTCCATACATCCAATAGACAAGACAAGAACAATATTTTTGAAAGAATTTTTGTATTAAGGGCACCTGGGAGGAAAAAAAGAAGGTGTTTCCAATTCTCCTCAATGGGATGGGTTCTTGGAAGTCCTCAGCACTTCAGATCTAGTATTTCTCTCTCTTGTTGGTGTAGAAAACCGAGACAAAGATAGAACTCAAAGGGAGCTCACACAGCAAATAATGGAAAATTTGACAATGAGAATGGCTCAAATTCAGACCAAGAGTATAGATCCAGAGTGATCTAATAGGCAACAAAAGGTGAAGAATGGTAGGAGAAACCCTCCTATTTATAACAAAATATTGGGTCATTCTAGATCTTGGTGCATGATTAAAATAACATTAACCAAATCTAGATCCACCTTTTGTGGAATATTTTATTATATTTGTTGGAGGGAAAAAGTATTTGACTTGGGTCAAATCCCTTTATTTGTGAATAATAAATAAATAAATGATTTATTTATCATTTTAAGGAGGTGGTTAAAAGATAATCGAATAAATAATGATTTATTTAATTATTTATGGGTGATTTAGTCATATTTAACAAGGAATATTATTTAAATAAGATTTAAACAATTATTCCTAGAAAATAATAAGATAAATAAGGATTTATCTAATTAATTTCTTTGTTTTGGGTTAAACATGACCAGGAATAATAATTAAATTATTGTTTAATCAATTATTCCATGAGGGAAATCAAACAAATATAGATTTGTTTAATATTTCCCTTTGGGGTTTCCTATTTAGACCATAAACAACCTAATAAATGTGTTTTATTAAGTTATTTTACATAGTGAAAGCAATTTTACTAGGGTAAAATTGGTCTTACATGGTGTACTTGGGTCCATCTAATGATAGTAGGTTAGATGACCAAAAAATGGTGTAACAGATTGCCCCCCAGCATGCGAGTGTGAGGAACAAATCGTATGACCGAAGTATGTTGTAAGAACTCAATCACCAGACATAAAAAGGGAAGTCAGAGAGAGAAATGTAAGGTAGACTAATGTGCTGAAGAACTAGACCCTGAGGAGATGAGACTTGCAGGTGCACCAAGTCTCTTTTTATGAGAGGGTACCTGTGCTAAAGGCGGCAGGGGAGGCATACCTATGCCCGCCGAGACAAAGTACAAAAGAATAGTGTGTCCAGTAAACAAGGGACCGAACCATAAAGTACAGCCGGCATAAACATGAGCCAGATAAAAATACAATGAGGGATCCCACATACATGTTGTGCCTGGGATAACAGCCAGGACTTATACAATAATATCTGAGTACATGAGATACAAATACAACCCAAATTCCCCCTATGAGCGGGGAAGGGCTCACAAAATCTGACTGATACATGCAAATCAAAGAGGCGCTGCAAGCGGCTAAGGCCAACATCATCAAATATATGGAGCTGCATCGAAGGCTGCAATGAAGAGGTCATCCGGGTATGTGGGGGGCTACCTGCAGGGCCAACCCCTCATGAGGGCTGAGACATATCACACACACCCGGGCATCACCAATAGCTTCTTCTGCATCACTGAACCATCAAGCGTATGGATCTTGATCATGCTGAAAGGAGATGGAGTGGAGAAACAATCAAGTCAAAGGGAAATGAGAGATCCCTTTGCCTGATCCGAGGCACCGAACAAGAGTGGAAGTTGGAACCAAGGTACACCACCCTCTAGACCTGTCTTCTGGAATGAAGGAGCTGATGTCGACAGAAGGAGGTCCGCCATAGGTGAGGCAATGAGAGATCCTCAACTAAGGCACGAGAGAAAATAGTAGCATGACGAACATACTAATACCAATGATGATGATGGAATGGAGGGGACTGAGTAGCGAATGGATGACTTCCCTTGCTAGAGCATAAAGGGCATGAATGACATGGCAGCGACTGACACAGTATCATAAGGGATATGGGACAGTGGGACTGACGGCCATAATGTGCGACACAAGAGAGAGATGAAGCAATGAAGGATGGAAAACTATAGCGGGGTACAAAGGGACTCGGGATAGACTCCATGAATGCGATGATGACTCAACTTGGATGCTCTAAACAAGGGCGACTCGATGGTGCTACTACACAAAAAAGGTCCCATGGGGGACCATGAAAACATGAGTACAAGATGGTATCTCATGACGAAAATCGACATGAACAAAGACAAGTATGGAGGCGAAGTGGTGCCCCAAGTAAAAGTGTTGTAAGTGAGGAAATTCGATTTTGGGGGGAGGTGAAGTCACCCATCTTGGACAAAATGTGTCCTGGTGAAGTATCAAATCACAAAACAATAATAGATACCCATTTGAGGACTCGATGAGAGATTTCCAACGATTCAGACGGTTTGTCAAACGGAGCTACGGTGTGGTCGCAGCAGGCGAAAGAAAAAACAAGGGTTCTCTTTTAATAAGGCAGTTTTCCCTCCAAATTCACTCATTTCCTAGTGTTGTTGTGGTGAATGTAGAGAGGAGAGAAGGCCCTAAATCTTGTGGCGAGCATAGCGGACAAACCAACCGTTGGAATCGAGATCCGTCAGTTGCAGGTAAGAGGCCTAACCTTACTCTTTCATTTTGATGGATTGAAAGTTCAGATTAGGGCCCAGAATCTCAGGAACAGACCCTCTTTCACCTCTACGGCCGGGTCGCACTTTTTGGGCCAAAAACTGTGACCTGGGAAGCAGGTCTTGAGCCAAAAACTGCAACCTATCCTAGGATTGGGAAAAAAAATGCGACCTGGAGGATGAATGAGATTTCAGTGTTGTTTTAGGGCTGAGATTTGGGTTTTTGTGATTGATTACAGTGTTTCCTATCTGTATACTAACAAATATGATGTGTTTGTGCAGATATGGCCGATATACGGGTCAACTGGAGAGAGAGAGACCTGGGTACATTACGGTCAGAGATCCAAGCAGATCAGGGTGTCCGTCGTGTATTGGCCAGATTTGGGGTTCTGAAGTTTTTGGAGAACCCTTTGATGAGAGCTGGGGAGCCCTTGTTGGCCCGGATTGTCAGTTATTGGGATCTAGATCATGAGGTCTTTGTAGTGCAGGGGCACAGGATCGAATTGACAGTCCAGGATCTGTATTTCCTGAATGGTCTCCCGCCACTTGGGATGGTGGGAAATACGCAGCTAGTGCTACCGCGGGGGCGAAACATCATGGAGTTTGTGGAGCGACATTGTCGACCGGGACTCCAAGTCAAAGGGACTCGGATACCGATCAAGGACTTAGAGAGATTAGAGACTCGTGCAGTGGCAACAGCAGTGCTGCGGATCCTGGGCAACCAGGTGCTCCATCACATCACTAGGGGGCAGATGATGATTGTGGAGAGTGTGTTGAGTGGGACCTACTATGGGTGGGCCCAAATGATGTTGGTGTCATTAAAACGACAGTTGTCGCTTTGCAAGTGGCAATTGAACCACGATTTCTTGTATGGGACTTTATTGTGCTCCTTCTTTTTTGAGAAGAACCCGACCTTACGACCTCGTATACAACTCCGAGATGGGGGCCCGAGAGAGCCCAGGATGCGCCGGTGGGGGCGACTACTGTGCAGAGGAGAAGGAGGGGTGGTCGGACGGGTGTTTCAACCTGAGTTCTTTGCCCATTGGGATCAGATATCGTTATACATAAACGACTATTCCTATAGTGGGATGAGTTATTGTGGGGATCCGGACCTACCACTTCCGCCTAGTCGAGTATGGGGACCTGATGGTAAGTGACAAGTGACTACTCTTTTTTGGTCATGTTAAAGTTATTGAATAGTAGATAGGGTACCGATTCATGTACTTTTGGTATGCAGATATAGCTCCGGTAAAACCGGCTAGATATATGGGACGACCGGCAGCATCAGGAGCTGCAGGCCCAAGTGGATCGAGAGCAACGCATAATGAGGATGCGGCCGCCCTCCTGGAGGACATCCACCGTAGATGCGAGAGGTTGCTGACCGGTGTTTCAGAGCGCGGGTGGCAAGACTTAGACGACCAGTACATAGAGCCATGTATTGGTCTACCCTTGAAATGGTGAGGTGTCATGCGGCGCATGGCGATGGCCGGTCAGGGGATACGTGATCTACAGGTTGCAGGAGCAGATCCATTGGCTCGGGATCCGCCAGAGAGTGATTAGGTGTGGGATAGGTGGTGCCCCCTAGTGTGTATGTAGGGACAGGTGGTGCCCCCAGTTTTGAGTTTGTTGTAACATGCTATGGACATGTCATATGTATCAAAGTAGATGGTCTCTAAACACATGTTTTACTACACATATTATGGATATGAATATTTTTTAATGATTATGAATGTTATTTTCTTGTATAAAATGCATGTGATAAATGCCAATCTAGAACATGGTTTGCAATGCTATCTACATATTTATTTTGTTCTCGAGGTACATGGTTGAAAGTTATGGTTTCAAATTCACGTATCAAGAGTTTCACTCGTAAATATCGTCTAAACAGCACAGGATTATGCACACGATAGACACCATTTAGTTTCATGACAAGAAGTAGGGAATCTAAACGAACATGCAGATGGAGGATGCGATAAGAGAGGGCATCGACTAAAAGACCACGCACTACATCATATTCGGCCTGATTATTGGTGGCAGGACCAATGCAGACCCCGTTCGAGAGAACAAGGGCATGCAAGGGGGTGAAAATAGCCCAACCTGCCGAGGCTAGATTCCAGGAGTAACGACTTGCACCATCGGCGTAACCGATATAGGGTGGGGACGGGAGGTCCTGTGGAATAGTGCTACGAGACAAAAAATGTGAGGACGAGGAATGATGAAAGTAGTGTGAGTGTATAGTAGACATCGAGCAGCAACTGCAGGAGGGAGTGCGATGGGCAGGATGGCTATGAATCAGATACGAACTAGATGGTGGTATATGAGGGCTATAGGAGGTATGGCTGGGACTCAGGCTGCGGAGGTCAACATAGATACGGGTGGTATTATACCGTTTATGGGCGGGAAGGATGAGGTCATGGGTGGAAAAGGCTTCCAAGGGGGCATCCTGACGGGAAAAGAGGGGATGACGAGTGGAAGGGAAACCACATGACGCGGCAAAGCTACCTAAATCATCTGTATAGGAAGAAAGGCTCACATACGGATCGTCACAGGGAATGACAGAAGGACAGATAAACAAATGGTCAAATGATGTTGAGCCTAGGGTGGTTACTGAAGGGGGATCGAGCGAAACAATAGGGGAGGAGTCAAAGGGAATGTTCTCCAAAGGTCTCACAGAGGATGATAGGTAGAGAATGGTGGTAGTAGACTCCGTCATCTGGACATCAGGGGGGGATTTCAATGGGAGTGGGGGGGTCCTCAAGCTGACCTGAAGCATACTGTGCAAGTATGGGAGAGGCGGACTGATTTTTTTCAACCTCATACTCTCGAACTACCTCTAAAGAGACATGGTAATGCGTCAGGTGAGGACAATGGTGGGATTAATGGCCATGGATACCGCACAAAGCACAGGGTTTGTTGGTGCGAATAATATTTGGGTTCTTGGTTACGGATGAGGAAGTAATAAAGGGGTCAGGGACCGTAGAATCAGGGAACGCGACTTTAACCATGGTTTGAATACGGGGCAACTCAGGACAAGTATGGGTGGCGTGACCGATGACATCACACAAGGTGCAAGGCTTTGCGGGCAGAGGAGGAGCCGGGTCAGTTGAGGTGGCCTTGTCTTTGGATGCCCCCTTGCAAGCTTTTCCTTTCTTTCCTGGAGTTGTCACCATAGGGGCAAGGTCCTGGGGAGGTGCTGGGGGCATGGTGGCAACGGAGGAAGTGAGGGGGATCAGTTGAACCGGTGTCAAAGCAAGATAAGGTTTGGGGTGACTAGGTGGGGTAGAGGCTAGAGGGTCAAGGTACCAGACGAGTATGCCCAGGGTCAGGTTAAGGAGAGAGAGGGTGGCCATGAAGGGGACCATATAGACTCCGGGAGGGGGAGCAAGGAAAGGTATCTAACCAGCGGGATAATGACCAGGAGGGATGGCTCCGAGATGGTTGAGACCTGGGGGAACCAACCCAGGAGGATAGAGGGGTTCAGGGATACCAGCTGTAGGAGAAGGGCCAAAAGGAGGAGGTCCGGCTGGCTGAGATGAATGGCTAGGAGTGGGTTGCGGTGGGCGAGGTTGAGTCGGAGGTTGTTGACTAGCCGAAGCGGGTCGCTTAAGGGTAGCCCGAGACGGTTGCATCATGCAAACATTCGATAAGTTGGGATCAGAGATAGGAGGAGGAGGGAGACCAGGGAAAGTTCCAAGCAAAGAGGAGTCTTTGTAGATGCCAGGAGAGACACTGGTCAAGGAATCGACGGTTTTCTTATTGGCTACATAAGAGACGGTCGTCTCAGTGGAGGTTTGAGACTTTGGCTCATGATACGTCAACTGGTCGATGGTGACTATCTTTCCATTATGAGGAAAAGACATCTTGCGGAAAACTGCGGATGGGACAGCAGACATGGCATAGGTGTAGCTTCGCCCCAAGAGAATGTTGTAATCTAGACGGGCATCGATGAATTCGACGTCAACACAAACAGTCTTGCCCACAAGAGTGATAGGACAATTACGGAAGAGGCCAATGGGCTGGGAGGCGTGGCCATCCCACGCTCGAAGGGTGATCGTGGAAGGGGCCAAATCAGGAGATCCGAGTTGCTTCCAAACCTAAGCGGACATCACACAGGTGGATGCCCCCTCATCAATTATACACCAAGAAACGTTAGCATTCCGGATTTTGACTCTGATTTGGAAGGCTACAGAAGCAGGAAGGGGAGGATGTTTTGATTGATGGGTGTCGAAAAAATTCATTTGGTCATTAGCAAGATCTACAGCACCCATGGCAGATAGTAGAGCCTTCTTTTGGGAAGGGCACGACTGGAGGAGTTCCAATGTGGAAATGGTAGTAGGAGACTACGCCAAATCATCTACTATGCTATACGAATGAGCAGCTCGACTAGGAGCAGCATTTCGGCGTAATGGTTCCTTAGGAATCTTGGTATGAACCTCAACTTTGGGTTGAGGGATATGTAAGGGACCATTGGATGTCGAAAGAGGCTCTGTAGAACTTGAAGAAGGGGACTCGGAGGCAGACTGAGCGGGAGGCTTGGGGTACTGGCGAGACCGAGTTTGAAGGTTAAGGTCGACGGTTGGGGATGGATCAGAGTTCATCATGAGGATCTGGTAATCGGAGGAACCAGAAGGGGAAGGTTGAGTGGCGACCTATCCGTCAGGTGGTTGGGCAACCACGAATCCTTGCTGGGGGAAAGGATCGGTAAACACAGCCGGTTGAGTAGTGGGCGCATTAGGGGGAGCATGGGGGGAGGCATTTTGTCCTCGTAATGTGGCTTGAGACTCCCACATCTGCCGCATCTGTGGTAGAAGGGGACAATTGTGAGCGTAATGACCGTAAACACCGCAACACGAACAAGGCTTATTTGTGTGAATAGGCCTGTCCGACTTGGGCTGAGTGCCCTGTTTCTGGTTAGAAGTGTTAGGGTCAAGAACTTGAGGATTGGGTCCACGAGTACCAGGGGTAGATTGATTTTGATTGCCTCTCTACCTTCTTTGAGAGGAAGGGGGATTGGTCGCACCCTGCTGTGCAAATACTTGCCCTGGAGGGGGCTGTAGGTGCTGTTGCTAGGGTTGAGAAGGCAAGGGAGGTGGAGGTGCAAATGCTGGAGGAGATGGAGCACCAGGCTGTGGATAAGGATAATGGTTTGGTTGGGAAACATTGAGGTAAGCAGGAGACTGGGAAAAAGGCTGAGGCATGCCATATCCTGCATACATGCTACCTGGAGGGGCAAAATGCGCTAAAGGTGTTGGCCCCTCCCGGGGGGAGACCATAGCCCATAGGAGGTTGAGCATACGGATGAGAAAGGGCTCCAAAGATACCTTCAGTGGAATGAGATGCCCCCGAGGCGTTAGAGCCGCCGGGCCTGGGGAGGTCAGGAAGGACGGTATAAACATAACCAGACTGAGCGTAGATCAGGTCATATTTCAAGGCTATTTGGAGGGCGGCTTCTTCGGTTTGAGGGAAATGGGAGGCGACATATTTGCCAATGGGAGGTAAGAGAGTGTGAAGGAACCAGTCCATATAAACCCGATCTTCAAAGGTGGGAGCTTGACATAAGCTCCTTCTTCTCCGCCATTCCTGGACATGAGTGGAAAGGCAGGTTGAAGAGGATTGACGGAAAGAAGTCAAAAGCTCGGTACCAGTGTCGTATCAGAGAGGGAGCTGGAAATAAGATAAAAATGCTTGGGCAATGGTCGCAAAGGTGGTATGGGAAGAGGTGGTCTGGTCAACATACCATTTAGAAGCTTCACCTGTAAGTGTGCGTTGGAACAACCGAAGACGGATGGAGTCATCGGTAATGGAATTGGAGGAACACCACATGTGGAAAGATCGGACATGGTTGGTTGGATCTTCTCCAGCAAGGCCTTCGAACTTGGGAATGTCGGAGGGGAGCTTGGTCGGCATAGCAGGCTAACCAACATCGTGGCGGATAGGGTCATTGATCAACTGATTGAAATCGGGGAGGTTGAGTCCTGCCATATAAGGGAGCAAGGGTGCAGCCGAGGTAGTTCCTGTGGCGGTTCCACTAGTAGCAATCTCAGCATTAGGGCTGGGATTACTGCTAGCGTTAGGCCCTGGACCAAACATAGGGAAGGTGACAGGGGGAGAACCAGAAGTAAAAGGAGAACCCAATGAATCAGAAGAGGAGTCGGAGTGCGGACTCGGAGGAGGAATAATTCGACGACGGTGGGAAGGAGTAGGTCGACCAACCGAAAATTGAGGGTGAAGGCCAAGAAGTCTCTGGGATGTGCGCCTGGGGGGCGCAATGGTGACAACACAAACACGGCACAAGGGGAAGAAGAATGACCAACAAAGGCAAGGAGGTGCAGAATCAAGTGATTAAAATGACGAAACAAGGGCAGAAAGGTGCAATGTCAATTGATTTTACAATTTTTTAAAGTCTTTGCCTGGCGATGTTAACCAGGCTCTTCTTCGCTTAGGGTGAGTGTGTGGCGTGCGTTAATTTTAATTTTTAAACCCAGACGTTTTGAGAGAAAAAAGAAAAAGTGTGCTGCGTAACTGAAAATAAATCTGCAGAGAACAGTATATAATGCTGAAATAACAGAAAATTAACAGCTAACAATGCATCGATCCAACCCAAAAAGGCGGGTCTCTCAAAACTAGTCGAAAAGAGGGAAAAAATATAGTCAAAACACACTAAAAAGAGGCTAAGAGATCTTAGGTTGGGAGGGACAGGGATCTAGAGGAGAAATCTGTTGAAAAGAGGTGCAGAACACAGCCAAGAGGCAGAGGCAAGGTGGCTATAAAAAAGGAGGAAATCAGCAAAAAGCATAATGGAAAAGGAGGAGGCCCTAAATATAGATCCAAACAAAACTTCAGGAGGTGATTTGAAAGGGAGAAGAGCTGATTAAAAGGGATCTGAAAAGGAGGTATCATATCTGAAAAAGGGGAGGCTGAAACTCTGAAAAATCAGACACTTGAAACAGTTAAAACTCTTCCACCAAAATTGGAGAGTACTGAAGCCCTAGGGGGCTATGTTCCCACTTAGATGAGAAAAAAAAATCAGAAACAGGTCTAAACGGGCTGAGACAGAGGCTGGAAAACCCTCACAGAAGCTTCAGAAAAACCCAGAAAAACTGCAGAAAAATAGCAGAAAAACTAGCAGGTCGCAGGTTCTGACCTATTTTCTGTTTAGGTCATAGATAATGGGCTGAAAAGTGCGACCTGGAGGCCAGGTCGCAGTCTCTGGGCTGAAAAGTGTGACCTGAAGCTCTGGGTGTCCCGGCGGCAGATTTCCGAAAAAGTTGTCATCTCAGTTGCAGCTGATGTTTGTCACCTGCGCAATAGGTCCAGAAACACGCGGAAGTTAAAAACTTTAATTTTTTCGTGTTTTGTAGCTGAAAAACAACATAAAATAGGGAAAACTAAAAACTAAAAAGAAACCCTAGGGTCTGAAGTAGCTGAATATGCAGGAATATGAAAAACGACAGCGGTCATAATTGAAAACCGGTGTGGAGTCGCCAGTTGTTAGTATGAATCTTTTGTCGAAGTGTACGAAAAAAGACCACTTTAGCTACGCATAACTTATAGCCCTAACATCAAATATGGCTGCCAATATCTTCAGATCTGCAGTTAGTTGATCAAGACAAGTGCTGCAAAAATCCAGATCTATTTATAAAGAGACATTAAGCAGTAAAAATAAGGTTTTGCTCCATACATCCAATAGACAAGACAAGAACAATATTTTTGAAAGAATTTTTGTATTAAGGGCACCTGGGAGGAAAACAAGAAGGTGTTTCCAATTCTCTTCAATGGGATGGGTTCTTGGAAGTCCTCAGCACTTCAGATCTAGCATTTCTCTCTCTTGTTGGTGTAGAAAACCCAGACAAAGATAGAACTCAAAGGGAGCTCACACAGCAAATAATGGAAAATATGACAATGATAATGGCTCAAAGTCAGACCAGGAGTTTAGATCCAGAGTGATCTAATAGGCAACAAAAGGTGAAGAATGGTAGGAGAAAACCTTCCTATTTATAACAAAATATTGGGTCATTCTAGGTCTTGGTGCATGATTAAAATAACATTAACCAAATCTAGATCCACCTTTTATGGAATATTTTATTATATTTGTTGGAGGGAAAAAGTATTTGACTTGGGTCAAATCCCTTTATTTGTAAATAATAAGTAAATAAATGATTTATTTATCATTTTAAGGAAGTGGTTGAAAGATAATCAAATAAATAATGATTTATTTAATTATTTATGGGTGATTTAGTCATATTTAACAAGGAATATTATTTAAATAAGATTTAAATAGTTATTCCTAGAAAATAATAAGATAAATAAGGATTTATCTAATTAATTTCTTTGTTTTGGGTTAAACATGACCAGGAATAATAATTAAATTATTTTTTAATCAATTATTCCATGAGGGAAATAAAACAAATATAGATTTGTTTAATATTTCCCTTTGGGGTTTCCTGTTTAGACCATAAACAACCTAATAAATGTGTTTTATTAAGTTATTTTACATAGTGAAAACAATTTTACTTAGGGTAAAATTGGTCTTACATGGTGTACTTGGGTCCATCTAATGATAGTAGGTTAGATGACCAAAAAATGGTGTAACGGATTGCCCCCCAGCGTGCGAGTGTTAGGAGCAAATCGTATGACCGAAGTACGTTGTAAGAACTCAATCACCAGACATCAAAAGGGAAGTCAGAGAGAGAAATGTAAGGTAGACTAATGTGCTAAAGAACTAGACCCTGAGGAGACGAGACTTGCAGGTGCAACAAGTCTCTTTTTATGAGAGGGTACCTATGCTAAAGGCGGCGGGGGAGGCATACCTATGCCCACCGAGACAAAGTACAAAATAATAGTGTGTCCAGTAAACAAGGGACCGAACCATAAAGTACAGCCGACATAAACATGAGCCAGATAAAAATACAATGAGGGATCCCACATACATGTTGTGCCTGGGATAACAGCCAGGACTTATACAATAATATCTGAGTACATGAGATACAAATACAACCCAAATACCCCCTATGAGCGAGGAAGGGCTCACAAAATCTGACTGATACATGCAAATCAAAGAGGCGCTGCAAGCGGTTAAGGCCGACATCATCAAATATATGGAGCTGCATCGAAGGCTGCAATGAAGAGGTCATCCGGGTATGTGGGGGGCTACCTGCAGGGCCACCCCCTCATGAGGGCTGAGACATATCACACACACCCGGGCATCACCAATAGCTGCTTCTGCATCACTGAACCATCAAGCGTACGGATCTCGATCATGCTGAAAGGAGCTGGCGTGGAGAAACAATCAAGTCAAAGGGAAATGAGAGATCCCTTTGCCTGATCCGAGGCACCGAACAAGAGTGGAAGCTGGAACCAAGGTACACCGCCCTCTAGACCTGTCTTCTGGAATGAAAAAGCTGATGTCGACATAAGGAGGTCTGCCATAGGTGAGGCAATGAGAGATCCTCAACTAAGGCACGAGAGAAAATAGTAGCGTGACGGACAGACTAATACCAATGATGATGATGGAATGGAGGGTACTGAGTAGCGAATTGATGACTTCCCTTGCTAGAGCATAAAGGGCATGAATGACATGGCAGCGACTGACACAGTATCATAAGGGATAGGGGATAGTGGGACTGACGACCATAATGTGCGACACAAGAGAGAGACGAAGCAATGAAGGATGGAGGACTATAGCGGGGTACAAAGGGACTCGGGATAGACTCCATGAATGTGATGATGACTCAACTTGGATGCTCTAAACAAGGGAAACTCGATGGTGCTACCACACAGAAAAGATCCCATGGGGGACCATGAAAACATGAGTACAAGATGGTATCTCATGACGAAAATCGACATGAACAAAGACAAGTATGGAGGCAAAGTGGTGCCCCAAGTACAAGTGTTGTAAGTGAGGAAATTCGATTTTGGGGGGAGGTGAAGTGACCCATCTTGGACAAAATGTGTCCTGGTGAAGTATCAAATCACGAGAAACTA
Source organism: Pinus albicaulis (assembly GCA_034641835.2). Lineage (NCBI taxonomy): Eukaryota > Viridiplantae > Streptophyta > Pinopsida > Pinales > Pinaceae > Pinus > Pinus albicaulis. Next base: position 90,588,657 of record CM076569.1, on the reverse strand, counting down.
ACAGATACCCATTTGAGGGCTCGGTGAGAGCTTTCCAACGGTGCAGACGGTTTGTCAAACGGAGCTACGGTGTGGTCGCAGCAGGCGAAAGAAAAAACAAGGGTTCTCTTTTAATAAGGCAGTTTTCCCTCCAAATTCACTCATTTTCTAGTGTTGCTGTGGTGAATGTAGAGAGGAGAGAAGGCCCTAAATCTTGCGATGAACGTAGCGGACAAACCGACCATTGGAATCAAGATCCGTCAGTTGCAGGTAAGAGGCCTAACCTTACTCTTTCATTTTGATGGATTGAAAGTTCAGATTAGGGCCCAGAATCTCAGGAACAGACCCTCTTTCACCTCTATGGCCGGGTCACACTTTTTGGGCCAAAAACTGCGACCTGGGAAGCAGGTTTTGAGCCAAAAACTGTGACCTGTCCCAGGATTGGGCAAAAAAATGCGACCTGGAGGATGAATGAGATTTCAGTGTTGTTTTAGGGCTGAGATTTGGGTTTTTGTGATTGGTTACAGTGTTTCCTATCTGTATACTGACAAAGATGATGTGTTTGTGTAGATATGGCAGATATACGGGTCAACTGGAGAGAGAGAGACCTGGGTACATTACGGTCAGAGATCCAGGCAAATCAGGGTGTCCGTCGTGTATTGGCTAGATTTTGGGTTCTGAAGTTTTTGGAGAACCCTTTGATGAGAGCTGGGGAGCCCTTGTTGGCCCGGATTGTCAGTTATTGGGATCCAGATCATGAGGTCTTTGTAGTTCAGGGGCACAGGATCGAATTGACAGTCTTTGTTATAGGTATTCTTCTTTGTTTCAATATCAATCCTTTTCTTTCTTGCTTCTCTTATCATGATGGTTTTATATGCAATGCATTGAACAGCTTTATGACCAAAATTGTTACATGAGAAACATTGTCCATTGAAGAAGAAATTTCTGCGATCATGAAATCTTCTACCTAAATTTACCTGTTGATTTTTGTTTCTTTGAAAGATATTCCTGTTGGTGTTCTTTGAATTGAGATGATCATGCTTTACCTATAATGATGCTTTATTCCCTTGTTGAGTGACAGAATGTTGTAAACCAGCTGTAGCTGCTTTTAGATAATTTGGTGCTGAAGCTTGAGAAGATTCTCCGGTATATCCAAGACCTGTCTTTATAAGAGGAGAACATTGTACCTTGATAATCTCATCTAGGGTTTCAGATCCTTTAGAAAATCTAAGATTCAAAATCTTTACTTTCTCAAATTATTTTCTTAGACTTACCACTTCACATTCTAATTTCTCATTGTGTTTCTTCACTTCTTCAAACTGCTTTTCCAGAGTTTCTATGGTTATTTTCCTTTCTTCTAAGAGTATTTTACTTTCTTATAAGTGTATTTTGAGTTGATTTTTTTCTTCAAGAAAATAATTGTCCTCTAGAGCATCCTCAAAAGTATCCTTTTCTTCTCTAGATTCAAATGCCATGAAATTCTAAGATCTTGTTCACATTCTTCCTCACTATCAGATAACCCATCACTGTCTTCATGAGTATAGTAACTTTTTCTAGTGTTAAACCGATTCTTATTCCTTCTTGCTACTTCCTTCCCTTTTGCAGGTGTTTCTTTATGAGGACACTTAGCAGCATAATGACCAACTCTTCCACACTCAAAACATTTGAAAGGAAGCTTACCTCTGAACCGTCATGTGCCAAGTTGGAGTTTCTTTACAAAATTTACATCTTCTTCTGAGATATATCCTCATCCTTCTGCTTCTTGTACTTGTTTCCCTTTTGTAGAAGCTCTGAAGATAGCCTCTTTGACTTCAGATGGTCCTCCTCTTCTCATTTCATATGCAGTTAGTATGCCATGAAGTTGCACCACAGTAAGATTTTGAAGATCCTGTTTTTCTTCTAGAGCAGAAACTTTTGACTCAAATTTTTCCGTTAGCGATATTAAAATTTTCTCAACCAAAGTAGATTTGGTTATTGTTTCTCCCAGATTTCTCATACGATTTACAACATCATCAAGATGTAAAAAGAAGCTGGCAATATTCTCATCACTATGCATCTTTAAATTTTCATATTCAATTCTGAGAGTTTAAAGTTTTGCACTTTTTACCTTTGCATCACCTTCATAACTTAGAATGATTTTGTCCCATATCTCCTTTGATGTATTCAGCTACATAACTTTGACAAATTCTGATTCAGTTGGACTTCCCGTTAGAGCATTGACTGCCTTTGCATTTGTTTCATAATTCTTCTTTTCAGTCGGATCTGTTGGTACTGCAACTGGATATTGATATCCTCGTTCAACAATGGCCCATACATCTGCTCCCAGAGACTGAAGATAGGATCTCATCCTTATTTTCCAGAAGATTAAATTGCTTCCATTAAAGAGTGAAGGCTTGATAGATGTTGTTCCATCTTGATTTCTCATCTTGCTTGATCTTCCTTCTAGCGGCTAAGCTTTTTCAGAAGGACCTGCTCTGATACCAATTTTTGGGAAAAATACTGAGAGGGGGGGGGCGGGGTAAATTAGTATTTAGAGCTAACTGATAAACTTTTAACTTTTCTTTTCTCAAAACCCATACGCTACTTTACAGAATAAAACTAGCATATATACGTAGATATCCTCAAGGAAACTCGCATATTCTCAGACCTCTTATTATGTATTTGATTCTTAAATCATTGCATCATTTATTCATTAGATGTTAAGCAGTAAGCATGTGTAGTAAAAATAGAATAAACTATCACACATAAGCAACACACATGAATACCAGGATTTAAGGTGGAAACCCAAGTCGGGAGAAAACCACCGTTGCTGTCATCTCAGTCTTCAATATTTATTATAAAGAAAACATCTTACAACCATGTACTGGCACAGACTCATACCAGAACGCAGGCACCCACCTGAAAAAGGCTACAACCTTCTCTCGTTTACCAGCATCTCCTAGAAGGGAGCTACAACCCCCTGCTCTCGTTTACCAGCCTCTCCTGGAAGGGAGCTACTACCCCCTGATATTAGCACTAGCCTCTACTGGCAGAAAGCTTCTACTTTCATACTAAAGGTTTCAACCCTCAGATCCACTGCAGACCACGTTTCATCAATTTTCAAACTAGATCAAACAGCTTCAACACAACCCTTCATTAATCAACAAACATATTTTGCCCAGAACTTCAAACAGAACAGTGAGACCACTGTAGCCAGAATATCAGAGATAACACAGACTTCAGAATAACTATGTAGATGTAAACTCAACCCAGAACATTCATTAATCAAATATCATACGCTACTTCTGTTTACTGAAACCGCATGTATACGCGCTTCCCTTCTTACCAACCTGCGTATGCCTCTGTGCATAACATGGAGTGCATACGCTACTTCTCTTCGCTGAAGTCACGTGTGTACGCGCTTATATGTGTAGCAACCTGTGTATACTTCTAAGAACACTGATTTTTTAGAATGAGATCAGACTGAGGTTCAGATCTGAAATCAGATTTATGTTCAGACAATCTATCAATCATGCAGAACTATTTAGACAATCATTCTTCCTTCATTGAATCATCAACCAACAACCAACAACTTGATCTTTCATCAACTTAATCAGCAGCATAATCATTATTCAAACAACTCAGATCTGTATGAATACATCATTGACAGATAGCAGCAAAATAGATCAAACATTTCATTCCGCATACTTCAGCAAAAACCTAGATTCCATACGCGCTTTTAATTACTGAACCTACGTATATACGCACTTTAATAAAGACAAACCTGCGTATACATCTGCACACATTTCAGATTTGAATTCATCTTCTATACGCGCTTTTGCTGAATACAACCCACGTATATACGCGCTTTCTCTGCCACGAACCTGCGTATAGATCTACAAACATTATAGGGCAGCGCAATTCTTCAGACCAGATAAACAGCTCAGATCTTACCCTTTACTTCAGCAAATATTCGCCAGATCACAGATCTAAACATTCCATAAACAAATCTAGAAAATACATAGACATTTTAGATCTAGAGATCCCTCTTCATCATTTTCTTCATAGGTGCATTATGAATTCAGATCTATTAGCAAACTATTACCCATTCCATGCAAATATACTTCAGAGTGAAGTTCTCATTAAAACCCAGACCCATGCACATACTTGCACTATGATCTTCTTCTCCTTATATAGATTTAGCCTTTGTCAATACCATGAGTCAAAACCACTCAACCGCTGATGGTATTCCTGGACGAGATCAAATATATAATCAAGCGCTCAATACTTTGGGTCAATACCATGGTAATGTCCCTTGGTTTCCTAAATTTAGAGCGCAAATGGGCATACGCTACTTGTCACGTACATTTTCACGTACATACGCGACTTATCCTTAACAAACCCACGTATGCCTTGTGACATACCTTGTTCAACATTATTCTGGCACTTTCTGAGCTACTTCTGAATTGATCTGTAGATACATCAAATTTACATCATTAACAACTCATCAAGTCAGTTTTCATCAAGGACAACTTCATCAGGCAGGTTCCATCAAAGTCAACACATTGTATCACATTTCCAACAATCTCCCCCTTAACTCAGCAATTAGGTTTCCATCAACTTTATCAAGTAGGTTGCCATCAAGGACAACACTCTGCATCATATTTCCAACACATGCACCCCGAGCTTCAGTCCATTCACTTGAGTAGACTACTGGTTACTAACAGGTGGATGGATGAAGGTGTAATTATGAGATCATACGAAATACTTGACTTGGATTTCACGAGACCTAATCAAATACTTGGATTGAAAGGGGAACCTGTTTCATTTTTTAACGAGGTTGACATAGTAAAAGAACTATTCTCCTAACCTAATTATTTTTTTAATAAGGTTGACATAGAGAACAAACTATCCTCAGAAGAGCTCGTTTCATTTTTTAAGAAGATTGACACAAGAAAACGAACTATGCTCCGACGATCTTGTTTCATTTTTTAAGGAGCTTGACACAAGAAAACGAAATCTGCTTCGATGAACTTGTTTCATTTTTTCAGGAGCTTGACACAAGAAAATGAAATCTGCTCCAACAATCTTGTTTCATTTTTTAAGGAGCTTGACACAAGAAAATGAACTCTGCTCCGACGAGCTTGTTCATGACGAATAAAAAGTCATGGCTTCCAAAAATTTTGCAGCCGATGGGAGAAAAACATTTTGGAAGTCAAGATCCAACACCCCCAGCACACGATGCACAATGACACTATCACTGAATGTAGGCATGGGAAAGGTAGCCACATAATTAAGCTGTGGTGGGGAAGATACAGCCGGTGGATAAAGATCCGGCAGAGACCATGGTGGGCCAACTGCCACCCCAAGACCAAAGAACGAAAGTTGATCAATGGTCACAATCCAACCTTTCTGTGGAAAACAGATCACACAAAAGAGGGAAGAGACAAGTGCACCCATGGCATAAGCATAATTGCACCCCAAGAGTAAATTGAAATCCAAGGGGCCTTGAACCACCATCACATCTATATAGATGGTTTTACCTCCCAAAGTAATAGCCAAATCTGGAAGGACCCCTAACAGAAAACTAACAGCATTGCCTTCATCTGTAATCATGCTAGGTACAACCATAGCAAAGGCCTGTACCGTGATCTAAAAAGGCACATAAGAAGGAAGACGGTATCCCACAAATCGACTACAATCGAAGGAAGTGACCAAAATACTTGGAGGGGGTACCATTGAACTGAGATGGTCATCCCCTCGTGTTATCGGAGCAAGAGGAGCATCCTCCTGGACCACAGACATGGGAGTAGGAGGAGAAACTTCTTGAGTCACAGGGATGGGGTAATATTTCTCCAAGTTCGAGGAATCTGAAGAAACAATAAGAAGATGAGGAGAATGAGATCCGCTCTCCACGGAAAAGACCTGATGAACCATAGGTGGAATCAGATCGACCGATTCCACGACCAATGGTTGGTTGGGAACGGATTCATGAATTTTAATTTCTGAGGGAACGGGATCAACTAAGGATGAATCTTGACCAATCGTGGAATCAACTAGCAAAGGACTCAAAGAAAGTTTCTGGTAACTAACCGAAAGGCAGGGTGCAGAAATAGTAGGGTTATCCAACACTCTCGTGGCTTCATCCATGTACAGACAAAGGTAAATGGGATGATGTTGTAGGATGATGCTGACAAGCTAAATACTGTCTTTGGCATTCAAAATCAAATCAGGGCCCACCAGCTTGAAAATGAGTTGCTTACTTTGGACCCCAATAATTTCTCCTCTATTGAAGACTTTTTATCCAAATTCAAGACCCTTAGACTTATTTTAGAAGGTTGTAAGGTCAAAAAGGAAGATAGTAGCCTCATCTATTTCATTCTTGCTAAGCTTGGCCCTGCATACTCTGTATTTGTTTCCACCTTCCATTCCACTAGAGAAGCCATCACTTCTTCAGGAACCACCTACAAGAATCCATCTTTTGATGCCTTTTGTGATTCCTTGATAAGAGAACAAGAAAAACTCTTACACCTTGGTCTTATCACTTCTGGAAACGCTTCTAAGAAAGCCGTAATAGCCCAAGAGCAATCATATCAAAAGAATCCCAAGAAGTAGTATCCTAAAAAGTATGGTCTGAAACCAAACAAGGGTACTAAGAAATTTCAACCGTAAACTGAAAAAGAAACTCACCAAAACAATAAGACAAATCAAAACAAAGGGAAGAAGACAAATATACATTTCAAATTTTGTAATATTGATGGCCATATAGAGTCCAAATTTTTTAAGAATATGGAAGCCTTAGAAGCCACAATGAATAAGCACAACATCAATTTGGAGCACTCTTCACCTTCATCTTCAGGAATGGCACTTTTTCTTGTGGTTTTCAAGCATCAAGATCTGGTTATGCATTAAATGTATCTTCTTCATCTCATTCTCATGAGTGGCTCATTGATTCTGGAGCTTCTTACCACATGGCCAAAAATCAAGCCATGTTTTCTTCTTTAAATGATTGTAACACCAAACATATTTATGTTGGTGATGATAGATCTCTTAGTGTTGTAGGATCTGGAACCATTCATCAAGATAATGGTCAATTTAATGATGTACTATGTGTTCCTACCTTATCATGCAACCTTCTCTCTGTTTATCAAATTACTCATTCAGGTGAAGGGAAAATAGTATAATTCTCACCTCATGATGTTGTAATCAAGGACCTCAAAGATCCTAGACATATTTCAAACTTCAAGGAAATATCCGAGATGTTTTAATCAAGGACCTCAAGGAAATAATGTAAGTGTCCTAAGTCTATCATTTCAAACTTGTTTTTGAGGCTAGAATTCACATGGTTTATATTGTTAGTATCACTACTAGTAAGGATAAGATCATCAACATAAAGAACAAGGATGGTGAAGGACTTACCCACTTTCTTGGTGTAGACAACGTTGTCAGAATGAAACCTAGAAAAGCCATTATCTAATAGAAATTTATCCATTTTGGCATACCAAGCTTGAGGAGCTTATTTGAGACCATAGAGAGACTTCCTAAGGTGACAAACAAGGTTGGAGTCATTTTGGATAAAGCCAGGGGGTTTTTCCATGTAGATTTCTTCATGCAAATCTCCATGTAAGAAGGTGGATTTAACATCCATCTGATGGACTTCCCATTTAAAGGAGGCAACAAGGGAGAGAACAAGGTGGATAGAATTCATTTTGGCAACAGGGGAGAAGGTTTCAGTATAGTCAATGCCTTCAACTTGTGAAAATCCTTTAACAACAAGATGAGATTATGTCTATCCACTTTTCCATTTGGTCCAAACTTGGTTTTATAAACCCTCTGACAAGTTTTATTCCTTTTGGAAGAGGAACAAGATCCCAAGTATCATTTGCCAATAAGGAACGATACTCTTCATTCATAGCTTCATCCCAATATGGATGACCGGAGGCTTCTTCAAAGGTTTCTGGATCAGGAATTTCTGGAACTTGAGCCAATAAGGAAGAGGCTCTTTCAAACTAAGAACGTGTACGTCGTCGATCGGCAGGGTCACCTGCAAGAGAACCTGTTGCATCCCGAGTAGAGCGGACCCATCTTGGAAGCGGTGGAGTAAAAGGAATAACTTCAAGAGGTGGAGGAGGATTTTCATCCTCACTGTCATCATCTGGACTAGAAGGAATTCTATTTAAAATAGAAGAGAGAGAGAGAGAGAGAGAGAGAGGTGAAACATATGTTGAATCAGGCTCGCAGGCCAAAGGTGGCACACCTGCCGAACTAGGCTCGCATGCTGATATATTTTCATTAAATTTTACATCTCTTCTAATGATTTTATTTTTGGATTTTGGTTGAAGAATTATATAACCTTTGACATCTTCAGAATATCCAACAAAAATGCATTTTCACTCTTAGGTTCTAAGGCTTTATGTTTCGCATCTAGAATATGGGCCCAAGCATCACTTCCAAAAACATGAAAGTGACTTACATATGGTTTGATTGAGCTCCCTCTTCTTCTGGAATTATATTCTTTAAAACCTTAGTATAAATTTACTATGTAATTTGCACATTTAATTGCTTCTTCCTAAAAATTGAGACTAAGTTTTAGATTGAAGCATACAATTAGCCATTTCTTTTAAGGTGCGATTAATCCTTTCAGCTACACCATTTTGTTGTGGAGTATATGGAACGGTATGTTGCAATTGAATGCCATGCTCAGTGCAGAAGTTGATAAATTTGTTGTTAACATATTATCCTCAATTGTCTGATCTTAAATTCAGAATTTGATGTCCAGATTGTTTCTCAACAAATTCCTTAATGGCCAAGAACATGTTAAAAACTTCACTCTTGAGTTTTAAGAATTATACCCAAGTGCATCTGGAAAAATCATCAATGAAAGTTAAGAAGTACTTGCAACCAGAGAAACAAACAACAGGAAGTGGACCACATAAATCACTGTGCACAAACTGCAAAGGGGATGAAGCGTTCCAAGAGGCATGTTTGTCAAAACTATCCCGATGATGTTTTCTGAGTACACATCCAGAGCAAACACCATCTCGACAAGATACCACAGGAAGGCCCGTCACCATATTTTCCTTACATAGAGTTTGAAGAGAGCGATAGTTTAATTGAAAAAATCTCTCATGCTAAAGTTTGCTCACATCATCATTATGAGCAACAAAATGGAGGGAAGACGGGATGACCCAAAGTTGGCAAACTTATACAACCTTGTGGAATCATCAACAATGCTAGTGGCTAAAATATGTCTACAATATTTGAGGTCCTTGATTACAACATCATGAGGTCCTTGATTACAACATCATGAGGTGAGAATTCTACTATTTTCCCTTCACCTGAATGAGTTATTTGAAAAATAGAGAGAAGGTTGCATGACAAGGTAGGAACACATAGTACATCATTAAACTGACCATTATCTAGATGAATGGTTCCATATCCTACAACACTAAGAGATCTATCATCACCAACATAAATATGTTTTGTGTTACAATCATTTAAAGAAGAAAACATGGCTTGATTTTTGGCCATGTGGTAAGAAGCTCCAGAATCAATGAGCTACTCATGAGAATGAGAAGAAGAAGATACATTTAATGCATAACCAGATCTTGATGCTTGAAAACCGCAAGCAGAAAGTGCCATTCCTAAAGATGAAGGTGAAGAGTGCTCCAAATTGATGTTGTGATTCTTCATTATGGCTTATAATGCTTCCACCTTCTTAAAACATTTGGACTCTATATGGCCATCACGATTACAAAATTTGCAATGTCTATTTGTCTTCTTCCCTTTGTTTTGATTTGCCTTATCGTTTTGGTGAGTTGCTTTTTCAGTTTGCGGCTGAAATTTCTTAGGACCCTTGTTTGGTTTCGGACCATACTTTTTAGGATACTGCTTCTTGGGATTCTTTTGATATGATTGTTGTTGGGCTACTAAGGCTTTCTTAGAAGCATTTCCAGAAGTGATAATACCAAGGTGTAAGAGTTTTTCTTGTTCTCTTATCAAGGAATCGCAAAAGGCATCAAAAGATGGGTTCTTGTAGGTGGTTCCTAAAGAAATGATGGCTTATCTAGTGGAATGGAAGGTGAAAAAAAATACAGAGTATGCAGGGCCAAGCTTAGAAAGAATGCAACAGATGAGGCTACCATCTTCCTTTTTGACCTTACAACTTCTAAAAGAATTCTAAGGGTCTTGAATTTGGACAAAAATTCTGCAATAGAGGAGAAATTATTGGGGTCCAAAGTAAGAAACACATTTTCAAGCTGGTGGGCCCTATTTGATTTTGAATGCCAAAGACACATAGGAAATAGTTAAGAATAACTTAGTCTAGTGTAGAGTTAGGTAAAGTGTGTTTCTTTACTATGTACATTTGTAACTTATAATCTAACGGTCACGATCTGTAGTGATCTGACGGCTCACTCTCTCCTCGGTATTAACAACACTTGATCCGTGGCTTAACACCTGATTGGTCCATGATCTCTATTTAAAGAGCATGGAGGGTCATTTTTCCTGTAACCATTTATGAAGAAACATATGTAAATTTTCTTTTTATATTAATAAATTTCCTGAAGTGGCCGCGTTGGCTCAGGCCGTGGACTGTTTCCCTCTTTGAGGATTTTAACCACGTGATTATACTGGTGTACTGATTTGTGATCTGTTTGTGAGAGGTGACCTTTGGTTCTTGATCTAAGGAACTTACCCTGTAAATTCCTACAAATTCCCTTCACACAACTTACAGGGATTCGTGATCTTACCCTGTTTCTTGTAAGTCTTATCAATGGCTAGTTGAAGATGTGCCACCAATATGACTTCCAGAAGCTAAAGGAAATGGCGGACGGTCGTCGGACCATACTTCAAGTACCTTGGGAATACTAGGGCAGTCTTGAAAAAAGTGGCCACCTTTGCACAACATGCAAGGGAATTTTACTTTCTGTGGAAGGTTGGATGGGCTATCAATGGAAGGTGTCTGAGGCGCAATAGCCGTAGAGTTGGCCTCTCTCTTATATGACTTCTTCTTTTTCATCTTCTTCTTCTTCTTCTTAGCCACCTGGTTACTATAATCCAGAATTTCACCAGGAAAAGTAGAAGAGGAGGACAAAGAGATAGGCCAAGAAGGGGAGAGGTCCACCTTAGAATCAACATGATGTTGTTTAGGTGGAGGAGATGGTTTTACAGAGGGCGGAATACTTGAGACCATAGAGGTAGAGAATAACCACATAGGAAAACCAATAGTTAACACAGGAAGGGACAATGTTTCCATATAAGGAGCACCAAAATTCCCAAAAGCAGGAAAAGGACCAGGATTCCTTGGTTGATAAACTTCGGAAACGTTGCCATTGGAAATAACCTTAAAATGAAACACTAAGGAAAATAACTTTAACCAGGAATATTTCGTGGGAAGTTAATATTTTAATACACTGAAACAAAACTCTGTCATTTCATATTTTAAGAGTCGAGAAATAGGAAAAAGGTGACTCTATCTCTTTCAGGTTGAAAAACACGAGCATGAAAGGATAAGCGCTTGATGATATTTTCACTTTTAGAGAGTCACGAAAAGATCGAAATGACTACTCAGGTAATCTAAGCAAAAGGGTGTACTAATTTTCAGTGTGTTAGGTCCCTATAATTTGTCAGATTGGCAAGATCAAATAGACAAGGGTAACATCAAACCAACTTTGGAGTCCTAGGACCTGTTAGACTCCTATACCAATAGGTTTCATCTTTCATGATTGTCTTGATGGAATTTTGGAATATGTTCAAACCTTCTTACTTGAGCAAAGGTGTTCCATATTCTTAAAAAACCAAAAAAATCAAAAAAGTTAAAAATGTAAAGAGGGTATACCCTAAAAGAAAGATCAAAGGGTAAAAAGAATAAAATGGTCAAAAAAGTGGAAAAAGTGAACCCCAAACAAAAAATAGACCAAGGAAAGTGTGCAAATCCAAATGCCACTACTATTTCATTTTTGTAAATAAGCAATTGTGTGCAGCTTGTCAAACCTTTGCCACAATTCATGAATAAGTCAAACTGTTTAAACTTGGCTTAGTCATATTTCAATTTCACGTTGTAGATTAGAGAATAAATATCTAGCCAAACAGTTTAATTTTGGCAGATAAGTAAATAGGTAGAGTAAATAAAAGGGGCTCAACAGCTTAATCTGAGCCCTTGGATGTAATAAGGGTAGAATTAGATAGATTTGCCTTGTAAAAAAGGAAAAGATTGAAAAGGGTTTGCAAGTCTAAATGCACCCTAATAAAGAAGAGAAAATGGTAGTGTTAAGTAGATAGGGTAGGTAGATGGTGCTGCAAAGTGTTATCTGATGAATGATGCTGCTACATGCTTTCTGATCTTTTACTTTCATCACAAGTACTAAAGCAGAAAATACACTGGAAAATCACAGCAAGCAAAAGTCAAATTCATTAACTTCCCTTATCACTTTCCCCTCAAAAGTTTTACTAATTTCCCCCAAAGGACTAAGGTATTTGGAGATCAAAGGGGCTCAAGGCATTTCCTTGACTTCTGGAGGGACCGGACCCTCGGCCTAATGATCAAAAAGACCTAAGTACTTGAGATAATTCATCATTTTTATCTTCCATTTTTAACTTTCTCCTAAGTAAAATCACATTTTACTTAGGAAACTGATGCATAATTTCATAAAAATCCCTCAAGATAAACTTGCTATTCTAAGAAGTGTTGGAGATAAAATGTTGCAATTTACTTCACAAGTTATCACTTTCTTAGATGTACAAAAATGTTTTGATTTTCCTTGTCCTTTACCATATTAACATTTAACTCTATTATATTAAATCCCTAGTGAAATACCCTTTCCTAAGTATATAACTCCCTTTTTTATAAATATCCCAAAAACCCATTTATTATAATGTTTACCAAAGTATTATATCCCCGCACATTGAAAATAAAAACCCCGCTTTATAAACCCTTTGGTTAAATATATCTTTATAAAATAAATCTGCCCCTATGGTAAATTAATTGCATATGATTAGTTTACCATATAATAAAATTATATATCCAAAAAGCGTTAAACATATGGTGTATATGTTTAATACCAAAGAAAAATAAATCCGAAGTTTTATGCCAACGTGGCTTGTCCACGTGGCATTTCCCTGATGATTAAAACCCCACCGTAACCCCCCATTTCCTTCATTCTTTCCGCCAGTTAAATATCCCCCGTAGCGATTAAATAACATGTAAAAAGTGTTTAAAAGTCCGACGGGCCCACATGAAACCCCCGCCTATCTCCCCATCGCCCCAGCCGTTGGATCAGCCTCCCGCAGATCAACGGCCAGCGTTGATCCCGCTGCCCATCCCGTGTAAGTTTTTTAACCAACGGGGGATGGGTGGTTTTGAATAGTCAGACCATCCACGTGGCAAGAAACCTGTGGAATCGCTGCCCCTCCGATAAAAACCATCCTCGACCAAAAGCGGTGCGGGAATACCACTTACCGCTTACCGCTTACTGCCGGCTTACGTCACCCCATACGTCGATGACGTCATCACCTCGAAAAAATAAAAAATACTTTTAACTTGCGAATAAAGCCATTTTTCGTGTTTTTTCAGTTATTTTCATTATTCTGAGAATGACAGTGCTCCCGCTGCGATTTTCAAAATTTCCACTGTAATTGATCATTTCGCCCCAAAATTATGCTGCGCCCGTGTTGAAGAACAGTCCCGCCATTACCTGTTACCTGTTAAAGATCCAGCTTCCTTCTAAAAACAGGTATTTATCCTTTACGCCCGACTGCAAGTAAAACTCAGTTTCCTTTGTTTTTTCGCTGAAAAAGTGGTTAAAAATCATCACTGAGTCCTCCCTGGAGATTTTAAACCTGTGAAATTGCTCCCCGAACCTGCAAATTGTTCCAATTTCCTTCATTTCAAGAATCCCGCCCAGCCCGTGAAGAAAACCAAAAACCTCCATTTTGAATCCACAAGAACCAAAATGGAGGCCCCGGCAGCTCTTAATATCACTCCATTGAATGCTCCTCACCGTGAATTAGACTATTTACCTCTGATAGATGAAGATTTCCAAATCAAAGACCTGCATTTTGATGAAAGTCCCCTATTGAGCTATTGTCGCTGCAGAGACGAATACTCAAAGGGGCAAGATCTTATAGGGTTGTGGGAATCCAATCTCCCAAAGTATCTCATTCCTTCAGTCCTTATTTTCCCAGAAATCATTCATTACTGTCATTCAAACTATGATCCCACACAGAGGGTTGTAATAGCTCCTGATCAAAGTGTTCTGTTTCCCATCACTCCCCAGGCTATCAATGCCATGTTACACTTTGAACCAGACCAAGAATTAGCACCATTGTCCATGGAAGGATTGATTGAGAAAACTAGGCAATTAACCCCAGAAAAGCTAAAATCCACGTGTCAGCATTTCATGTTACCTGAGCATCAGCCAAAAGGGTCTCCCCCCTATGGTTTTTACTATTTCAATACATTTGGAAGGCTCATTGTAAATATAATATCTTTTGTCTTAGGATTTAACACCAGTGAATATGTGGATGAGATAACCTTGGCTCTGCTATCCATTTTTACTCCTGGGCAACCTTCTGAGATCAAATATGACTATGCTTCTTTCATAGCCAGCAAGATCCATGATCAATTCTTAAGGCTAGATACTGAAAAAGTTTTTAAGTAATCCTCATTTATCTATCATCTCATGATCTTCTATCAGTCAGAAAGGTTCCCTTTCCCTGTACAGAAACTTGATGCCAAGAAAAATCCCAGGTCAGTCATTTTTTGGTCCCCCATCATTCATTTTTCCTCTGATTCTCCCTACTCCTACTCAGAATTCGTTGATCAGTTTGTATATCCAGCCACAACTTTATTAACAGGAATTTCTCCCCCAAGACTAAGCAATGAAATTAGAAAGACCTTGCAACTGTCAAAGAGTTATAAGGTTGGGGATTGGTACTTATACCAAAACCATACGGTCATCAGGATTTATGGATGTGAATTACATCCATTCAAGTTACCGAGATATGTACCAATGAGAATTTTTGCCTTGGAATACTTTAGGCAGATGAACAATTCAGATGTGATCCATTTCTGCAATGTAAAGAAGAAAGCTCAGTTAAGGATCAAAAGCCAATTAGGTCCTTTCATCTGCAATTCTAGGGAGGCTGAGAGAGAAGCAAAACTTCTATTAGAGAAAAAGTTCCAGACATCTTTCCGTTGGGTTCCTTATGACCCCTTTGGTTTTATTTGTGAAAAGAGATTAAAAAACAAATCATCTCCCTATATACACCACAAAATTCCTGATCTAGAACAGTATGCAAATCAAGATGAATCGGTTGAAGGAACTCTTGTTGAAGAAGAAAGTGAAGCAGACAGAATGAATAAGATTATGAAAGATGTTGAGAAGAACTTTGACCTAGAAACATGTGGTCAAATGCAGGTACCCTACATTGGCACATCTTCAGCAACCACCTTACAGCAAGCATTACAGGAAGACAGTCCATCAGTAGCAGTAGAACCCAAGGGTAAAGGAAAGGAACCTGTAATCCAGGTTATTGAAACTTTGGTCATGGCTGAAAAACCACAGAGTTCCAAAGCACCGGAACAATCTCAGGCTTCTCCCACACCAGCAAAACACATCCAAGTTCCAGAGATGCAAACTCCACTGAATGTGGAAATAGGAAAAAAGAGGCTAGCTCCAGATACCACACCTTCAAAAGGAGCCTCACAGGTTTATCAAACTAAAAAACACAAATCAGATCCACCTCCAGAGGTAGAAATTATAGATGAAGTATTTGATGATGGAAGAGAAGATAGTCAGCAAACTGGCACAGCAAGTGAAAAAACCAT
Organism: Pinus albicaulis; assembly: GCA_034641835.2. Taxonomy (NCBI): domain Eukaryota; kingdom Viridiplantae; phylum Streptophyta; class Pinopsida; order Pinales; family Pinaceae; genus Pinus; species Pinus albicaulis. Next base: position 90,572,870 of record CM076569.1, on the reverse strand, counting down.
AAGCCAGAAAGGGAAAGCTTTGCAAAAGCAATTAAGCACTGAAGTATCTTCTTTCAGACCGCCAAAGATAGATACTGGAGACATTAAAAGAACCTTCATTAATATTAAAACAAAGAATGATCCACTGAAAATGAAGGTATATGATCAATATATGAAGATGGCTCCTCATAATCAAGAAAGGCTAATGTCAGCATTTGACCTTTCCCAAGGTAAAATGCTAATGAGCCACTTCAAAGCAAAGGTGCCAAAGCCAACTTCAGCAGCAGATTACATCAGATCAAATTTTGAAGTTTTAGCAAAGGATATCCATCCCCTGGATCAGATAGAGCTACATAGACAAACAGGGGAAATGGTTTATTCTACTCTCACCAACAAAGCCATGGCAGCTTTAACGTTGCAAGATTCTTTGAATAACACTACTGCACAATTGAAAATTGAGAAGGCCTCCTCACAGGCCAAGGATAATAGAATAAAGTCTCTAGAAGAGATAATCATTGGTTTGGGTCACAATCCCAAAGACATTAAAGGTATTGAGGCATTGGTAAAGAAGAAAGAGGATGATATAGATGCACTCAGAAAACAGCTAAAACTACCAGCCTCGAGGAACCCTCAGACACAGGAAGTTATAAAAGGAAATTCACAGGAAGAAATGATGGAGTTGCTCTTGAATATGACAGAGCGACTAAATGAAACAGAGAAGGAGTTGGAAAAAGCATTGCAGGAACAGGAAATTATCAAGCAGACTTCAACAACAGGTACTACAACCACAGGACAGCAGGAACAACCATCTCGGGTGAACACTTCTAATTTGAATTCTGAGGACTTAATAAAACAGATGGAGAGTTTGCAGCTAAGGGTCACAGAGCTCCAAGAAACAAAATTGCAATTGGCAAAATTGGAGGAAAAATATGACACCTCTAAAAAGACAGCTGCTGACAACATCAGGGAGATAAAAAGATTGGAAAAATTGGTTGAGGCTTTGGAAAAGGATCTTTCATTGGAGAAGCCTCTAAATGAAATAAATGACATTCTTTGGGGTAACATCATTGAATTAATAAAGGGTATTTGGCCCTCTATTCAAGCTATTTTTGAGCAAAATGAGTTAGTTAAGATAGCCCAAGAAGAAATAAATAGAACCAGGAATGAATTGAGAGGCGGGCCTGAACAGGCCAGTCAGCTCATTCAATTTTTGAATTCCAGAACAAAACAACAGCTTGCATTGTTAGGAATTAATGACAGGACAGGTGCAGTTTTGGAAGCAAAAAGAGTTTTCACCAAGAGGACTTTCATGCAAAATTTAGAAAGGAAATGCACAGACATTTTGGTTGATATCAACATTTTCAGAGAGAAATTTCAAGCTTTGCTGGATAATGGGTTACCAAGTCCCATGCTCACAGAAGATCAAATAGTAGACTTGGAAACTTATGAGAAGAGAATAAAGGCTCATGCTAAAAATGCAGCTGCTTGTTCTACTAGTTCGTCAGAATCTGCATTACCAACTGGGAAAAGTATCTATGATAAAGTGAGGAATTTATTTCATCTAGAGCATGAAATAAAGTATCTATTTCCGAATGAGCCCACTTTTTATAAACTTACTGAAGCAGATGAAACTTTAAGAAAGCTCAGAAGAACTATGATACCAGATGATCAATGGTGGCAGGAAATGTTGGAGATTCTATAAAAGTTGCTTTCAGGAGGAGAATTTATCTTTACTATCAAGTAAATGGTAAAAACAGAAAAACAGATGAAAGAGTATCAGATGAAAAGGTTAAAGAGTATCCGTGAGAATAAAGAGTGTTCAACAAGCCAAAGAAATACTGCAAAGGACAGCACAGAGCCCTATTTTAGCACCTACCTCCAGCACATCCACGGAAAAAGGAACAGCACATCGGCAGTTGCACATTATTCTATCCACGAGACCGTTTGTCTCTTGTTTGTTTGTAAAATATGCGTTAAGTCAGCCTAGATTATTGGCTAAGTTAGGGTAATATTGTTTTAGATTATTTTGTGTATAAATAAACCCTCAAAGAGAGTGTTGAGGGTGGATTCTATTACTCTGCTGTAACATTGAGAGTTTCGGAATAAAAGATTTTGGAGAAATTTACTTGTGGCTTGCTGGATGACGATTTGAAAGCACTGGACTTGTTGCAGGATTCATGTGTTGGACTACAGTTCAATAAGTGTTTCTACCTTTTATCTGAAATTTTATATTAGTTTTTAATACCATCATATCCATTTCTGAATAATTTACATAAAAGATTGAAACAGAATTTGCTTAATTGTACTCTGTTTTCAAATGTGATTGTTCTTAATGTTTTCTTCTAAATTAGCTATAAGCATGAATTCTTAAATGCTCTTGCTTTGCTAATTTAAACACTGTTGATTACTATAATAAATAATCCTTCATTGCTCTTTGTTTGTAGTCATCTCATTTCTTTCTTTTGAACATGGTGAAAGATTCTTAGCTGCCTTTCATCCCTTCAAGATCATCCCATCCACTTTAAATTTTAAGGATTGTTCTCTGTCTAGCTATCTTGCCTTGTAATACCATCTTGTGCTTAGAATAGAAATCCAGTAAAGCCATCCTTTGACTCCATAGCCCAATGGACTGAAAGCTCTCAACCTTGCCCTTAGTTTGTGGATTCCACCAGTTTCCCAAAACAAACTCTTGAATCTATAACTAGCCTAAAACCTTCCAAGAACAAAGATAAATTATAAAGAGAGAGCCCTCTCTGGATGCAGATTGGCTAGATTCTGCATCTAAAAGGTTGGTTTGTGGTTACCTCGGGTACACTTTCCTCTTACACAACTTCTAGGAAAACCTAAGTGATAACATAGTGGCGACTCCACTGGGGATCTGAATCATTTTTACTTGTTAGTATTGTTCAAATATAAGCTATAGACAGAGTCTGAAGATCAGCCAGGTAGCCTTTGAAATTGCTTTTGCTCTGCAATTGCAAAAGTAAATAAAAGCTGCTTCAGTCTATCTCTGATTTAGCCTATATTTTGAATCTTAGTTTCAAATTTTTCAATCAGATTCTCTAGTTTAAACAGATCTTTGAGAAAATCTTAATCACATATCATTATTTCTTAAAGAATTTGTAGAAGTTGTATTTATTTTTCAATTAAAATTCAAAAATCCAAAAACACATAGCCTAAGAAAACTGGCTTCAGAAAGGATTCGACATACTAGGTCAAACCCTGACCCCAATCCACCACCAATATTTGAAAATCCTAATCTGATTCCTAGGATTCTTAGAAGACAAGGAAGTCAAGAAAGTTCTGAAAGAGGAAGTCAAGAAAGTACAGGAAGTTCTAGACCACTTTCTAGATCTGCATCTTGTCCTGTGAAAATTATTTATATTGATGACATTCCTTTTGATGCACGATTTGAAACATTTTTGTTTGTGAATTTTTCTGAGACTGAATTATCTAGATTAGTTCCAAATCCTTTGTTCTTTGAGGATTTGCAATATAGATTTGTTTCACATCATCTTGACAGAGAATTGCATAACTCCATTCAGTCTGAGTAAACCTTTGAAGAAAGCTAAAAACATTTATGTGATTACTGAGGCATCTCCAAGCTCAGTCACTTTTCCTCAAACATTTCAAACACCTGTTAGACCTCCATCTCCTCCTGTTAGACCTCCATCTCCTCCTGTTAGACCATCTACTCCTGTCAATCCAGTTTATCTTCCAATGGCCAATCGATATGCCCCTTTACAGTTACCAGCCAACCCTCCAGCTTTACCTCAGGACTACCAAAGTAAGATCACACCTTTTGACGGATCAGGTACCTACACAGCTCAACAACACACCAAAAGGATGACTGATTACTTTGAGTTTTATGAGATTGATACTGATAATATCCGAATGAGAATTTTCGTTCAGAGTCTTACTGGAGAAGTTAGAACTTGGTTTAGGGCTCTTACCCCGAACAGTATTGCTGATCTAGAAGCCTTGTATAGGGCATTCTTGAACAGATGGGAGAAAAAGAAGGATCCTCTTCAGATCCTGTCAGAATTTGAAAAATTAAGAAGAAGACCAAACGAAACCGTACAAGATTACATCATAAGATTCAATGAGTCTTATAATGCAGTTCCTCAAAACCTAAGACCCCCACCCAACAACGTGTTGGTTAAATTTCCAGATGGTTTTGACTCCGATATAGCTTATTCCCTCAGGGAAAGAGCTCCTCAAACACTAGAGGAAATGCAAAGCATAGTGGTGAGTGTAAAATCAAATCTGATAGAAAAACGAGCCAGAGCTAGGGCAGAAAGAAGAATGCCTATGAATGAAGAACCTTCAGCTTTTGAAAAGAAGCTGGATGTAATCATTAAAGGTATGGAAAGATTAGGTGACAGAGTGGAAACCATTGAAAGAAAATCTTCTACTGATAACCAGAATGTTACAAGAAATCCAAACTTTAGGAGGAATCTGAACCAAAATATTGGAAAGAATGTCCCTGATCAGAACATTAGGCCACCTTTCCAAGAAAACTTTGTTGAAGGTTCAACCTCTGAAGAACCTACAGAAGATGTAGAAATAAACAATGTAGATGATGACAAAGATGAAACAGAAGTCTTCCTATCCCAGGATGATCAAGAGAATCATATCCTTGAAACATTCCAAACTCGTTCAGGTGAGACTTTTGATTTCAAAGAAGGCTATGACACAACAATCTACGAGGTTCATAAACAGTACAACTTGAGAAGTAGACGGATAGATGTACCAGAGAATAGCAAACAGAAAACCACAAAACAAAATGTCAAAGGGAAACAAAACATTCCCCCTGTACAAAACATTCCCCCTGTACAAAACAGTCCCCAAGTACAAATTTTGTCTAGGATAACTCCCAATTCTTCAAATCCAATAATTGAGGATGTCTCTGACAACCAACCAATCAACAAACAACAATCCAGTACATCTCCTCATATAGGAAATGTCGAAGAAACAGTAGAAGTTAGTCCTGAAACATCTTCAAAACAAAACTTCATTCATGAAAAAGAGAAAAACATTGAAGACCCAAAAAACAGAGAAAACCCAACTGTGCAAAACACTAAAACTCAAACAGAAAAACCCTTCAATCTAGAGGCAGAAATAGGCAAACTTAAGATAGATGTTCCTTTATCAGAATTGGCTAAACATGATGTCTATAGGAGTCATATTTCCAAGTCCCTAAACATTAACATTACTGGATTGGATGATTCAGTAAACATTCTTGATGATCAACCCAAACTTCTTTTTGGCCCTGAGGTTAATGGCAAACCAAAAAGTGGAGGAACTCCTCCATTTTATGTAAGCCTGAATGTTCACGACAAGATACTCCATAATGCAATGCTTGATTCTGGAGCATCTCACAACTTGATGCCAAAAGCAGTAATGGAAAGATTGAATCTAGATATTACCAGACCGTACAAAGATTTGTTTTCATTTGATTCCAGTCAGGTAAAATGTTTAGGTTTGATTAAAGATTTGTGTGTCACTTTGGTCCAATACCCTGCTAAGTCTATTTTAATGGATATAGTAGTTGCTGATATTCCACCTAAATATGGTATGTTATTGTCTAGATCTTGGGGTGCTAAACTTGTAGGGCCTATTCAACTAGACATGTCTTATGCAACTATTTCAGTATTTGGTCAGCCTAAAAGATTATATAGACAAACCTTGATGAAGTACTTAGTGAGTAGCCATGAGAAGCCTGAAAACTTCCCTGTTTACTCTGTACATTCTGACATGGATTCTTTTATTTTATACAATGCTGAGTCAGATCTTCCTACTGAAATAGAAGCTCCAGAATTGGAAATCATAAACAAAACCACTTTTAAAATTGAAGAAGTCTCTGAAAACAAAGAAACACCAGATGATCAAGAAATACCTGAAAAAACTAAACAACTAGCTCCTGTCAAGAAACACGTTAAAACAATTGATGAAGATTATGAACATGAAATTCTATGGCATTTAGAGTTTGATGGCTCTGTAAACAAACTAGGGGCAGGAGCTGGGATTTGGTTACATAATGTTGAAAATAATCATGCAGAGGGTCATGCTTATAGATTGAATTTCAAATGCACCAACAACATGGCAGAGTACGAAGCTCTTTTATTAGGGCTTAAACATGCCAAGCAGTTAGGAGCTATTAGGGTATCAATCATAGGAGATTCCGAACTAATTATTCAACAGATTAATGGAGAATGTTCAACAAAAGACTTGAGACTGAAACAATACAGAGAGATAGTTGTGGAAATTCTCAACACATTTCTACAAGCTCAACTTGCCAAGATTCCCAGGAAACAAAATTTGCATGCCCACAGTTTAGCAATGTTTGCTAGTACATGCAAGTTACCTTTTGACCCCAATCATCAGTTTTCAGCTGAGATTAGGCACAGGCCTGCAATACCAGACAATCTTTTGAATTGGAAAGTATTTGTGAATAACAATCAAATCAATAATTTTTTGACACTTCAGGATGAGTTTTCTAACTGTAATATAGATGAAGACATAACTATTGATAAATTTGATCAAGAAAAAGAACAAAAAATAGACATTTCGAGAGAAAATGCAATTCATATGCTGCATCCAACCACATTTACTGAAAAAGACATGCAAAATTTGAAACACATGGAATTTGATGAGATCATAGAAGATGAAACAGAAATCATCAATTTAAAAGATAATCAATTACCCAAAGGATTAACTCCTTTGGAAGATATGTTTGACTCAAATGATATTCCATTTAGACCAAAAATGGAACCTGTTAAGGCTGATATGGAAGAATGCAACTTAGGAACACCAGAACATCCCAAAATAGTCAAGTTGTCCAAATCTCTCCCAAAAGATCAAAAGGTTAAATATGTTGAACTATTAAAAGAATTCCAGGATGTTTTTGCCTGGAGTTATGAAGACCTCAAATCTTATGATACATCCATCATTCAACACACTATACCTTTGAAACCTGACCAGAAACCTTTTAAACAAAAGCTTAGGAGAATAAATTCTGTTTTATTACCCTCAATTGAAAAAGAAATCAAAAGGATGTTTGAAGCAGGGATTATAGCTCCTATCAGATTCTCAGAATGGGTTTCTAATCTGGTACCAACAAGAAAAAAGACAGGAGAAATTAGACTGTGTGTCGACTTAAGAAATTTGAATAAAGTTTCTTTAAAAGACAACTATCCTCTGCCGAAAATGGACCACATTCTGCCAAGGGTAGTAGGATCTTCGAGAATATCACTACTGGATGGATTTTCAGGGTACAACCAGATTCTGGTTCATCCTGATGATCAGGATAAAACAGCATTTACCACACCATGGGGTACGTTTAAATATGTCAAGATGCCATTTGGGCTCAAGAATGCGGGAGCTACATTTCAAAGAGCAATGGATATTGCTTTTGCTAAAGAGATACATGATTTTCTGGTTATTTATTTAGATGATTTGACTGTCTTTTCTAAAACAGATCACGAACATTTAGATCATCTAAGGCAAGTATTTATCAAGTGCAGAAGATATGGAATTTCTTTAAACCCTAAGAAGTCATTGTTTGGTTTGGAGGAAGGAAAACTTTTAGGACATATCATTTCTAAAGATGGCGTTAGGATTGATCCTGAAAGAATTCAAGCAATTTTGCAAATACCCCACCCCCGAAACATAAAAGAGTGTCAGTAAGCATTCATAGAAAATTAATTTCGAGAAGATTTATTTCTAGTTTAGCAGAAGTTACTTAGATTATCGACTATCATGTTGAGGAAAGATTCAAGCATTGACTGACTGTAGAAGCCAAACAATCTATCTAAGAATTAAAATGTTTTTGAATGTTGATTATCAGTTTCCATCAACCCTAACTTGGGATAGAGATTTTTATTATTTTTTTCATTTGAGTTTCTAACATATCACAGTAAAAATGCTTATGCTTTACTTCAAAAAGATGACCAAGGGTGTGAAAAGTTGACACATTTTTAGTAAAGAACTTTAGGCACTTTAGGACACCTCAAAATCAGATATTATAGAAAATAAAGCTTTTATTGTAAATGCAATCAAACATTGTGAGTCAAGATATTATATTCTCATGTGATAGCTTATGTGCCTAATGCTGTAGTTAAAGATATTTTGACTCAAGATGGCATTGAAGGTAAACGAGGTAAGTGGATAGCTACCATTCTAGAATATGATATTGAGATTAAGCCAACAAAACTCATAAAAGGCCAGGGTTTAGCCCAACTCATGACAGAAACCAATTGCCAAGCCTTAGATATTAACGAACTGGACAACGAACAGGAGATGGCGACTCCCCAGATCAGTCAAACCTTTTTAGATTCACCCTGGTACACTGATATTATTCATGTTTTATTGAACCTGCAGGCTCCTCCAGGGTTGTCCAGAACCAAGCAAATATTTTTGAAAATGACATCTTTGAAATATTGTATTTTAGATGGCACTTTATTTTGGAAAAATCATGAAGGAATTTTGTTGAATTGTCTATTAAAAGATGAAGCTGATAAAGTTCTTAATGAATTTCATGCAGGTGATTGTGGAGGACATCTCTACTGGAAATCTGCTGCAGACAAAATCTTAAGAGCTGGGTTTTACTGGCCAACCTTATTTTCTGATGTTAAGAAATTTGTAACATCTTGTCATAAATGTCAGATATTTGAGGGTAAAAGAAAGTTGTTACCTCTGCCATTAAAACCAATTTCCACAGAAATACCTTTTCAACAATGGGGATTAGATTTTATTGGAGAAATTCATCCCCCTTCTTCAGGGCAACACAGATGGATTTTAACTGCTACAGACTACTTCACTAAATGGATTGAAGCCATCCCATGCAGACAGGCCAATGATTCTGTAATCATAGGGTTTTTAGAAACAAATATACTTTCAAGATTTGGCTGTCCAGAAAAGATTATAACAGACAATACTGCTGCATTTAAATCCAAGAAAATGATTAGTTTCTGCAATAAATATCATATTACTTTAGGCCATCTGAATCACCAAGCACTCTGTGCTAATGGACTGTATAATCTTCTTAATAAAAGCCTTATCAATATCAATATCAAAAAGTTATTAGAAGAAAACAAAAAGAATTGGCACAAGAAATTGACCAATGCATTATGGGCAGACAGACTTACAACTAAGAAATCCCTTGGGACTAGTCCATATGAGTTAGTTTATGGCATTGAAGCAAGATTCCCATCATCGTTAGGAATCCCTGTGATGAAATTACTTCAGGAGGCTCAAGTGGAGCCAAATGACATTCAAAGAAGAATTAATCAGACAATCTACCTGCAACAAACCAGAGAAGAGGTATACCAAAGATCACAAGTCTTACAGGAAAAACTAAAGAAAATGTTTGATAAAAGGACTAAAGCAGAGGATTTTCAATTAGGAGACAAGGTCCTAAGATGGGATTTTAGAAGAGAAGAAAAAGGGAAACATGGAAAGTTTGATTTCTTGTGGAAAGGGCCTTATATCATTCATGCCTTGCAGGGAAACAACACTTACTTTTTGAAGGAGTTGGACAATTCAGAAGTTGAAGAAGGACCAGTCAATGGTCAAATGCTTAAGCATTATTTTGATCCAATTTACTAGAGTGATTTAATGTTTCTAACTTGTACATAATATATGGTTTTTTTTTGTTGTTTTGTTTTTTTTAATGCAGTTTGGATTGGATGGTGACTTCTTGGAATTGAAGCCCGAATTGAAGGCCCTAAGTTCCAAAAGTTTCACTATCATATGTAAAATAAAGCAAATGTAATAGCTGAAGATTTCATACTTTCTAGTTTGATGACATTTTGAGGCATCTCGACTGCTCTTGACTTTCCACAAGGAAAAGCCATCCTCAAGTGGAGCCAAGAGTTAGACTCCTATACTGATAGTTTCATCTTTCATGATTGTTCTGGATGGAATTTTAATATAAACAAACTCTTTCTACTAATAAAATCATATTCTTAAAAAACCAAAAAATCAAAAAATTTTAAAAAATGTAAAGAGGGTATACCCTAAAAGAAAAATCAAAGGGTAAGAAAAATAAAATGGTCAAAAAAGTGGAAAAAGTGAACCCCAAACAAAAAATAGACCAAGGAAAGTGTGCAAATCCAAATGCCACTACTATTTCATTTTTGTAAATAAGCAATTGTGTGCAGCTTGTCAAACCTTTGCCACAATTCATGAATAAGTCAAACTGTTTAAACTTGGCCTTCCTGGACTCAGAGAGGGCTCTCTGTATACCTGTATAAAAGATGTAACTTGATTGATTTAGGATACTGATTTTAGGCTAGTTAAAATGATAGGGTTTTTTTGTTTTGTTTTGTTTGGTTGGGTTGGTTTTCAAGAAGAATAGATAGAGTAAGGGAAATTTAGACCATTGGGATATGGGGTCTGTGAAAGGCTTGAAAAGTACAATAATTAATCAAGGGTGTTTCATAGGGCAAGTTGACAAAGCCAAATGGATCATAATAGCTTATGTGGGAGTGAAATGAACATTAAATTGTGAACATAGTAGGTTTAAAGGGCAATTAAGAATCCTCTAACATATACTATAACAAGAAGGGCCTTCAAGATCACTATGCTTAAGAAATAATCAAAGTACGGGGCGCACCATAAACTTCTTTGACCTAGCTTTACCAAGCAAACTTGAAAACAGCAATCCAGCAAACCTTAGAGAGCAGGGAACTCCTAAATTCTCTAGTTATTTACCTTCAGACAAATAAAATATTTAAGATAAAATTTTAGATATAATAAAAGAGCAGGGAACTCCTAAGTTCTTTAATTAGACTTCAAAGAAATTTGAAATGAATTTTCAAGATAGACCAAAGGACAGGGAAAACCATAAACTTCTTTAGCCTAAACCCTAATAAAAAATACTTATAAGAAAGACTGTTGAGCCCCAATATTGTTCTTTCTTTCATCTTACTTCACTCCATTTTCCTTTGTCCATTGTTATCCCAGGCCCAAATTATCAATGAAATTAGTTAAAATTACTTTAAGAATGAATATCATGGCTAACTTGCTAAGTTTTGTGATTTTGTCATTGTAATGCATTTTGAACTGAAACTAGCTACAGAATGCAGACATTCCGTAACTAACCGCCAATTCTGCAGCTGTCTTCACGTTCAAGCATGTTCCAGGTGTCCTCTCAGGAAAAGCCACACATGGGTATATTCCACATCATGTCCTCAACGTTTGTTGCTCACCATGAAGAATGAACGGAATTCTGGATGTGGTTTTGTACGTGGGAACTCACACAAGGAGGCAGACTCCTAATAGGACAAGGACAATCCAGATGTCCTTTGTCCCTTTACGCTGCCATCTTTAGAGTTCTAGTACGATTTTGATATGAAAAGACAATGATCCCCGTATTGTTGCAAGTTCTGTTATGAAGATTTGTTATAAATGTACTCGGGAAACCAAGAGACAAGCGCTAGATTTTGATTAGATTTCATGGATTGACTGCTATATTTCTGAAGACTGAGAATACTCTGTTTTAAGTTATTTTCCTTTAATGAATAAGACAGCATTTCTTTGAATGCGTTGAGTTGATCTTGAGTTAGATTCTGTGCTACTCTGGTGGTAGAGGGCCCCTGCCTCCTGAGTGGCTTTACTTTCGTAATTTAGATAAGTATCTTAGTTCGTTTTCAAGTTTTTGAAGTTTGATTTCATAGTTAATTTCATTAGTCACTATAGCTATACTTGTTCTAAGAAACTCTTCCAAAATATCATGATAATGAATGAGAAATGGCTGTAGTGTTATAGATTTTAATTGAAATTTCTTTTGTTCATTATCACAGTTGAACTTATTCTAGTAAACTCTTCCAAAAAATCATTATGATGACTAAGGCATGACTGTGATATTGTAGGTTTAAATTGCTTGTTTCCACTAAGTAGCATAGCTGATCTTACTCTTAAAAAGCTCTTCCAAAATATCATAACAATGGGTAGGAAATAGTTGTGATGTCTTAGTTTTTAATTGTAATTGCTTTCAGTTTTCATGTTTGCATTTGCATTGAATTGTACAGCCAGGATTGTTCTAACAAGATTTTCCAAAACACCATTCATGATGAACGAAATAGGCTGTAGAATCCCATAGATTAATTGCATGATAACTTAGTTAGGGAACTCCGGAGTCAAATTGCATTCAATTCATGCTCTGTTATTTCGTTTTAAGTTTGATAATGGCTTGTTAGTTTAGCACTGTTTATTGTAGACTAGTAGCACTCTAGTTAAGTTCTAGCTTAGCCCACTGTATTTACATTCCACATTTAGTTGTCATCCATTGCATATTAATTTACATTAGTTGTTAAACTTAAATACCACGGCCTTCATTATTTACAAAACTTCTTTTGTTCCAAACCTATATTAACTCATAATCATCTGGATAGAAGACAGTATCAGTCCAAGGCCTGGAGTACTTTTGCAACCTTTTTATCATTTCACAAACAAGCCTTTCCTCAAGACTATTCTAAAAGGAAATCTATAACTTTTGAGTAAGGTTTAGTGATGTTAAACTAAGTTGCAGAATAGAATTAGGAGCTAGTTTTAGAGTAGAGATCTTATGGTGTTACCAATGTTCTTCTCCAAATATGTTTCAACAAACCTTTAATCATGGATGAGATGTTGTATCATTATAAGTTAATTGTTTAATTGTTTAGTTAGTAAAATTTTTACACTTAGCTGCCCATTTCTCAAGCTCTTCCAAAATACCTTTAATGAAAGAATTGGACAAGTTAAGTTCATGTTGTGATTTATTTTCTTGAAGTCATTATCAAGCTTTGTATTCTGCTTAGTCATAGTTTAGGGTTTGGTTCTGTCTCAGTATTTTCATTTGTCATTTGTCATCAACAATTTAGGCTTCACTCCGTTTTTTTAACCAGTAGCTTCTTTCCACCAGCATTTAGTTCTTTCCCTTGTGAACATAAAACCATAAAAAGACTAAAAACATCATAAAACACTAGACACAATGCAATAAGAAACAAACACCTAGGCACATACATTGCACCTCACTTCAGCAGTTTACCAACCCTGGTTGACAATTAAATGAACTCAATTTAGGAGACTAGGTTGAGCCCAAACATTTTGGCGCCGTTGCCGGGGAAGTGAAAACTAAGTAACCTTTGTTTCTTAACTCCCAAAAACAATTATATGTGTAGAGAGAGAGACTCAAGGGGTAGATTCATAAGCAGTAGAAACAGAAGTTTGATTCCTAGAACACCACTTGCTTCACTTAGACCAAGAACTAGTACACCTTCAACTCAGACCCACATTCCATCCTTTACTGATCCTATACTTTTAGGAGACCTAAGATCAGATATTCCATTAGAGAAACCTTCCACTTCATCCATTGAACCTTCCTTAGAAGAAAATCTAAAGACTCTTGTTAGGGACACAAACTTTTCCACTTCCACAGGAAAATCAACCATGGCAGAAGAAGGGGCAGGAGGAGTCTTTAATGGAGAACACACATTATTTGGAGGGGGTAGAGGTAGAGGTAGAGGAGAAGGAGGTAGAGGTGCATAAGGAGGAAGAGGTAGAAGAAAAATGGGAAGCTCTTTTGGGTTTCCTATAATAGATGAAGAAACCAATACAACCATGAAAAACATTTCACCCTTTGTCCTTCCAAAATTCTATGGACTTAAAACTGAAGATCCTGAAACCTTCCTATTTGAATTTGAAATCCTGTGTAGAACTTATGACTACTTACAAGATGCTCAAAAACTTAAACTATTTCCTTCAACATTTAAAGGAGCAGCATTGAAGTGGTTTATGAGTTTGATCAACAGTTCTATTAGGACATGGGAAGATATGAAACAAGCATTTCTAGAGAGGTATTTGGATTATTGTATGCCGGTCAATCATAAGGAAGAAGTGTTTAAGATGTTACAAAAAGAAGATGAAAACTTGGAAGATTTGTTGGAGAGATTTCATTACAACATCAAAAAAGCAAAAATGGAAAACCTAGATCAAGACACCTTAAAAGCTCTTTTGTTGAAAACAATTAGGGATGAATGGTTGGATATCCTTAACATGATGGGAAAAGGGGATATATCACAGCTCACATTACCTAAAATATTTGAGTTATGTATCAACCTTTCAAGAGGGAAATCTAAAACTGTAAAAGGTCCAAGAGATCCTGCTCTTGCAAGGGCAAGTAAGTCTGCTTCTGGGACAGTAAGTAGGTCAGAAATAGGACATATGCTTGATGATTTCAAATATGAAATATTAGGGAGTCTTAGTGAACAAATAGACACCCTTAAGATACAAAACAAGCAAAAAGCTGAATCTGATGCCTTAGCAATCTTTTGTCCCAAATGTAGAAAGAAACATGCCATGAGAGAGTGTCATTTGGATGTAAAATTTGTAGAGACCTGTGTCATTTTTTCTGAAAAACATGAGACCAAGAATTGTCCTTCTCTTCCTGGTCTCAAAGATGTCTTTCAAGAGGAAACTCCTACAGATTCCACAGAATCTCTCAATTTTGTCTCTAGAAGGCCTTGGCAAGGACCTCAAACACAAGGATTCCATGATCAAATGTATAACCAACCTCCACCTTGGAATTATTGGCAGCAACCTTGGCCTCAATTTCAAAATAAATCTCAAGCTTGGGCACAAGTAGCACAATATCCCTATGGAAGATACTCTCAATACTATCAGTATCCACCATCCTATCCACCATACCCAAATTTTTCTCCTCAAAATCCTCAACAAAATTTTCAAAAAAATCCTCAACATCATCATCAGAACCTACCACATCAAAATCAACCACTTCCATTACCATTTCCTCAAAAATCAAATCAGTTGCCTGCTCAACCCATACCAAACCCCAATAATAAAAATCCTCAGAACACATACATGATAGAAGGCCAACAGTTTCCAACTTATTTAATTACTCCTTTAGACCTTAGTTATGTTCAACTTAGGCCTGGAAGAATACTTGAAAAGAGGAAACCTTCTGTGATCATACAAGAACAAGATAACTCCGAGGAAGACTCTCTACGGGTGAATAAAAGTCTTGAGGAAGATACATCTTTTCAGGACCCAAACACTGAAAAATTAAAGCAAAAAGAACCAATAATTTCAACTCCTGTATTAGAGCAGCCATCAACATCTACTTCTATACCTCCCTTTCCAGAAATATTACAAATTGATAGAGGTGTAGAAAAACAAATTATGGTGCCTAATTATGATTTCCTAGATGAGCTGAGAAATGTTTGCATTAAAATTCCATTATTACAAACCATCAAGGAAATTCCAATTTTAGCCAAAACAATAAAGGAGTTGAGTATGAAGAAAACAAGAAAAAGAATAAGAGAAACAAAGAAAATTCAACTGGCAGGAAAAATAGCAAACATTATGATGGGCAAGATTTCTATTCCAAAGTATCTTGACCTAGGAAATCCAGTTGTTAAAATTCACATCAATGGAATTGAAATCCAAAACACACTCATTGATTTAGGAGCAACAATCAATATCATGAGTAGACAAATCATGGATAAAATGAAACTTCCTAATCTTCTCTTTACACCCACATTATTACAATTAGCAGACAGATCTGTGATCAAACCTGATGGGGTAATAGAAGACATTCCAGTGTCCCTAGATTCTTGGGAGTACCCTATGGATTTCATGATCCTAACTCCTAAGAATAATCTAGAAGGACATCCTGTTATATTAGGAAGACCTTGGTTGGCTACAGCTGATGCTTTTATTAGTTGTAGATCCGGTGATATGTACATCTCTGATGGTAGTTCAACTAAGAAATTCACTTTGTATCCTCCAGCTAGGACAATTACATATTTAGATGACACTCAATGGATAGAGGATGAAGAAGATTTACAACCCCTCTTCACAATTTCAGAAATTAGTGAAGATAATCAAATTCTGAATACTCTAGAAAACTTTGAATCCTCTTCAGAATACAAACATGAACCATTTCAAGAGGGATCCAACATTGATTTTTTGTCATCAAGGCAGATGTCTCTTCATTCTATGGATAAATTTGGCAGCTCTACAAGTGAGATATTTCCAGGCAAAACTTTGAACATAAATAAGAACCTAGAAAAATCTCAACAAGAAGAGTTAGTCAAAGTATTACAGAGACATTCTTCTGCATATGCATGGGAATACACTGACATGAAAGGGATAAGCCCCAAGACTTGCACTCATCACATCTATATAGAGGGAAATTGTAAACCAATCAGACAACCTCAAAGACGGATGAATCCAAATCTTAGGGAAATTGTTAAAGAAGAATTGCAGAAATTGTTAAATGTTAACTTTATCTATCCCATTTCAGATAGTCAGTGGGTTTCTCCTTTGGTAATTGTGCCAAAGAAAAATGGTAAATGGAGGGTATATATTGACTACCGAGAATTAAACAAAGCTACTCTTAAAGATCATTTTCCCCTACCTTTCATAGATCAAGTGTTAGATACATTAGCTGGCAAAAAGTACTTCTCATTTTTAGATGGGTTTAGTGGTTATAACCAAATTCAAGTAGCACTTGAAGATCAAGAAAAAACCACATTTACCTGTCCTTGGGGTACCTATGCTTACCGAGTATTGCCATTTGGATTATGCAATGCACCTGCAACATTTCAAAGGGCAGTACTAGGAATTTTTTCAGATCTAATACATGATTATGTAGAGGTATATATGGATGATTTCACAGTTTATGGAAACACATTTGAAGAAGCCTTAGAAAACTTGGAAAAAGTTTTAAAGAGATGTCAAGAAGCAAATATTTCACTTAGTCATGAGAAATGTTTCATGATGTTTACTGAAGGTATTGTTTTGGGGCATCATATTTCAGGGGATGGGATTAGAGTTGATGAGTCAAAATTTGAATTCATCTCTAACTTATCTATTCCAAGTTGTCAAAAAGATGTTAGGAGTTTTCTAGGATTTACAGGATATTATCGGAGGTTTATAGAAAACTTCACCAAGATAGCATCTCCACTCTTCAAATTACTTACCAAAGATTATGAATTCAAATGGAATTCTGATTGCCAGTTAGCCTTTGAAACCCTGAAAACAAAAATTTCTGAAGCACCTATTTTAAGGGGACCTAACTGGAAGTTACCTTTTCATATCTCAACAGATGCTTCTGATACAGCTCTAGGAGCAGTATTGGGACAAAAAGACCCGATTCCTTATGCCATCTACTATACCAGTAAAAATTTGACTCCTACAGAGTTAAACTATACTGTAACTGAAAAAGAGTTTTTAGCTGTTGTTCATGCCATAAACAAATTCAGACACTATATAACAGGCTATGAAACTTTTGTTCACACTGATCATTCTGCAATTAGATACTTAATGAACAAATCAATTACTAATGGCAGATTCATAAGATGGTTATTGCTCTTACAAGAATTCAACATTACCATTCTAGATAGGCCTGGAAAACAAAACACAGTAGCTGATTTCCTATCTAGACTCCAAAATATCAAAGATGACACTCCAATTGAAGATCAATTTCCTGATGAATATCTTTTTGCAATTTCTACTCAAACTCCATGGTTTGCTGATATTGCTAATTATTTAGTTTCAGGGAAATTTCCTTCAATAATGAATGCAAGAGATAAAATAAAAATCATTTATGACAGTGCAAAATATTCATGGGTTGCTAATGAGTTGTACAAGACAGGTCCAGATTTGATCATTAGGAGATGTGTTCGGGAAGATGAGATGCCCGAGATTCTCAAAGCATGTCATGATGAACCTTGTGGCGGACACTTTGCTGATAAGAGGACAGCCTATAAGATCCTTCATTTAGGATATTATTGGCCATCCTTGTTTAAAGATGCTAAAGAGTATGTCAAAAGGTGTGGCAGTTGCCAAAGGGTAGGGAAACCTTCTCCTTCAGGTGAGATGCCATTACAACCTCAGGTACATATTGAACCTTTTGAAAAATGGGCTTTGGATTTTGTAGGACCTATTACTCCTCCATCAAGACAAAAGAGATATATATTAGTTTGCACTGATTATGTTACCAAATGGGTAGAGGCCAAGCCATTACTTTTTGCTAATGAAGCATCTGTAGTTACTTTTCTTTTTTAGGATATTTTTACTCGTTTTGGTGTCCCAAGGGAAATTGTTACAGATCAAGGAGCTCAATTTACATCAAGGCTAGTGGAGCAAATGATGGAGAAGTACAAAATCAGACATAGAACATCTACTCCTTATCATCCGAAAGCAAATGGTCAAGTGGAATCCACTAATAAAGTCATTGGAATAACCTAACAAAGATCAAGCATTCACATAAATAAGAGATTGGGCAGAGTAAGCCTGCCTTTAGGGCCTATAGGAACTGGCAGGAGAAAACACAACAGTCATACTCCTTATAACTTGCTTTATGGAAAGCAAGCTTTGCTTCCCATAGAGTTCCAGATTCAAACTTTTAAAATGGCAGTTCAGCTAGGACTTGATTTAACGGAGGCACAAAAGCATAGACTGGAGCAGATTAATGAATTGGATGAGATCAGACAAGATGCAGTTCAGAAAACAAGTCTAGTCCAACAGCAAAGGACTAGATGGCATGACAAGTACATCAATGAGAAGAAGTTCAAAGAAGGTGACTGGGCTCTCTTGTTTGATTCAAAATTCAAGGATTTTCAAGGTAAATTTCAAACACATTGGCTAGGGCCATATGAAATTGTTAAAATTTTTGGCAATGGAGTAGTAAAAATCAGGACAATAGATGAAGAAGAGGTCACTTTTCTTGTGAATGGTCATAGATTGAAGCTGTATCACAAACCACTCTCAAGAGAAGAATTTGTCAAGAAGTTCCAGGAAAACAGTGATGTGAAGTTAATGAAGAAGAATCTTTCTTCTTCATCAACTTGATTGAATTTTCTGAAAGCATTTCTTTAAAAAAATAAAAATAAAAAATAAAAATAATAAAAAAAATAAAAAATAAAATAAAAGTATAAACATGAAAACCAATCACTGATTGGCATGTTTATACAGAAAAGATAGGGTGAAAATCAGAGTCTTTCTGACACTCTAACTTTTCCATTTTTTTTCTGCAAGCAGCTGTTACAAAATCATAAGTTCAGATCCATTGCACTTATGATCCATCTCATTTCATTTCATTCCATTTACTTATCCATCCATACTTCATTTCATTCATTCATTCATACTTCACTTCATTCCATATTTCATTCATCTCATTCCATACTTCATCCACCTCATTTCCATATCAAAATTTAAAGTTTGATGTTTTTCTGCAATTGAATAACACATGTCATGGATTGCAGGCCATTTCTTATACTTTTCCACTCCATTTCATAAATTGTAATCCATCCCACTCCATCATTCACTTCATACATATCCCATTATACCATGTTTCATCATCTATCTCACTCATTCCATATAATATTCCATTTATATTCCAAACCACTCCATTCCATGATTAAAATTCTCTACAGGTACATTCTGAAGCTAAATAGACATTCTGTAGCTAATCAGACTTTCCGTAGCCAGACAGTCATTCTGCAGCTACAGATCCTGAAGGCACTGATCAGCAGACATTTGAATTGCAACAAGATGATCTTGTATATCCATGAACAAGCAAAATCAAGAAGGATTATGAAGACTCACAAAATAATGATTGCCAGAGGAGAACAAAGCATACAAAGACCACAAAAACCAGATGAAAAGCAAAGGTAAAATTTTTTGATTATAATGTCATATCATAAACTTTAGTATAGTTTTAGTTATGAATCATTCGAAAAGTTGTTTTGATTATTTTTATTGATCATGCCAAATATACCCTCCGCAAAACTTTGGATAAAAATCCTCCATTTCAAATTCAATACCCGATCATCATCTAAGTCGTTAAAATGCTGAAGTGATTGATTTTCTCACGTCACCCAGCTAAATCATTTAATGATGATTTTTGAATCCATCGTAAAAAATCTCCGCAGTCTTTTCACTCATTGATTTATTTTCTTCACCTCACTTCATTAACTCATTCCGTAACCACTCCCTATTACTCCATCCCGTAGCCAACCCTTCATCATTTCATTCTGTAAAACAAAGGTATCTCTATCACCGAGAGCAGAAGTATATTAGTTTGAAAGTTGAAGCCACTGTCACCAAGGAGCAGAGGTATACAAGTTTGAAAGTTGAAGCCACTGTCACCGTGAAGCAAAGGTATATCAGTTTGAATATTGAAGCACTGTTACCATGAAGCAAAGGAGTATTAATTTGAAGGTTGAAGTCATTGTCTCCGTGAGCAGAAAGAATACTAATCTGAATATTGAAGAAGAAATTGTGGGCCTCATCGTAAGAACTGAACCAATAGGCACAAAATACCTAGAAGGATACCCTCAAAGCAGAGAACTGTTGCAACAATCAGGATGGCTCCAATTCCTTGAGAAATTTAATGGCTTCCACAAAGAAGTTACTAAAACGTTTGCAAGTTCATTCAAAGGAGCCGAGGTTGAAGTTGGAGATGTTAAATTCACTGTCACAGAGGTTTTTATTGCAGAAGCAACAGGATTGCTTAGACATGGAGAAAGATGGTTTAAGAACAGAGAATTTCATAATGAATCACGGAAGCAAATCCTCAAATCTCTAGGTATGGATGTCACTATGTTTAAAAAGGGAATTCCAAGCTCTGCATTAAAGAATAAATGGAGAAACATATTGCTTATCCTACAAAAATTTATCACTTGTGAAGGTAGATATGTTACTTTTTATGTTTACCATATTAGGTTGATAATGCATTTTCTGGAAGAAGAGATTAATTTGCCTTATTTCTTGCTTCAAATTTTAAAAAAAATGGCTTCAAGTGTTCAAAGGAGAGTCCAATTCCTAGAAACAACTCTATACCATCATGGCTTGGTTAAGATTTTAATTGAACACCATTTAGCCAAAACAAAAGATACTTGGGATAATTTCTTGGTGAGAAATCACTTTGAGGAACCAAAAGAGCCTTCACCTGAACATCAACCTACAAAGAGAAGCAGAAAATGGAGAGCCTTTAAAATTGAAACTGATAAAGCAATTCAAGATAACAGTGAAGAAATAATCTCTGAGAAGTTGACTCAGATTAAAAGACAGCTTAAGGAAGAGTGGGTAATCAGAAAATTTGCCACAGAAAAAGGAGAGGGATCATCCCAGCCGAGAAGAAGCCATAGACTCAGGGGGAAACTAAGGAAAACACAGATCAAACAAACTGGGGTGATAAACATAGAAGATGAGGAAACATCTATTGAAGAGGATGTTGAAGAAGATTTTGATGAAGAAGCCCCAGAAATTGATCCTGCACAGCAAGAAATTTATAACTATGTTGAAACATTGGAAAGGAAAGCTTCAGAGAGTAGAGATAGAACCCCTAGTCCTCCACTATCCGAAATAGATGTGTTAAGAAGAGATAGGTACGAGCTGGAAGTACTTAATAGACATATCAGGACTGAGAATGATATTCTGAAGGAACAAGTTAAACTAAAAACCAGTATGAACTCAACCCTGTCTCTACAAATGGACAAAGTGGAAAAGGCTAATGAAAAGTTGAAAAAGAGGAACAAAAAGTTAATCAGGGCACTTACCAATTTAAGGTTCAAGTTAGTCATCAGGAAGCCCAGAAGGCCTTTAACTTCCAGGCAAAGAAGAAGAAGAGGGTTGGATGTTCTTGCAGAAGTCTCTGAGTTTATGGAATAAGTTGCATGAGGACATGCAAGAAATCAGCAGTGGGGGTATGTTGAGCCCCAAGATTTTTCTTTCTTTCATCTTACTTCACTCCATTTTCCTTTGTCCATTGTTATCCCAGGCCCAAATGATCAATGAAATTAGTTAAAATTACTTTTAGAATGAATAACATGGCTAACTTGCTAAGTTTTGTGATTTTGTCATTGTAATGCATTTTTAACTGAAACTAGCTACAGAATGCAGACATTCCGTAACTAACCGCCAATTCTGCAGCTGTCTTCACGTTCAAGCATGTTCCAGGTGTCCTCTCAGGAAAAGCCACACATGGGTATATTCCACATCATGTCCTCAATGTTTGTTGCTCACCATGAAGAATGAACGGAATTCTGGACGTGGTTTTGTACGTGGCAAAATCCTAATAGGACAAGGATAGTCCAGATGTCCTTTGTCCCTTTACGCTGCCATCTTTAGAGTTCTAGTATGATTTTGATATAAAAAGACAATGATCCCCGTATTGTTGCAAGTTCTGTTATGAAGATTTGTTATAAATGTACTCGGGAAACCGAGAGACAAGCGCTAGATTTTGATTAGATTTCATGGATTGACTGCTATATTTCTGAAGACCGAGAATACTTTGTTTTAAGTTATTTTCCTTTAATGAAGAAGACATCATTTCTTTGAACGCGTTGAGTTGATCTTGAGTTAGATTTTGTGCTACTCTGGTGGTAGAGGGCCCCTGCCTCCTGAGTGGCTTTACTTTCGTAATTTAGATAAGTATCTTAGTTTGTTTTCAATTTTTTGAAGTTTGAGTTCATAGTTAATTTCATTAGTCACTATAGCTATACTTGTTCTAAGAAACTCTTCCAAAAAATCATTATGATGACTAAGGCATGACTGTGATACTGTAGGTTTCATTTGCTTGTTTGCACTAAGTAGCATAGCTGATCTTACTCTTAAAAATCTCTTCCAAAATATCATAACAATGGGTAGGAAATAGCTGTGATGTCTTAGTTTTTAATTGTAATTGCTTTCAGTTTTCATGTTTGCATTTGCATTGAATTGTACAGCCAGGATTTTTCTAACAAGCTCTTCCAAAATACCATTCATGATGAACGAAATAGGCTGTAGAATCCCATAGATTAATTGCATGATAACTTAGTTAGAGTACTCCGGAGTCAAATTGCATTCAATTCATGCTCTGTTATTTCGTTTTAAGTTTGATAATGGCTTGTTAGTTTAGCACTGTTTATTGTAGACTGGTAGAACTCTAGTTCAGTTCTAGCTTAGCTCACTGTATTTACATTCCACACTTAGTTGTCATCCATTGCATATTAAATTACATTAGTTGTTAAACTTAAATACCACGACCTTCATTATTTACAAAAATTATTTTGTTCCAAACCTATAATTAACTCATAATCATCTGGACAGAGGATAGTATTAGTCCAAGGCCTGGAGTACTTTTGCAACCTTTTTGCCATTTCACAAATAAGCCCTTCCTCAAAAGACTATTCTAAAAGGAAATCTGTAACTTTTTGAGTGAGGTGTAGTGGTGATAAATTAAGTTACAGAATAGAATTAGGAGCTATTTTTAGAGTAGAGATCTTATGATGTTACCAATGTTCTTCTCCAAATATGTTTCAACAAACCTTTAATCATGGATGAGATGTTGTATCATTATAAGTTGATTGTTTAATTGTTTAGTTAGGAGAATTTTTACACTTAGCTGCCCATTTCTCAAGCTCTTCCAAAATACCTTTAATGAAAGAATTGGACAAGTTAAGTTCATGTTGTGATTTATTTTCTTGAAGTCATTATCAAGCTTTGTATTCTGCTTAGTCATAGTTTAGGGTTTGGTTCTGTCTCAGTATTTGCATTTGTCATTTTTCATCAACAATTTAGGCTTCACTCCGTTTTTTTAACCAGTAGCTTCTTTCCACCAGCATTTAGTTCTTTCCCTTGTGAACATAAAACCATAAAAAGACTAAAAACATCATAAAACACTAGACACAATGCAATAAGAAACAAACACCTAGGCACATACATTTCACCTCACTTCAGCAGTTTACCAACCCTAGTTGACAATTAAATAAACTTAATTTAGGAGACTAGGTTGAGCCCAAACAAAGACCTCAAAAAAAAAAAAATTAAGCTACACCAAAGGACAGGGCATATCATAAAATTATTTGGCTTGACTGCATTAAATCATTCTTAAGAAAAAATTGAAACCAGAGACCAACTAAGAATTCTCTAATCAGACTTAGCAGAGGAAAACATTTGAACAATAGAAGGTGGACAGGATTAATGTGCCTCTAGTAACATATCTTAACCTAAATTTGTTGTTCAATTACAAGAGAAAATATGAAAAAATATGAAAACAGAAGAAAACAATTACTAAATTAGAACAAAATCACCATTAACCAGGTTCATGAATCCTATGAATATGCTTGCTTCATTGACATTCAAATCAAAACATTCACAAAGCTCCAAAGCCAATTTCTTCACAACTCCAAGTCTATGTCATATTCATCTCAATAATCAACCCACCAAATTATGAAGCCTTACATGTAGTATTTAACTGCAAAATGATGAATTAAACCCTAAATAGGGTTTTAGAAGTCATTATTTACATATTAAATGAATTTTACCTTTGAGACCATGCAAGGCCCAAGGAAAAAATATCTAAACTTATTTATGGCAAAAATAACTTCTAACATAACTATTTGAGCTAATCTAGGAAAAAGGTTGACTTTAAGGCCTAAAAATATCTTTTGCAATAACTCCTAGCAAGGGCGCAGCTCCAAGGTATAGGGGCACAGCGCCAAGCCAAACGCATAGTGCCAAGACTCGAAAAATCACTTGTTTTGCAGCTGCGTTTTGGAGGCTTTCCCGGTTTCCAAATGAGCTCCATGATAGCTCATTGGAAAACGTGTCATGTCTAGTTTCCAAATATGCCTTCATTTTTCAAAATGGTTCCCATTTTACTTGAAAAAAATCTAGTCTCCCAAGACTGCTAAGGGCACAATGCTAGTGCTGAAAAGAGGGCAGAAAGGTGTTTTTTAGGTGGTTTTTGGCCCTTTTGAGGGACCAGATTTGCTCCAAATGGCCTGAAATTTTCTGTGGATGATGTACTTTCCATGAGGATCATGAATATGTAATCCATTTTTCATTTGAGTGCCCCAAAAAAGAGTGCAACGGTAGTGGCACTGCGCGTTTGGCCCTTTTTTCTGTTGGCCAAACAGTCAAAAACTCAAAAGTTACACCAAGTGCCAAAAATTGGAACTTACCTTGCTGATCATGTTTGGGATGATTGGAGGGATAAATCAGCAAGGATATCTAGTTTTTCCTTCTCCTTTGCCTCATTTTGTGCTTGAATCTTTGCAAGGGCTCTTTCAAGCTTAGCCCTTGCAATTCTGTTTCTTAAAGCATAATGCCTTGCCATTTTCCTTTGCAAGTCAATGTCTCTATTGGCCTTCTCAAGTTGACCCTCTAGGTGTAGGTTTTCCCTATCTAACCAATATTCTCTATCATAGTTGATTTCCATGGCAAGAAACTCACTTGGAGTGAGTTGCTCTGCCAACTCTGCCTCTTTCTCTCTTTCCCGGGCTAAAGCCTTCTTCAGCCCAATTGTCCTTGGCCTCTTCCTAGGAAGTTGTTCTTCCTCATCTCCATTGTCATCAAAAGTGCCTAAGGTCTCATCTAGCATAGCCTTGGCCTTTTTGGCCTCTTTCCGAGCTCTGATTTCTCTGACCTCATTGATGGCCTACTTTGTCTCTAATTTCTTATTTTCTAACTCATAATAGTTAATCGCATTTTTGGCCCTCCCAAGATTATCTTAACGCTCACTAATCTTGGCATCCTTTCTTTTGAGTGGCATGTTTTTTATCCTCTCCTCATCTTCATCCTCACTGTCAAGGTGAATTAGCTGAAACTCTTGCTCAGTTTCATGCTTATTCTCCTCTTCACCAATGACATGCTCAATAACCTTCCCCTTACCTTTGTCAAGTTGTTTTGATGATGTAGAAGGTATGGCCCCTTGCCATTTAAGGGCAGAAAACACATGCTTGTATCCCCTCCAATAGGTCAAAGGAAGTGGCTCAATGTTACCCATCTTAGTGCCATCTGTCTCAATGTTTCCATCACTACTTGATGCTTGGCCATCATGATATGAGGGTGAAGGAATGTGAGTGGGTGGAGATGTATGATCAGCAGGAGGTGATGGAGGAATGGATTCTAGAGGATGGGATGATGAAGGGACATTCTGCTGATGATGGTTATGTGGAGTAGTGAAAACCTCATGGGCAATGAAGGTCTCCCATGGAATATTCTTCTGCTGGAGTTGGTGCATAACCATGATCTTGATAAGTGAGTGATGAAACAAGCTTTGCATTTGTTGAGGATAGTCTCTCTTTTGCACGATGTAGAACATTTTTTCAATGCTTCGGTAAAGATAATATGCTATATGCAACATCCTAACTTTGGTGAAATGCATAAGAAGCTGGATGTGGTAGGAGTATAAGCAGGAAAACCTTCCCTCACATGTGAAATACTTCATGATTACCCTCATCATGGGTGCATATCTATCAAGCATATGAGAAAAGGGGAATATGGATTTGTGGTGTTCTTTATACCTTGTTTTAATATATGGTTCAAAGTAACTCATGTCTAGGTTTTCTTGCTTGAACCACTTTTCTCCCACACTTGGTATTCCTATAGCATTGGCAATGGCATGTGTAGACAACTCAAAGGTGACCCCGACAAGATTAACTTGTTTGTCATGCAAATTGATAATAAAAAGTCTTGTTAGCTCAGGGTGGTTTTGTACTTGCTGCACCTTCTCACAAAAATCAGAGAAGCCTACATGTTTGAAGCAGGAAACAGTAAGGGGAGATGCCATGAGTTCCCTTGTATTGAGGGGCTCAAATCTATTTATCTTTACTCCTTTATTATCATGCCTCCTTGTCATTTGGGCCTCACCACCACTGTCTTCACCCTTAGACATTTTAAAATCTATTTTGGAAACCCTAGGGCTGATGTGAAATGAAATGAAGGGAGGGTAATGAAATGGCAGCTTGAATCAAGTGAAGGGGATGAGTAAATGAAGGGAATGGATGTTGTGACTAGCAAGATGAATGGACGCCCTTAAATAATGTAATTTCCCTTTTTATGACTGTTATTCTTCCTAGGAGGATTAAATAAGCATATAGACAGTGATTCCAAGCTTAAATCTTAGGGTTTGATTATGGTTTCATTCCATTGATTAAGAAATCACCAAAATAGCTTGAAGATGAGCTCATGTTATATACTTACCACTTTAAGATTTCTTGGATGACTGTGGCAAGAGTTTGAAGGCAATTTGGAGTGATTTGAGTGGCTAGAAGACTTTGAAACCCCTCCTGTCCAAGCATGCAGTGCCAAGGCTGAGGGCGCAGCGCCAGTTCTGAGCGCACAATGCCTGTTTTGAGCACACAATGTCTGTTCTAAGCGCACAACACTAAGGGTTTTCAGCACAGTCTTGTTGGGCAAGAGCGCAGCGCCACTCCCAGCACATAGCGCCACCTTCCAGGTGCGCAACGCCTTCAGAAATTACGTGGAAGAAAAATGCCAAGGGAGCAGCACTAAGGAAACCTGGCCAAATTTCGCTTGAAAACTCACACTTTTTCCCTTGCTAAGTGCTCTTGATCTTTTGACAAGAAATAATGATTCATTCAAAATGTAAAATGAGCCTTTATAGATGATAGGAATTTGACTTAATTATGAAAACCCACTTTTTAATGTCAAAGGTCCTTTTTCTTTTCTCATTAACCCTTTTACACTATTTGCATGCAGGTTTTCTAAAATGATGAATTTGACCTTTCTTTTGGTCATAGAGGCATGACAAGTTCATTTTGACACCTTTGGGATTTAATCACACACACTAGCATCTTCAAAATCTTCTATAGTTTCCACCATGAAACTCAACTCAACTTTTTAGCTTTTCTGGCCACTTTTCGAAAACCCTAAGTGTCTGTAGTCTTTCACAACAATCATCAGTGTTGTCTTCTAATTTCTCTATATCCCTTTCAAGTTCATTCATTTATGTCCAATTCACCTTACCTTCTTCCATATTTTTTCAATATCTTCTGATAGAGCTTCTTTATGCTTGGCCTGGTGTGCTTCCTCCATGACATTTTCTACAATTGATCACTGTTTTGGCACTCAACTAGACCATCAAGTTCAAAACCCTAGTCATCTACAAGAACAAGTGTTTCCCTTTCCTTTGTTGTAAGTTGTCTTCATTCAGGAGTAGATAGTCTACCTCATCAGTACTTTCTGCTGATAAATCTTTCAACACTCCTATAGAAGTGTTGAACTATTTCCATTTTTCTCATTTGCAGACTTTGAACTGAGAAGATAATCCTATTTTGAAACTTTTAGGTCCTTATTGAATAACCATGTCTTTACATTCTATTGCATCTGAGCCAGATTCTAGCCAAGGAAAAGCAACACCTGAAACATCCAAGGATAACCTTGAAAACATGTAAAACCCTAATGACCTAGTGGGAGGGTCCTTCGACCTAATTTTGACTGAAATTGGACCTGGATTTTTTAAGTGAAAACAGAGTATTTTTTGTGGGTTATTTATGCCCAAAAAGGACATGGAAATGAGATAACAACAAGAAACCATAGAGGGAGGACGAAGTCTATTGACAGGTGAAAAATAGGGCAATGAGGTCATAGGCAGGGATGGAGGATGAAAATGAGAGGTATAAGCCTATGATGAGTCTTTTAGGTGCAACAGGGTGGATTTGGGAAGACCAACTGAGGAAAAGTGAGAGATAATTTATAAGAATAATGAAGGCAGTGAGATTTCTAAAACTCAAGATATTCAAGGACTATTTTTTTCAGAAATTTGTAAACATATTTTAGTCATCTAAAGATAGTGAAAAAATATTGATAACTAACAGTGGCTCCACTTGGGGAGGGCAGCTCCTTTAGGAGGTGTCAAGAACCTCAGATTTCAAATCTATGGAATTTGTAAATCAGTGCCTTAATTGTGCTTGGAAGATATCCTCTTTCTTCAACTGTTGATTTGTTGTTGTTCTTTGAAGCTATGATCTTTAAAATCTAAAAACATGATTGCTTCAACATCAACTCTACCTACCCATCATAATTTTCCTAACATTTTGTCTTCATTTGGGTGCATTTGGATTGGCAAACCCTGAACCTCATTTTTCTTTTAAAAGCATAAAACTATCTACTTCTACCCTTATATCATCCAAAGGCTCAGATTAGACTGATCAGCTCTTTTATTCTCTACCTAATCTACTTATCTATCAAGATTAAACAGTTTGACAGATTTTCATTCTCTAATATATCAACATAGAATTTAAAACATGACCAAATCACGGTCACGTAGTTCGATTTGTCATGAGCTGTGGCATTTTGGACAAGTTGCACACAGATTTTATTTTTGCAAAAAGTAAAACTAAGACTGATGGCTATAATCTGAAATTTTTCATGCATCCCTTGCTTTTCTCTTTGGTTCAGATTTTGAGCTTTGGAACCAATATTTTTTCATAATTTAACCTACTGATAATCCAAGTTTAAACATTTTGGCAAATCTTCATTCCCTAACCTATCAGCAGAAATTTAAAACTTGTTCAATCATGGTTAGGCTGTATGATTGAACAGAACTTCATTTTTCAAAGTAGTGGCATTTAGACTTGCACACTTTCAGAAAAATTCCTCTTTGGTATGGGGCTTTACCTTTTCTTTTATCTGCCCTCTTTTCTCTTTTTGTTCTTTCTCTCTCTTTTTTTTCAAAAAAATCTAAAACTAAAAAGATGCTCATAGTGTTGAACTTATTTGCAATACCTATCTATCCTAGTCTAACTCGGAGGTATATTTTGACTAGGTGAACGCCCTTCTCCAATGCAGCCAATCAAGTAAGTGACTAGATGATTGATTTTCATCTAGCCCTTTAGGTATACTGAAAAAACAAAAAGGCCACTCCTGTCTCACTTGCTTTTGAACAGCAGTGCTCAAGATCTTCTTTACACTCTGTAATAAACCATTCCTGGCATAGCATGTGATCTAGATTTATGCAGGAATACAATAGAATAAACATATAACCATAAATAAAAAGATGCAATGGAAATAACACTTCATTTCATTAATATCAAAGAACTGAAATTTGCTTAAAGAGAGAATGGAAATAAACTAGCTAGGTGTTGGTAGCTTATCTCTGAGAAGAGATGTGGCAGCTACAGGCCTCTGACCTGAGTTACAATGAGGCTCGAGGGCCTATTTATTATTTAGAAATAATGTAAAATCATAAACATCCAAAACCCTAACCCTAGGAGATGAAGCGCCAAAACTATGGGCCCCACTTGGGTAAATTGGTGTTTCAACTTCCCGGGGACGTAACTTTGGCATACGATCTTTGTTTGACGCGAACCATACCTCATTAGAAATATCTATCCGAGGACTACAACTTTTGAGTGAGAAACATCAATCCATGGAGCAACATTGGTCCATGGCCCCATGTTGCTCCCAGTTTTCCCAAAAAATGTCATTTAGGGCCTCAAAATGACTTCAGAAGTTCAGGACCCGAAAAACTGCTAAAAATAGCAAGTTGTGCCGAAACTAAAAAATCTAAAAGAGACAATGGTGGGGCCCAAAGTGTAATAGGTGGGTGGCCACCAATATCCACCTGGATCATTCCTCCCCCCTTACAAAGCAATGGTCCCCATAGCGTTGAGTTCCTCCATGAGATGAGGAAACTTCTGCTGAACTTGGTCCTTGTTGAACCACTTGCCTTGGTGCAGGAGTTGGCTAGCTTTGACAGCCCGATACAGTTGGATCTTCCGTTGGCGAGTGTTCTTAATTTGCATGTCCATGATACAATCTATGGTGGCCTGTTTCATGCATTCTGGGTTTAACTATGTTGGTGTGAGTTGTTCTGCAACGTGAGAGGTGTCCAGTAGAGGTGAGAAGTAGGGACGAAGGTGATCCACATTGAAGACTAGGTGTAGACCAAGGAATGTTGGAATACTGAGCTCAAAGGCAATTTTTCCTACAGCCTTGGTGATGGTGTAAGGCCCATATCGGAGCAGGCGAGGCTTGCGATGGGGTCCAGTGAGGCGCTCCTTCTACAAATGTAGCCACACTTTGTCTCCCACCTGGAAGTTGTATGGCAACCGATGTTGATCATGTAATTGCTTGTACTCAGCATTGGCTCTGTCCAATATGTCATGAACCTATTGGCGGATGTGTTTAATGCACTCAATGAAGTTGTTTTCTTTTTCAACTTCAGACTGAACATGAGCCGAATCAGCCTGACTAGCTGTAAATGGCATGGCTGCGTTAATGGGACATAGTGGCTGGAATCCCAAGCCCACCTGAAAGGGGCTGTATCTGGTTGAGCCGTGGAGAGCCCGATTATAACTGTGTTTTACATAGGGGAGGCTCTCATCCCATGTGCGTGGATTCTTTGAATTGTACATGTGCAGAATGTGTACAATCATCTTGTTGACGACCTATGTCTGGCCATTAATTTGGGGATGGAAAGCTATGGACTTGGTGAGCTTGGTGTCCAGAATTGACCAAAGGCTGGACCAAAATGTGCTAAGGAACCTGCTGTCCCAATCTGATATGATAGATTGTGGGATCCCAAAGTGCACCCACACTCGTTCAAAGAAGAGTTTAGCAGTGGCTTATGTTGTGATATTCTTCTTGCAGGCTACCATAATTGCCATCTTCGAGAATATGTCAATGACCAAAAAAACACAGTCATTTCCATGTTTAGTATAAGGAAGGCCTGACATGTAATCCATGGAGATGAATTCCCAAGGTCGACTAGCAGTAGGTAGCAGAGTATAGAGGCCTTGCTTCTTGATGGTCGGTTTGGAAATGGCGCAAGCAGTGCAGGATCTGTTGTACTTCCTGACATCTTGTCGAAGGTTCGGCCAATAAAAATACTTCTGGAGTACTTCCACTATTTTCTCAACCCCGAAATGCCCAACGACTCGACTGTAGTGTGCTTCCCATATCATCTTGGCACGCTTACTTGAAGGAACACAGAGGTGTCCCAGGTGACATAAAAATGCATCTTGGAGGTGAAAATTTGGAACTTGTATACCCCCAAAGAGTGCCTTGTATGTGTGGCCAAATTATGGGTTGCTCTCGTAGAGAAGCAGCCAATCAGAAGTCTCATTCCCATAAGAGTTGAGAACGGTGATGAGCGCCACGATCGGTGGTCGGCTGAGGTATTCTGCAACATTATTGGTGCTACCCTTATTGTACTTGATGTTCAAATGAAACTGTTGCAGATATGTGGACCACTTCTGATGGCGATCATTCTGCAACTTCCCTTGTGTCTGTATGAACTGTAAGGGTCAGTGGTCTATGTGGATGATTTTTTCCTTCCCCAAAATGTACTGCTTCCATTGTCGAAAATCTTTTACAATGGAATACATTTCTTTGTCATAAGTGGGATAATTATGAAATGTGTTGGAAAATGTCTCACTGTGATATGCCACTGGATGTCCCTGTTGAGTAAGAACTGCCCCAATAGCATAGTCAGAGGCATCTGTCTCGATCTCAAATGGTTGTTGTAAGTCTGGTAATGTGAGGACTGGGGTAGAACAGAGGTGATTTTTCAATTCTGTGAACCCCTTCTGTTGAGATTCCGACCAAAAGAATTTTTCTCTCACTCCTCCCTTAGTGACTTGACTCAAGGGCCAAGTGATATGAGAGAATCCCAACACAAACCTGCTGTAGAAATTAGCAAGACCCAGAAAGTTGCGAAGCTCTGTTATAGTGGTTGGGGCTGGCCAATCCCGAATGAATTGGATCTTGGTTGGATCCACATGCACCCCCCTTTCATCAATAATGTATCCCAAATATTGAACCTGGGTCATGCCAAAAGTACACTTCTCCAAATTGGCACACAACTTGTGTTGCCGCAGTGTTTGGAGGACTTGTCAGATGTGGTGGAGGTGCTCTTCGCAAGTCTGGCTGAAGATCAGGATATCATCCAAGTACACCACCACAAATGAGTATGTGAATGGCCGCAAGATGTTGTCCATAAACCTCATGAAGGTTACGGGAGCATTCATCAACCCGAAAGGCATGACCAGCCATTCAAAAAGGCCCTCCTTGGATTTGATGGTAGTCTTCCACACATCGGAGGGTTTAATTGGTACCTGGTGATACCCAGACTTCAAGTCGATCTTGCTGAAATATTTCGCCCATTTGATTTGGTCCAGAAGGTCATCAATCTGTGGGATCGGGTACCTATTCCAGAAAATGATCTGGTTCAACGCCCGATAGTCAATACAGAGTCTCCATGTCCCATCCTTCTTCTGTACCCACACGATCGGGCTTCCACAAGGCGATGAACTTGGCCGGATGTGTCCTTTCTACAACGGCTCCTGAATCTGCCTCTTGATTTCATCATTCTCTAGAACAGAGCACTAATATATCAGTCCATTGGGTAGTGGCGCACCTAGGGTCAGATCAATGGGGTGCTTGACGTGACAGTGCAGAGGAACCCCTGTGGGTGAGGTGAAGATGTCCTCGTACTCCTCCACAACCTTATCCATTTTTTGTTGTCGTGCAGAGGAGCCCTATCTGGAGGTCGTGGCCATAGTCTTCTTCTTGCCCTAGGGGCGGATCATCCGGAACACAAATTTCCTGGTTTTGTAAATGAGATTACTGCATTTTTTTGTAGTAACCAAAGAGATAGTGGCAAGTGGTGGTATCTCTGGTAACCTGTACAACTTATTTCCCAAAGTGACAATAACAGCATGAGGTTGAGACTCATACACAGCATGTCTCTTCCACAAGTATGGTTGTCTTAATAATACATCAGAAACATCAAGAGAAGCAATGTCACATAATAACTCATCCGTGAAGGGCTTGATGCTATAGGGAAGGTGGAACTGTTGGCTGACGCGGATATCACGTCCTTGGTGAAGCCACCCGATGGTGTATGGATGTGGGTGGGTTCTGGTCAAAAAGCCCAACCGCTTCAAGGCATCTGCTGAAATGAGGTTCTTCTGGCTCCCGTTGTCGACAATGAACTGTACTAGGGAGCCCTTTACCCACATCTAGTAGTGGAAGTGATGTTCCTCCTCTGGATCTTTCGGTTCCTCCTTCTGGATCTTCGCAGTGGGAATAGTGGCATTAGGCTCCGCATCAATAATCTGTTTCTCTTTGTCATTCCCCTTGTCAGGTTCTGATTTAGAGTTAGAGCATGCATCTGACTCAGAAGCCCTCATCTCAGCCACCAGCGACTGCTTGGCCCGACACTCACTTATGTTGTGAATGGATCTCTTATGGAACTCACACAACTTTCTTGTGTCCTTCTTTGGCTTTGCGGTGTTGTTCTTTGCTTGTGGCTTTGACAGGTTGTCTTGGGCCACCATGCCTTGTCTCTATCCTTTGTTTTGTAGTTTGGGAGCACCTTTCCCTTGCTTTTTATTTGCAAATCCAAAGTCTCGCTTCTTCTATTTGAATTTCTGCTCAATCTTGGCAGCATAGTGGTATGATGTACCAAGCGAGGAGATGTCGAGGAACTCCATTTCCTCCTGAATGTATCTGTGCAGAAAACTACGATACTTTAGCACCAGATGTTTCTCTGAATCTTTGATACCCAACTTTGTGCGCAGGGTATGGAGCAGATTCGTCAGCTCATGCACATCTTGATCCCTTTGTTGCCACAGCGTGGTCCATTGTATGTACTTGTCATCATAGCTCCCCATGGGATAGTATTGTTCCTTGATGGCATCTCAGAAATAATTCCAAGTGGGTACGTCTAAGAACGGAGAAGGTTATGTCTCATCTTTTTTCTCACAGTAGGTTTCCCACCATTCCTTGACATGGGGGGTAGCTTTGAGGAGTGCAAAAATGATCTTCTCCTAGTCGGAAAAGTCATGAACCGAGAAATATCCTACTAATATATTCAACCATCTATCTATGGCATCTGCATATATTTGACCCTCAAATATCAGAATGTCAAAATTTACTTGTACCTTAAAGGGAGTTGAGCCTCCTAGCTGCTGGATGCAGATGCGCCGCTGGTGGGCAGTCGTTGAAGGATCTGGGAAAAGTTATCCATCATCGCGTTCCTGCTCCCTCATCTTTCTTTTCATCCCCAATGGGTGGCCTGCGGGGTTTGTGAGGTTGATCTGGCAAAGGTTCCACCAGATTGAGCCCTAACTCCTTATACCCTAACCTCGTTGGGGACATGTAAAGAAGGATCGAGAAAAAGAAGACCGCTTTGATACCATTGATCCGGATTTATGCAGGAACGCAATAGAATTGACATATAACCATAAATAAAAAGATGCAGTAGAAATAACACTTCATTTCATTAATATCAAAGAACTGAAATTTGCTTACAAAGAGAATGGAAATAAACTAGCTAGGCACTGGTAGCTTATCTCTGAGAAGAGATGTGGCGGCTACAAGCCTCAGAACTAAGTTAAAATGAGGCTTGAGGGCCTATTTATTATTTGGAAACAATGGAAAACCCTAAACATCCAAAACCCTAACCCTAGGAGATGAAGCGCCAAAACTATGGGCCTCGTTTGGGTAAATTGGTGTTTCAACTTCCCGGGGACGTAACTTTTGCATACGATCTCTGTTTGACAGGAACCATACCTTGTTAGAAAGATATATCCAAGGACTACAACTTTTGATTGAGAAACATAGGTCCATGGACCCATGTTGCTCTCATTTTTCCCAAAAAACGTCGTTTAGGGCTTCAAAACGGGTCCGGAAGTTCAGGACCCGAAAAACTGCTAAAAATAGTAAGTTGTGCTGAAACTGAAAAAGCTGAAAGAGACAATGGTGGGGCCCCAAGTAGAATAGGCGGGTGGCCACCAATATCCACCTAGATCGTCATGTTCCTTCCCTAGATGCCTCTAAGAAAACATAAAAGAGATCTTGAAATAATACTTGTGTTACACTGAAATTTGTCACCATAACGTTTTAGTACTCCCTTAGAAGTCTACAACATCAAAGTTCCTAAAATCAAGCTTTGAAATTAAGAGAAAACTCATAAAAGTCTTAAAAACACTTGTACCGCACTTTCTCTTAACATTGCCTGCGGTGCCGCTCCTTTTTGTTCTAAAGCATGCGGAGCTAAACGCACCTTTTCTTCATTAAGGGTGTGAACCCCTCTAAAAGGTGAAATGAAGGCGGAAAGTAACATTTAGAAGCCCAATAGTCAAATCTGGAAGCTTCTAGAAACAATTATCCAGTCGAAGGTTCGCTCCTATCATGTATGTTCATTCCTCCATTATGGGAGCCTACCCCTTGATTTATGGAGATCAATCCCTTAAAAAAAGCATTCTATCCCTTCTTATGTGGAACCATAACCTCATCTCTTTTCCTATAAATTGAAGCCATAGTGCAGCTTCAAGATTTAGTTAGTGAGTTAGACTTTGAGAATTTTTGAGGAGAAATGTTGTATAGACTCAGACTCTCTTAACTGATCATTATGTGGGAATGATTACACACCCATGTGTATTTTAGCCAAGAGAGTGCAAAGCTTGTCAGAGTAAAGGAAATGCCTGTTCCGGACCCCAGGAAGGCCTGTACGACATCAAGGCGGACACGGTTGTAAGGATATTCTTTATTAAAGATAATACAAATGAATATCGTTTTCTCAATGAGTTCTTTAATTAAGTAGCTTGTTTACCATGTTTTATTAATGAGTTATTTAATTAATTATCTTATTTCTTGAATTCCTTGATCATCTTGATAGATATATAATTCATGAATTAGTTTATCCTATGCAAGTGCTATTGATTTTTTCCATGTTTGTGATTGCAGATCTTTGAAGACGACTCTTTCAAGCAACTAGAAATAATATTATTAAAAATAGCTCTAGACTACAGGTAGGTCTTCAAAACCCCTGTTGTAGCTAATTAATGAATCGAATATTATCTAGAGAAAAATAGTTTTTGTTTGTTTGTTTGTTGCTAGCTGTCCGTAGGACACTTGGGAGGTTTGTCTTGTCCATAAGAAGACTTATCCGTCCAAAAACTTGGCTCTAAGGATTTGAATAATCATTTGTATCCAAGACCATTCCTTGCTCTATCTTGTTAAGCTTGGGATTCTTTTGAGAAAGAATCTCTTCCCACTCTTCATGATCATCTGTCTTGGAAGCCTCATAATATATTGCAATTTTTTCCTCTAGCAAACCTGATATGCTATGTTTGAGTTGGCTGAGTTCTGTCTGAAAGCCATCATTTTGATGAGCAGGAGCACTCTTTGGCAATAAGTCTTCTTGAGAAGGCAGTACAGCCCCAGTCTCAATATGTTCTCTTGTTTCTTCATGAGGCAAGGCTGCAATACATAAATAAACAGTAGAAAAGATAGAAATAATCTTTTTATATAAAATTTTAGAGTTTGGCTGCATGTTCAGAATCTGATTGATCTCTTCTTCAGATAAAGGAGGAGCCAATCCTTGTTTTCTTTGTATTGGACAACAATTGTTTTCTTTTTCTTGTGAAGACTGATAATGAGACTGAATGTATTCTTTTTTGTTAATAACAATACCCAAAGGCCACTGATTTCTAATTGTATTAAGTTTTTCTTTGATGAACTGAAATTAAGCATAGCAAAGAGGTAAAGATCCTTCCCTTTTTTCGAAACTTTCTGCACTTTCTTCTTCACTCTCATAGCTAATTTGTATTTGTTGATCACTATATTTGAGCTACCGAAAATAACTGTATTTGTCCCACAAACTAGTTATTGATTTTTATGCAGTGTTAGCTTGAGTCTGGAGAACATAATCATCATCATATTGATCATACTTCGGTAGCTTATTTATAGAAGGAATGTTATCCCATATGCACATTAGATCAGCAAGTTGCTCTACCATATGTTGGCCTATAAGTTTATTTTCTGATCTATGGTAGTTGGGATTAAAAGGAGAGTGTTTATGGCCAATAGCTTCTTCTTTTCGTGGGATTGAAACACAGTGGTTTTCTTTCTCTTGTGAAAGATCATAAGGCTAGATGTCTTCTTGAGCCTTACACAAAAGAGATGATGAATCATCACTTGTCCCTTTAGAGAGATCTTTTGGATCCTCCTTTATTTCCTGATTGATTTCATCCTCAACCAACTCCTTTTGGTTGTCATGATAGTTAACTTGAGTATGAAATGCATGAATATCCTCTAATAGATCCTCAGGATGCCAATTTCCAAAGTCTTCATCAATATTTACA
Organism: Pinus albicaulis; assembly: GCA_034641835.2. Classification (NCBI taxonomy): domain Eukaryota; kingdom Viridiplantae; phylum Streptophyta; class Pinopsida; order Pinales; family Pinaceae; genus Pinus; species Pinus albicaulis. The sequence goes on along the minus strand of CM076569.1, from coordinate 90,534,993 downwards.
AGGTATTGTATGAGATCCTCAAACTGATCACAATAATTTTCAGCTAATGATAAAGATGGAAAATTTTCCTTATAATGTTCATAAAACACCTTGTGGAAATCTTTTAAAGAAAACAAACTACCAGGGTCCAGGCCTTCATACCATTCCCTTGCTTTCCCTTCTAATGTCCCCATGAAAATTTTCATTAGGCAATCCTCATGCCATTCAACTTTTAACCTCCATGTATGTATATGAAATTTGATGAGATGTAACAAGGGGTCATCAAACTTTTCATCGTGAAAAATAGGCAGGTTTGTGTCCCAATTTATTTGAGGCATTTTATGGGGGAATCCAAGAATGTGATCTATGTTCATTGGATCATACCTGTGTTGTATCCTTCAATTCATCTTTGTTAATTCGTCAAAGGAAAGGGCTACTGCATCTTTATAACTAATCTAGATTCTTCTACCAGTGGAGTCTTTAGGTCTATTGAGAGTTGTGGAATCACCAGGTGGAAGATTTCAAATTTTTAAGGCAGGTTTTTGTCAACCATCAGCAATTGGATACCAATCTTGAGATATTTTAGGGTTTTCTGAGTTCTTTATATAACATTAAGATTTTCAATGAGTGTTCCCCAGTGGAGTTGCCATTATGTTAGGTCCCTGTAATTTGTCAGATTGGCAAGACCAAATAGAAAAGGGTAACATCAAACCAACTTTGGAGTCCTAGGACCTAGACTTCCTGGACTCAAACAGGGCTCTCTCTATACTTGTATAAAAGATGTAACTTGATTGATTTAGGATACTGATTTTAAGCTGTTAAAATGAAAGGGTTTGTTTGTTTTGTATTGTTTGGTTGGGTGGATTGTCAAGAAGAATAGATATAGTAAGATACATTTAAACCATTAGGATATGGGGTCCGTGAAAGGCTTGAAAAGTATAATAATGAATCAAGGGTGTTTCATAGGGAAAGTTGGCAAAGACAAATGCATCTTAATCGCTTAAGTGGGAGTGAAATGAACATTAAATTATGAACATAGTAGGTTTAAAGGGAAATTAAGAATCCTTTAACATATACTATAACAATAAGGGCCTTCAAGATCACTATGCTTAAGAAAGAATCAAAGGACAGGGCACACCTTAAACTTCTTTGACCTAGATTTACCAAGTTAACTTTAAAACAACAATCCAGCAAGCCTTAGAGAGCAGGGAACTCCTAAATTCTCTAGTTATTTACCTTCATACAAAGAAAACATTTAAGATAACATTTTAGGAATGATAAAAGAGCAGGGAACTCCTAATGTCTTTAATCAGACTTCAAATATGTTTGAAATAACTTTTCAAGATAGACCAAAGGACAGGGAAAACCATAAACTTCTTTAGCCTAAACCCTAATAAGCAATACTTCAAAGAAAGACCTCAAAAACAATGTTTTAAGCTACACCAAAGGACAGGGCATATCATAAAATTCTTTGGCTTGACTCCATTAAATCATTCTTAATACAACAAGCTAAGTGAAACTAGAGAGCAACTAATAATTTTCTAATCAAACTCAGCAGAGGAAAACATTTGAACAATAGAAGGCAGACAAGCTTAAGGTGCCTCTAGCAACATATCTTAACCTAAATTTTATGTTCTATTGCAAGAGAAAAGATGAAACAATATGAAAACAGAAGGAAACAATTACTACATTATAACAACATCACCATTAACCAGGTTCATGAATTCTATGAATGTGCTTGATTCATTGACATTCAAATGAAAACATTCACAAAGCTCCAAAGCCAATTTCTTCACAACTCCAAGTCTATGTCATATTCATCTCAATAATCAACCCACCAAATTATGAAGCCTTACATGTAGTATTTAACTGCAAAATGATGAATTAAACCCTAACTAGGTTTTTAGAATTCATTAATTACATATTAAGTGCATTTGACCTTTGAGACCATGCAAGGCCCAAGGCAAAAATATCTAAACTCATTTATGGAAAAAATAACTTCTAACATAACTATTTGAGCTAATCTAGGAAAAAATTTAACTTTAAGGCCTCAAAAGATCTTTTGCAATAACTCCTGGCAAGGGCGCAGCTCCAAGGTACAGGGGCATAGCGCCAAGCCAAATGCATAGCGCCAAGATTGGAAAAATCACCTATTTTTCAACTACGTTTTGGGGGCCTTCCTAGTGTCCAAATGAGCTCCATGATAGCTCAATGGAAATCCTGTCCTATCTAGTTTCCAAATATTCCTTCTGTTTGCAAAATGGTGCCCATTTTCCTTGCCATAAATCCATTCTCCCAATACTACTAAGGGCGCATTGCCAGTGCTGAAAAGAGGGTAGAAAGGTGTTTTTTAGGTGGTTTTTTTCCCTTTTGAGGGACCAATTTAGCTCCAAATGGCCTGAAATTTTTTGTGGATTATGTAATTACCATGAGGATCATGAATATGTAAGCCATTTTTCATTTGAGTGCCCCAAAAAAGAGCTGCTGGCCAAACAGTAAAAAACTCAAAATTTGCACCAAGTGCCAAAATTTGGAACTTACCTTGCTGATCATGTTTGGGATGCTTGGAGGGATACATAAGCAAGGATATCCATTTTTTCCTTCTCAAATGCCTCATTTTGTGCTTGAATCTTTGCAAGGGCTCGTTTGAGCTTAGCCCTTGCAATTATGTTTCTTAAAGCATAATGCCTTGTCATTTTCATTTCCAAGTCAATGTCTCTCTTAGCCTTCTCAAGTTGAACCTCTAGGTGTAGGTTTTCCCTCTCTAACCAAGATTCTCTTTCATAGCTGATTTCCATGGAAAGAAGCTCACTTGGAGTGAGCTTCTCTGCCAACTGTGCCTCTTTCTCTCTTTCTCAGGCTAAAGCCTTCTTCATCCCAATTGTCCTTGGTCTCTTCCTAGGAAGCTATTCTTCCTCATCTCCACTGTCATCAAAAGTGCCTAAGGTCTCATCTAGCATAGCCTTGTCCTTTCCAGCCTCTTTCCGAGCTCTTATTGCTCTGACCTCACTGATTGCCTGCTTTGTCTCTAATTGCTTATTTTCTTATTAATAATAGTTTATAACATTTTTAGCCCTGCCAAGATTATCTTGAAGCTCACTAATCTTGGCATCCTTGCTTTTGAGCAGCATGTTTGTGATCCTCTCCTCATCCTCATCCTCATTTTCAAGGTGAATTAGCTAAAACTCTTGCTCAGTTTCATGCTTGTTCTCCTCTTCACCAATGAAATGCTCGGTAACCTTCCCCTTACCTTTGTCAAGCTGTTTTGATGATGTAGAAGGCATGGCCCCTTGCCTCTTAAGGGAAGCAAACACATGCCTATATCCCCTCGAGTAGGTCAAATGAAGTGGCTCAATGTTACTCATCTTAGTGCCATTTGTCTCAATGTTTCCATCACTGCTTGATGCTTGGTCAAGATTAATCATCGATGGTTATTTAACCCTCTAGCACAGAAGAAATGCATCCCTGCGTAGAATACATACACAAACAGAAAGCACAGTGAGAAGAAAGACAGTAAAATAAATGTGATAAAGCAAATAAATATTAGAAGGTTAATCATGTATCAGAGACAAATCATAAAAGGTTAGCCAAATAAATCAGATTTTAAAGATAATGAAGACAAGTAGCAGAGATTGAAGGGTTAAAAGGTTAAGACAGAAGATCAAAAGGTTAATCAAAATAATTAAGTGAAAAAGACAGTGAAACAAAAAGATAAAGGATAAATCAGAGTTTAAAATCCTAAACAGAGTTTCAATTATAAAACAAAGGCAGATTGTTGGGAAAAAATACTGAGAGGAGGGGGGGGGGGGGTGAATCAGTATTTAGTGCAGACAATAAAACTTTGATATTTCCTTCTTAAAAATCCATATGCTACTTTCTTGAAATAAACTCGCGTATATACGCGGATATCCTTTACAGAACTCGCGTATAACCAGTGAATTAATTATGCAATTAATTCATGACTTAAATCATTGCATTACTCATTTATCAAATGTTCAGAAAACAGTAAACAGGTGCAGAAATAACAAAGTAATCATCACACACAAGCAATCACATGAACACCAGGATTTTTAGGTGGAAACCCAATTTGGGAGAAAACCACTGCTGTCGTCGTCTCAGTCTTCAATCTTTATTATTAATAAAACTTCTTACAACATGTACTGGCAAAGAATCATACCAGCACGCAGGCACCCACCTGCAGAAGGCTACAACCTTCTCTCATTTACCAGCCTTTCCTGGAAGGGAGCAACAACCCCCTGCTCTCATTTACCAGCCTCTCCTGGTAGGGAGCTACTACCCCCTGATATTAACACCAGCCTCTCCTGGCAGAAAGCTTCTACTTTCAGACTGAAGGCTTCAACCCTCAGATCCACTGCAGACCAAGTTTCATCAATTTTCAAACTGGATCAAACAGCTTCAACACAATCCTTCACTTATCAGCAAACGTCCTTTTCCCAGAGCATCAAACAGAACAGTGAAGCCACTTTAACCAGAATATTAGAGATAACCCAGACTTCAGAATAGATATGCAGAATCTCAATCAGCTTTGAGCAACCATCAGTTCAAATTTCATACGCGCTTTTCTTCAAACAGACTCGCGTATATACGCGCTTTTAATAAAGGCAACCTGCGTATACATCTGTGCACTTTTCAGAAAAACCCTAACATTCCATACGCTCCTTTGTTTAAATAGATCCGCGTATATACGCGCTTTTCATGAAACGAACATGTGTATAGATCTATAAAAGATAAACTTTGTAGAACATATCAGATCTATGCACTTACCCAGATTTCTTCAAAATCTTCAATATATTTGCGCCAGCTCTTCAATACTTCTTTTCAGATCATCCTAGAGATTCATCATTTCCAAATCTAGAGATTTTGAACCTTCATCATATTCATGGGTGCATCATAGATTCAAATCTATCGATTAAGAACAGAGTTCAACCATACAGATAAACTTCAGAGTGAAGTATTCATTTGAAGCCCAGACACTTGCACACCCTTTGCACAATGATTTTCTTCTCGTTATATAGGTTTACCGTTTATCAATACCATGAGCCAAAAACCACACCACTTCCGATGGTATTCCTGGACGGGATCAAATAGACAACCCAGCACTCAATACAATGGGTCAATACCATGGTAGTAACCCCTGGTTTTACACTTTTAGAGCACAATTGAGCAGACGCGACTTGGCACGTACTTTCCCGCATGCATACACTACTTCTCCTAGACAAACCCGCGTATGCCTTGAGACACACACTTTTCATCATTGGTCTAGCACATACTGGAATTCCTTTCATCATTACATCTGAGCTGCTCTGTAGACACATCAAATTTACATCATTAATTAGTATATCAAGTCAGTTTCAATCAAGTACAACTTTCATCAAGTAGGATTCCATCATCTTTATCAAGTGGGTTGCCATCAAGGACAACACTCTGCATCATATTGCCAACAATCTCCCCCTTTGGACTTGATGGCAACCACGATAATGTTTGATCAAAACAGATAGATAAATTAAGCATAATGATAGTCTCCCCCTATTCAAACACCATGTCACTCTCCCCCTTTGACATCAAGGGCAAAGGGCGGATCAACACCAACACAAGGTTTTTCTCCTTATGTCGAAAGAAGGGCACTGTAGATTTGATGTGCACTGAAGTTACCATGCTCCCCCTGAGTTCATGCCAGATCTTCAAACATGTTTTTCAATGAAGTACATGACTCTATGACCTTCCTATTACCAAGGACTCATACTTACATCAAAGATCCAACCAAGTGGATTTACAGATGAGACTCAAGTACCCAATCAAGTGGGTTTACACATTTTGACTCAGCTACCCAACCAAGTGGGTTTACACATTTTGATCCAACTACCCAACCAAGTGGGTTTACACATTGAACAAGTCCTTACATGACTGAATGTTACAATTTACATCATAGGTCTCAACACGACCTTTTCATCAAATTTACAAATATGACTCTTCATACCCAAGAGAAAAGTATCTCAAGAGAGAGATCATAATTCAGAATCATTATAATGCCAACAATGCATTATTCTCAGCAAGGCTAATGCTCCCCCTGAATATGTGCATCCTGAACACTTTCAACAGCAAATCATCAAGGCATCTTCACCCAAAATCAGAGAATGAAACATAAATATAAGAGCCGAAATACCACCAGAGACTCCAAATAGCATCAGAGATACCAAACAGCACCATAACTTGTGCTGAAGAAATGTTGACCCAGAAAATTTGTCAGCAACCACACATTCGCGGTTTTCTGTGTATGAACTCACGTATATACGCGACTGTCTTTCAGGAAACCCGCGTATCCAAATTAATCTTCAGAATTTTAATCAGATCTAATCCTCTGCATGGCAGAGACTACTCCCAGCTTCTGTCTGAGATATTCGAACGCTTCCCTGGGTAGAGGTTTGGTAAATATATCAGCAACTTGTTCTTTGGAGGGAACATACTCCAACTTCACATTTTGTTCAAGCACTTTCTCACGTAAGAAATGATACTTGATGGGAATGTGCTTGGTCTTGGAATGCATAACAGGATTCTTTGAGATACTGATGGCACTTGTATTATCACACATAATGGAAATAGGAGGTGAACATTTGATTTGGAAATCTTGTAAGGTTTGCATCATCCAAAGAAGTTGAGTGCAACATGATGCGGCAACCACATACTCTGCTTCTGTTGTAGATAAGGCAATAGAGATTTGCTTCTTGCTGAACCAAGATACTAACCGAGGCCCCATATAGAATGCACCACCACTAGTGCTTTTTCGATCATCAACATTTCCAGCCCAATCTGCATCAATGTAAGCATGAAGAGTAAGATCAGCATTCTTTTCATACAATAGTCCAAAGTCTTGAGTTCCTTGCAGATATTTGAATATTCTTTTGATAGCCTGGAGGTGAGATTCTTTTGGATTAGCTTGGAATCATCCAACAATCCCAACTGCATGCATAATGTCCGGTCTAGTCCCAGTGAGATAAAGTAGAATTCCTATCATAGATATGTAATCTGGTTGGTTCACCATAGGAGAATTATCATGAGAACTGAGATTGCATCCAGTTATCATTGGTGTACTTACAGGTTTGCACTCTTCCATGCCATACTACTTCAGAATTTGCTTAAGGTATTTTTCTTTTGATAAGAATATACCATCTACAGTTTGATGCACTTGCAAGCCAAGAAAGAATGTTAGTTCCCCAAGTAAAGACATTTCAAATTCTTGCTGCATGACAGAAGCAAATTTCTGACTCATAGATTCTTCATTACTTCCAAAAATGATATCATCAACATATACAACCACAATCAATATTTTATCATTTTCAATTTTTGTGTATAAGTTACTATCAACAGACTCCTTTGAAAATCCTTGTTGATGAATATATTTGTCAAGACAATAATACCATGCCCTTGGAGCTTGTTTGAGACCATATAGAGCCTTTTTAAGTCTACAAACAAGATTTTCATCATTTCCCAAAATTAATCCTTCTGGTTGTTCTATATAAACTTCTTCTTCTAGATCACCATTGAGAAATGTAGATTTAACATCCATTTGATAAACTTTGATTTGTTGAAAACTTTAAAAAGCAAGAAACATTCTTATGGCTTCAAGTCTAGCTACAGGAGCAAAAGTTTCTTTAAAGTTTATACCTTCTTGTTGAGTATACCCCTTGCAAACAAGTCTAGCTTTATTTCTTACGACATCCCCATTTTCATTTAACTTGTTTTTGAATATCCATTTAGTTCCAATGACATTTTTGTTATGAGGTCTTGGTACTAATTCCCAAGTGTCATTTTTTTCAATTTTATCAAGCTCTTCATTCATGGCTTGAACCCAACATTCATCTTTGCTAGCTTGATTGACATTATGTGGTTCAATAGTCGATAGAAATGCCAGATAGCTAGAGGATCCTACAAGAGTCCTTCTTGTTTGTACACCTGATGCCTTATCTCCCAGAATTTGAGATTCTGGATGATTCTTTTGAACATATTTGGAAGGAGCCTTTTCAGATAAATCATCTTTAGGTTCTTCATTAGATCCACTGTTTATATCATTCCTATTTGATGTAGAAGGACAATAGTCACCATCATCTTCTTCTGTTGTTTGTTTTTCTTCTTTAGGGGCTGCAGGAGACTCATCAATGACAACATCAATACATTCAACAATCTTTCGAAGCCTTTTATTGTAGCATTTGTAAGCTCTGCTTGTAGATGAGTAACCAAGAAGTATCCCTTCATCTGATCTAGGTTCAAACTTGCCAAGCTTTTCATCATTATTTTTGATAAAGCATTTACTTCCAAAAACTCTAAAATGCTTCACAGAGGGAGAATTACCATACCAGAGTTCATATGGAGTTTTGTTACTATTTACCCGAACATGTGCCTTGTTGAGAATGTTTGTTGCTGTATGTGCTGCTTCTCCCCAGAAAATGTCAGGTGTTCCAAAATCATCAAGCATAGCTCTAGCCATTTGTTGAATTGTTCTATTCATTCTTTCTGCTACGCCATTTTGTTGTGGAGTGCTAGCTACAGAGAACTGTCTTTTTATGCCATGTTGTTCACAAAATTCAAGGAATTCATTTGATGTATATTCTCCTCCTCGATCATATCTAAGACACTTGATTTTTAGATCTAATTCATTTTCCACCAGTGCTTTGAAGATCTGAAAATTTTCAAATGCTTCATCTTTGTGTTTAATCAACCCAATCCAACACATCCTAAAGAAATCATCAATAAATAAGATATAGTATTCTTCCCCACGTGGTGAATTTTTCTTCATAGGTCCACATATGTCAGTATGAATAAGTTCAAGAGGCTTACTTGATGATCCTTCTTTGGCATTAAATTGTACTCTGGTCTGCTTACCGAATTGGCAAGATTTGCATATGATACTCTCTGGTAGAGTAATATTGGGAAGACCATGAACAACTTTAAGTCTGCTTGATTTGTTGATTTGAGAGAAGCTCAGATGCCCCAGCCTTCTATGCCATAGCCAATTTTCTGAAGATTTTCTCAAGTAACATTGATCTTTGCAGTTCTTCAATACATACATGTTGCTTGGAGTTCTTTTGCCTTTTATAATAGTTTTATCCGTATCAAGATCACGAACCACACATTCTTTTGAACTAAAGACAACTTCAGTTCCTTGATCACACATTTGACTTACACTTAACAGGTTATGCCTTAATCCATCCACATACATGACATCATTAGCCTTCACCTTTTATTTTAAAAACACAGACCCTTTTCCTTTAATTACAGCAGGGGTATCATTTCCAAATGTAACTTTCTTTTCCTTTTCTAGAGCATTATATGCAAGAAGTTTGCTTTTGTCACCTGTCATGTGTCTTGAGCATCCACTATCAATGTACCATTTATTTTCTTCACCTTCTGCAAATAACGCTATCCCACAATTTTCAACCTGTAATTCCTTCTTTTTCCATACTTTGGAACTTGAAGGAAAATCCTGTTTTGGCTAGACTTTGCTCCTGCATTCAGATTCTAAATGGCCAAAGTTATTGCAATAAGTACATTCAACTTCATTTTGAAGAGGAGAAAAGTTGTTATAGGTGTTATTATTTGGTTCAATATCCATCCTTTTCTTTCTTGCTTCTCTTGTCATGATGGTTTTATAGGCAACACACTGAACAACTTTATGACAAAAATTGTGACATGAGAAACATTGTCCATTGAAGTAGAAATTTTTGCGTTCATGAAATCTTCTATTTGAATTTACCTGTTGGTTGTAGCTTCTTTGAAAGACATTCCTGTTAGTGTTCCTTGAATTGTGATGATCATGCTTTACCTGTAAAGATTCTTTATTCCCTTGCTGAGTGGCTGAATGTAGTAAACCAGCTGTAGCTGCTTTTAGATAATTTGGTGCTGAAGCCTGAAAGGATTCTCTGGTATATCCAAGACCTGTCTTTATAAGAGGAGAACGTTGCACCTTGATAATCTCATCTAAGGTTTTAGAACCTTTAGCAAATCTAAGATTCAGAGTCTTTTCTTTCTCAAGATCTTTTCTTAGACTTACTACTTCACATTCTAAATTCTCATTGTGTTTCTTCGCTTCTTCATTCTGCTTTTTCAGAGTCTCTATGGTAATTTTCCTTTCTTCTAAGAGAATTTTACATTTTTCTAAGCGAATTTTGAGTTGATTGTTTTCTTCAAGAAAATCATTGTCCTCTAGAGCATCCACAAAAGTATCCTTTTCATCTTTAGATTCAAATGCCATGAGAAGTCTAAGATCTTGTTCACATTCTTCCTCACTATCAGAGAACCCATCACTGTCTTCATGAGTGTAGTAACTTTTCCTAGTGCTAGACAGGTGCTTATTCCTTCTTGCTACTTCTTTCCCTTTTGCAGATGTTTCTTTATAAGGACACTTAGTAGCATAATGACCAACTTTTCCACAATCAAAACATTTGAAAGGAAGCTTACCTCTGAACCGTCCTATGCCAAGATGAAGTTTCTTTACAAAATTTACCTCATCTTCTTCTGAGATATATCCTGATCCTTCTGCTTCTTGTACTTTCTTCCCTTTTGTAGAAGCTCTAAATACGGCTTACTTCAGATGGTCCTCCTCTTCTCATTTCATAAGCAGTTAGTATGCCATGGAGTTGTACGACAGTAATATTTTGAAGATCCTGTTTTTCTTCAAGAGCAGAAACTTTTGACTCAAATTTTGCCGTTAGAGATATTAAGATTTTCTCAACCAAAGTAGATTATGCTATTGTTTCTCCCATGTTTCTCATACGATTTACAGAATCATCAAGACGTAAGAAGAAACTAGCAACACTCTCATCATTATGCATCTTCAAATTTTCATATTCAATTCTGAGAGTTTGGAGTTTTGCACTTTTTACCTTTGCATCTCCTTCATAACTTAGAATGATTTTGTCCCATATTGCCTTTGCTGTATTCAGCTGCATAACCTTGAAAAATTCCGATTCAGTTAGACTTCCCAATAGTGCATTGACCGCCTTTGCATTTGTTTCATAATTCTTCTTTTCCATCGGAGCCATTGGTACTGCGGTTGGATATTGATATCCTTGTTCAACAATGGCCCATACATCTGCTCCCATAGACTGAAGATAGGATCTCATCCTTATTTTCCAGAATATTAAATTGCTTCCATTAAAGAGTGGAGGCTTGATAGATGTTGTTCCATCTTGATTTCTCATCTTGCTTGATCTTCCTTCTAGCGGCTAAGCTTTTTCAGAAGGACCTGCTTTGATACCAATTGTTGGGAAGAATGCTGAGAGGGGGGGGGGGGGGTGAATCAGTATTTAGTGCAGACAATAAAACTTTGATATTTCCTTCTTAAAAACCCATACGCTACTTTCCTGAAATAAACTCGCGTATATACGCGGATATCCTTTACATAACTCGCGTATATCCAATGAATTAATTATGAATTTAATTCATGACTTATTGCATTACTCATTTATCAGATGTTTAGAAAAACAGTAAACAGGTGTAGAAAGAACAGAGTAATCATCACACACAAGCAATCACACATGAACACCAAGATTTTTAGGTGGAAACCCAATTTGGGAGAAAACCACCGCTGCCGTCGTCTCAGTCTTCAATCTTTATTATTAAGAAAACTTCTTACAACATGTACTGGCGCAGACTCATACTGACGTTGTGCACCCACCGTTGTATGCTGCAACTCTTCTCTTCATTTACCGCCCTTCTCCCTGAAGGGATAAACAACCCCTCGAAGCCTTCGCTAATGTACTTTCCCCGGTAGGGAGCTATTACCTCGATATTAACACTGCCTTCTCCGGCAAAGTTTACTTTCAGATCAAGGTTTAACCTCGATCCATAGCAGTATCAATGCCATCAATTTCAAACTGGATCAAACAGCTTCAACACAATCCTTCACTTATCAGCAAACGTCCTTTTCCCAGAGCATCAAACATAACAGTGAAGCCACTTTAACCAGAATATCAGAGATAACCCAGACTTCAAAATAGATATGCAGAATCTCAATTAGCTTTGAGCAACCATCAGTTCAAATTGCATACGCGCTTTTCTTCAAACAGACTCGCGTATATACGCGCTTTTAATAAAGGAAACCCACGTGTACATCTGTGCACTTTTCAGAAAACCCCTAACAATCCATACGCTCCTTTGTTTAAACAGATCCGCGTATATACGCGCTTTTCATGAAACGAACATGCGTATAGATCTATAAAAGATAAACTTTGCAGAACATATCAGATCTATGGACTTACCCATATTTCTTCAAAATCTTCAATAGATTTGCGCTAGGTCTTCAATAATTCTTTTTAGATCATCCTAGAGATTCATCATTTCCAGATCTAGAGATTTTGAACCTTCATCATATTCATGGGTGCATCATAGATTCAGATCTATTGATTAAGAACAGAGTTCAACCATACAGATAAACTTCAGAGTGAAGTATTTATTTGAAGCCCAGACACTTGCACACCCTTTGCACAATGATTTTCTTCTCCTTATATAGGTTTTACCCTTTATCAATACCATGAGCCAAAAACCACACCACTTTCGATGGTATTCCTGGACGGGATCAAATAGACAACCCAACACTCAATACAATGGGTCAATACCATGGTAGTAACCCCTGGTTTTACACTTTTAGAGTGCAATTGAGCATACGCGACTTGGCACGTACTTTCCCGCGTGCATATGCTACTTCTCCTAGACAAACCTGTGTATGCCTTGAGACACACACTTTTCATCATTGGTCTAGCACATACTGGAATTCCTTTCATCATTACATCTGAGCTGCTCTATAAACACATCAGATTTACATCATTAATTAGTATATCAAGTTAGTTTCCATCAAGTACAACTTTCATCAAGTAGGATGCCATCATCTTTATCAAGTGGGTTGCCATCAAGGACAACACTCTGCATCATATTGCCAACACAGATTAAGCCCAAAAATACATTCGAATGACTAAACCTACATCAGTTACTTCTTCAAAAGGATATTTTTCCACCTACATCATGTTTTCTTTCAATAAAGTATCAAATAGTTATTACACATAGTCAGAGATATTTTTCATCTACCAACAGTTATTGAAAAGTTATTGAAAAAAACCTTAAAGTCAAACATTTCACATAAATTAAATCAGAAGTTAAGTTAGGAGTTATTATTTCATAGAAACACGTTCAGATATTTTTTCCTTGGGCCTTGCATGGTCTCAAAGGTCAAAAATCATTAACTCTGTAATAAATGACATTTAAACCCTAGCTTAGCACTGCCTCCTTATTTTGCAGATAAATCTTGCATATGAGCTTCATTTTTAGTGTTGGTTAGTTGGTGGTTATTTGACTGATTTCTGCTGCTGAGCTAGTTGAGAATTGCTAGGCTGGATTTGAGAAAGCTTTGAGTTGCCGAGAGCTATTTTGCATGGAGTAATGTAATTGTTTTGATCATAAATAATACAAGCACGTTCATAGGATTCTTGAGCTATGTTAATGGTGAAGTTTTCCTCATTTGTCTCTATTTTTCTTATGTTTTCCATTCTTTCCATATTTCTCTGATAAAAGAACAGAAATTTTAGAGTAGGATATGTTGTCTGGCACCCTATTTCTGTCTGCATTCTTTATCTTTATGTTTTCTTCTGCAAGGTCTGATTGGAGAATTCTTAATTTCTCTCTAGTCCCATCTAGCTTGTTGTCTTAGAAATGATTCAATAAATTCCAACCAAAGAAGTCTATGGTAAGCCTTGTCCTTTGGTGTAGCTCGAAATATTGTTTTTTAGGCCTTTCTTTGAAGTATACTTAGTAGAGTCTAAACCAAGGAAGTCTATGGTATGTCCTGTCCTCTGGTCTGTCTCAAAATGTTGCTTTGAAGGTCTTTTGGGTGTTGAGTTAAAGAATATAGGTTTAGCTTGCTCTTTAGCTGCTCTCACTGTTATCTTAAATGTTTTATTTTTTCTAAAAGTAGTCATAGGATTGCTGGATTATTGTCTTAAAGGTTTTCTTATTAAAGTCTGGCCAAGGAATTCTATGGCATGCCCTATCCTTTGGTTTTCCTCAAACAGTTACCTTAAAAGGATTTTCTTTTCCAAGTAGAGCTAGAATATTCTTACCTGACTATAGCTTTGCTGACTTCACAACCATTTATTGTTTCATATCACAACCTAATCTAAGAGATCCACTTGGTATAGTTAGCTTTCCCTATGAAAACCCTTGCACAGTTGATGAAAAATTAAATCCTTTTATGACTCCATATCCCAATGGATCAATGTTTTCTCATAGTCTATCTGTTCAGTTGAAACATCCCTTCAATTAATCACACCACAGATCTATCAACCTACCAATTAATCAATCAAAACAAACAAGTCCTTAGAACTTCATAACTAGCCTAATATCATAAACAAAATCATAAAGATATATCATTTGAAAACACATACATAGATATATCCCTCTTTGAATCCAGGAAGGCTAGGTCCTAGGATTCCAAAGTGGTTCTAATGTGGCCCCTGCAGTGTTTATTCTTGCCAATATTGCAAATCACAGGGAGGCAACATAGTGGCGACCATAATGGGGATACTGAGTAATAAACAACCTCAAATCTCAGAAATCCTCATTTTTAACTTAGATGAATCAAGTGTTAGCCAAGAATGGTTCCTGATTGCTAGTGGTGGACAAAAATCAGCCATAAAACAAGTAAAAATCCTCCACCTGGTGACTCCACTAGTTTTCAGTAGGCCTGATGACTCCACTAGTTTTCCTTAGACCCCACTGGGAAACTTATCTTATCATCAAAACATTAACAATACCTAGTCCATAATACTTTGTGGATTAAGTATTTCTTTCACAGTTTGGTTTGTGTCTCAAGACTGTTATATCTCCTAACCTTTCTGATTTGTTGGGTCCAAAATTCTGGCTTTCAGAAGAATTCATACTAGATCCTATCCTGACCCAAATCCTCCTGCTATAGTTGAAAATCCTGAAAACATTCTTAGGAAGTCTCCTAGATCTAAAGATTCAGCTGTTAGCAGACCAATCCACAAAGCAAGATCCCTACCTGAAAACCTCAAAGACTTGCAGAATATCCCCTCTGACCCACCCCTAGAACAAAGCCTGTCTAGGACTAGATCTCAGAGTTGGATAACTCAAATAGTTTTAGACCCATCCACCTTACAACAGAATTCTGTTGTACTAACTTCATCTCCCACTGTTAACCTTCTTCCATTTAACCCTGTACCTCCTGTTGTAAACCCTCCTCTTATTAAACCTCCATTGTTTCCCCAACCACATATCGTGGCAACATGGTATTCTCCCTTAGTCCTGTCTTTACCTTTATTTTTTCTACCACAGGATTATCAGTCCAAGATTCCTTTATATGATGCTAGTAGTTCTACTACTGCTCATCAACATGTGGACAGAATGAATGACTACTCTGACAGACAAGAAATAGATTATGAAACTGTTAAACTCAAAAAAAATTCTCAAAGCTTAGGGAGAGAAGCAAGAAAATGGTTCAAAGGCTTAACCCCTAATAGTATCAGTGACCTTCCTGCTTTCCATCAACTATTCTTAAACAAATGGGAAGTCAAGAAAAATCCTCTTTAAATCCTATCATAATATAATGACCTTAAAAGAAATGTTGGAGAGAGTGTCCAAGACTACTACACTAGGTTCAATAGTGTATACAATGCACTCCCTCCTCACATGAAACCCCAACAAGGCCTAGCCTTGGTGAAATATCCGGAAGGATTTGATCTAGACATGTGTAATCAATTAAGAGAAATAGATCCTCTCACCTTTGAAGACATGCAAAGAGGAGCAATAAGTGTAGAAGCTAACCTAAATGCCAAAAGGGCCAGATTGAGAACAGAGAAAAAGGTTACATACAAAGAAGAAGTTGGACCCTCCACATCTGATGCTAAAATTGATAGCCTAGTTAGGACCATGGAAAATATGATGGAGAGGATAAACATGAATGAGAGAGCTTATTCTAGAGAAAACCAAACAGCTCCTCAAAACAAAAATCAAAATCAAAACCAAAACCAAAAATTTAGAAGAAACCCTCCTCAAATTAGACAAAGAGGTCCTAATCAGTAAATCATACCTCCTTTCCAAGAAAACTATGTTGATTAAGATGAGGTAATAATTGAAGAAACAGAGAAAAGTCACATAAATTTAATGGGAGTAAACAATGAGGATATTGTTTTCCTCACTGAGGAAGAACAAGGCATATTTACACCTTATGAAGAAGAAAGCCTAGAATCTGAAGACTACAAACAAGGATTTGAAAATGCTATAATGGAAGTGCATAGACAATATGACCTCAGAAGCAAGAAAAATAAAGACACTCCCAAAAGAAAGACCTCTGAAATTTCTACTAGAAAAACACCTGAAAATATTTCTAAAAATACAGCAGAAAACAATAACATATTGGCTGAAAGTTCTGATAAAAATAAAGGTAAATACAGCCACCCTAATCCCAAACATAGTGGTGATCAAAGTAGCACTAGCAACTCAGCTAGTGCTCCTAATAAAATGGTTTTAACTATTGTCCCTAATAAAAATCAAGAAGCTGAATTTACTGTGAAAACAACGGCTGAAAAGGTTGATTTAAACATTTCTAAAACTCAAACACCTTCCAGTATAGAGAATGAAATTGCTAAGATCAAAATCTCTATCTCTCTTACTGAACTAGTCACTCAAGATGTATATAAAAACCAACTTTTAAGAGCTTTAAACATAGGAGAAAATGATGATTATGTTAATTTAAATGATGACAAACCTGAGCTTTTCTTTGGACCAGAAGTAGAAGGGAAATTTCAAGAGGGAGGTGTTCCTCAATTTTATGTTAGTTTAAACATCCGTGACAAAATCTTGCACAATTTCATGCTAAACTCTGGTGCTTCCCACAACCTTATGCCAAAAGTAGTGATGGAAAGACTAGGCCTTGAGATAACTATACCATACAAATATTTATACTCTTTTGATTCGAGTAGAGTTAAATGTCTAGGCCTAATCAAAGATTTATGTGTCAACTTAGCACAAATACCAGCCAAGAGCCTAGTAATGGATATTGTAGTGGCTGATATACCTCCTAAATATGGCATGCTCCTTTCAAGCTCATGGGGTTCTAAACTCCAAGGCACCCTACAAATGGACATTACTTATGCTACCATCCATATATTTATTCAACTAAGAAGACTATATAGGGAAACACACATGAAATACATGGTTAGTAGTCAAGAAAAACCAGAGAACTCCCCTCTTTATTCTATTCACACAGACCTTGATTCATTTATCCTTTACAATGATGAAAATATTAATGAACAAGTGACAGAAAATGTGCAAACAGTAGTAGAAAAATAGGGAAAGGAGGAGGAACAGTCAAAATAGTCTGCTAACACAGAATATTACAGCAAACATAGTATAAAACATGAGCAACAAGGCAACCACCAACATAGGGCTGACCATGTAAAACGAAATGAAAAACAACACAGTGGTAGCCACTATAAACAACACAATGAGGACAATAATGACTTTAATGAAAAATTTGAAATTGAACCTCTTTGGAGTATGATTTTTGATGGTTCTTGTAGCAAAACTAGTTCGGGAGCAGGCATATGGGTGCATAACATAGAAAACAATCATGCAGAAGATCACTCATATAAGTTAAACTTTCAATGCCCAAATAACATAGCTGAATATGAGGCCCTCCTCTTAGGACTACAATTACTAAAAAAATTAGGAGCCAAGAGGATAATTTTTCATGGAGATTTAGAGTTAGTCATTAGACAAATAAATGGAGAATACATAGCCAAGAATCCAAGATTAAAATCTTATAGAGATGATGCTATTGACCTCTTGAAAACATTCACAAAATATGAGCTTAATTTCATCCCTAGAAACCAAAACATTCTTGACAATGGTTTAGCCTTTGCTGCTAGTACATGTCAAAAATATTATCAAAGCAAACAATAAATAGTCCAAGTCAAATATAGACTAGCAGTCCCTGATAACATAAAGTACTGGAAATTTTTTGAAGGAGATAAACAGATAGAGGATTTCCTGCAGTCTAGAAAGGAGTTTGAGGTGCCAAATTCAGACTCAGAGTATGAAGAACACTGCCCTACTGAGGAAAAATCTTACAAAGAAGAACCTACTAACACTGCTAATATAAATCTGTTAACAAGAGAAAACATACATAAAATAGAACTGTGCACTAATTTAGAGAAATAAGACTTTGAAATGTTGCAGTCTAATACTAATAACTTACCAAAGGGACTAGTGCCTCTAGAAGAATTATTTGACTTTAATGATGTTTCCAAAAATCCAAAAATGGAACCCACTTAAACTGAAATAGAAGAGTGCAATATAGGCAGTGAACAAAAACCCAAAATCATCAAAATGTCTAAAACACTGCCTACTCATATAAAACAGAAATATCTTGAGCTTTTTAGGGAATTTACTAATGTTTTTTCTTGGAGTTATGAAGATTTAAATTCCTATGATACAGAGATAATTCAGCATAAGTACCCCTCAAAGAAAACCATAAGCCCTTTAAATAGAAACTGCGCAGAATAAACCCTGTGCAGCTACCCCTGGTTAAGAAAGATATTAAGAAAATGTATGATGCTGGAATCATAGTCCCTCTGAGATAATCAGAATGAGTTTCAAATCTTGTACCAGTAAGTAAGAAAACAGGAGAAATTAGGCTATGCATAGACTTTAGAAATCTAAACAAAGCCTCCTTAAAGGACAACTACCCTTTACCAAAAATGGATCACATCTTACAAAGGGTGGTAGGTTCTAAAATAATTTCTTTGCTATATGGATTTTCATGATACAATCAGGTGTTGGTACATCCAGATGATCAACACAAGACAGCTTTCACCACACCTTGGGGCACTTTCATGTATGTGAAAATGCCTTTTGGGTTAATGAATGTTGGTGCCACCTTCCAAAGAGCCATGGATATTGCTTTCTCAGAACAAATAGGTTACTTCATTGTGATTTACCTTGATGAAATCACAGTATATTCCAAAACAGATGAAGAACACCTAGCTCACTCAAGAAAAGTCTTTGAAAAATGCACAAAGTATGGTTTGTCTCTGAATCCCAAGAAAACTTTGTTTGGCCTCCAAGAAGGAAAACTTTTAGGCCATATCATATCTGAAGAAGGGATCAAGATAGACACGAAAAAGATTGAAGGAATATTGCAAATCAATCATCCTAGAAATATCAAAGAGCTGCAATCTTTCATTGGAAAGATTAATTTCTTAAGAAGGTTCATACCAAACCTTGTTGAAATCCTTAGAAACATTACAAACATGTTAAAAATAGAAATAGGAGTTAAATGGACCATAGAAGCTGCAATCTTTCATTAGAAAGATTAATTTCTTAAGAAGGTTCATACCAAACCTTGTTGAACTCCTTAGAAACATTACAAACATGCTGAAAAAAGAAATAGGAGTTAAATGGACCATAAAAGCAAATCAATCCTGTGAACTGGTTAAACAAGCACTTACCCAAACACCAGTTCTCATTAGCCTTGATTTTACCAAAGATTTCTTCATATTCTCCTTTGCATCAGAACATACAGTTGTTGCTATCCTATTACAGTAAAGAATAAAAGGACAAGAGCAGCCCATTGCATTTTTCAACAAGGCATTAAGAGATGCACCTCTGAAATACAACATAATGGAAAAACAAGCACTTGCCTTGATCAAGGCATTGAAAAATTTTAGAGTTTACATTTTACACTCACACATCATTGCATTTGTACCTCATTCAGTGGTAAAAGACATTTTAACACAAGATCCTGATGGAAAAAGAGGTAAGTGGATTGTTTTTATATTATAATATGATTTAGAAATCGGGCCCACTAAAATCAGTAAAGGACAAGGACTAGCTAAACTCATGGCTTAAACAAACTTTCAAGCACTAGACATGAATATGATTGATGCATTAGATGAACAGGAGGAGTTGGCAACTCCACTTATTGAAGAATCATTTCTGAATTCATCTTGGTATGTTGATATTTTATATGTGCTTCTTAATCTTAATGTTCCTCCTGGTTTGTCTAAGAAAAAGGCAAAATTCTTAAAGTTGAAAGCTATAAATTACTGCATCTTAGATAAATGTTTATACTAGAAAAATGCTAGTGGTATATTGCTTAAATGTTTTCCTGAGAATGATGTAGATAAGATCAAGCATGAGTTTCATGAAGGAGAATGTGGAGGCCACCTCTATTGGAAAACTACTGTCAACAAAATCCTTAGAACTGGTTATTATTGGCCCATCCTCTTTCAAGACATCCATAAAATGGTAATTGCCTGCCATAAGTGCCAAATATTTGAAGGCAAAAGAAAACTAATGCCCTTACCTTTGCATCCTATCTCTGTTGAAGCTTCTTTTCAACAGTGGGACCTAGACTTCATTGGGGAAATACATCCTACCTCCTCTGCCCAACACAAATGGATCCTCACTACAACTGACTACTTTACAAAATGGATAGAGGTTATCCCTTCAAGAACTTCCACAGATTTAGTCATCATCAAATTATTTGAAAACCATATTTTTTCTAGATTTGGTTGTCCTAGAAATATTATCACTGACAATGTTGTTGCCTTTAGATCTAAGAAGATGGTGGAATTTTGCCACAAATATCAGATTACATTGGGTCATTCTACAGCTTATTACCCTCAAGGTAATGGGTTGGCAGAATCCTCAAACAAAATTTTAGTGAACATCATCAAAAAGTTGTTGGAAGAGAATAAAAATGCATGGCACAACAAACTAGTACATGCACTATGGGCAGACATATTAACAAGTAAAAAATCAATTGGAATGTGTCCCTATCAGCTAGTTTATGGAGAAGACACAATTTTTCCAACAAGTTTAGGAGTGCCAGACATGAAACTAATCCAAGAAGTACAATCTGAAGAGGATGACATGATAAGAAGGATAAATCAGACTATACAGTTGCAAAAAACCAGAGAGGAAGCATATAATAGAAAACAACTTGTGCGGGAAAAAATCAAGAAGCTATTTGATAAGAGAACCAAATAAAATCATTTTAACATTGGTGAAAAAGTGATGAAGTGGGACTCAAGAAGAGAAGACAAGGGTAAGAATGGAAAATTTGAAAATCAATGGAAAGGCCCATACATCATCCATCCTGCCAGAGGTGTAGAAATGCATTTTTTTTGCTAGAGATGGATGGAACAGAACTATTTCGAGGTCCTATCAATGGTAGGATGCTCAAACATTATTTTTGTTAAAAATACTCAGTTTAAAGTTTTATCCATTGTATATAACATTTTTTGAAGAAAATATCAGGAAAATAAACACAAAAAAGAAGAAAAAGAGGGCAGATGAAAAGAAAAGTTCAAGCCCCATACCAAAAAGGAATCTTTCTGGAAGTGTGCAAGTCTAAATGCCACTACCTTTGAGAAGAGAAAGTCTTGTTCAGTCATACAGCCTAATCATGACTGAACATGTTTTAAATTTCTACTGATAGGTTAGTGAAGGAATATTTTCTAAACTGTCTAAACTTGGCTTATCAGTAGATTAGATTAGGAAATGATGTTGGTTCCAGTGCTCAAATATGAACCAAGAAAGAAAGAGAGGGATGAATAAAAAATTCCAAATCACAGCCCTCAAGTTTTTAATTTTAATTTCTACAAAATAAAATCTATGTGCAACTTGTAAAAAATGCCACAACCCATGACACACTAGAAAATTTGGCCCAATTTCCGACGGCCAATTCGTCGCTATTCTGACACATAGTCGTCGCAAGAGCGACAATTCGAGGACGGGCAAAACATGGTTTGCCATCCCGTCACAATTCCAACGCACTTACAAAGTTTCACACTACCGACACCTTTTCTGTCGCTTTTGTTGGGTTCCCATGTTTTGGCCAGATTGGCAAGACCAAAAGATGAGACAACATCAGAACCAATTTCACACCTTAGGATCTAGCCCTCCTAGGTCCAGAGAGGGATCTCTCTATATTTTCCAAAGCATATGTCTTTGAGGCTCAATGTTTCAATGTTAGGCTAGTTATGGGGCTCAGGGTTGTTGGTTTGTTTGTTTGTAATTGGTTGGAGGGAATCAGGAAAAGAAGGACCAATATAAGACAAGGATGAGCGAAGAGGAAGCTTAGGTAGAGACAGATAAATCAGAGAACATCAAAGCCATTGGGCTATGGAGTCAAGAAAGGATTTATTTGTGTTCAATGTGCAAACTTTCAGTTGGGCTAGTCATCTAGAGCATTTGGATCTTAAAGGAGATATTTGGAATGGGACATTAAGGACGGAAAATGAGTGAAGGGGAACCATCCAACTCTGTCTATAGATCAGGCCAGAGTTCATTTAACTCTAGGCCTGCTTGGATAGAATTAGAGGCAAAACAAGGGATCTTGGGAAGGTTTAATTGGGATGGAAAGACCCAAAAGAGGCAGAGACCAGGTTCTAGACCTCAAGGGTTCTCAACACATTCAACTAAATCTTAACAAGAACATCTAAATACAGATTTCGTTAACTCATACATCAGAGAGCAGGCAATGACATCCACTACACTGGTTAAATCAATTGAAATCAACATTCAGATACACATATAAGCAGAAAACATAGAAGGCTGGGAGAGCAGCAGCATAAGGTACCTATCAAGGGTAAATCTTATGCCAAACTTCTGATGCGAGCCTAAAGGAATGTAACGAAATGAAAGCAAGTCAATCACAAATACAGAGAAAGAGGAAACATCACCAGCTACTTTAGATCAGGATCCAAAGAAACATGCTTGTCATATTAAAAACAACACCAATCAGGTACATCATAGCCCATAGCTTGAACATTCAGTTTGAATACATCTAATCTCAGCCTATCTTACAATATACACAGAGAACTTATCTCAAGAGGAGAATACTTGCATTTCACTGATATCTCATCAACAACCATTACAAAGTTTCCTTCTATGCTTTATAGCAAAGGATGAACCTAAGATCGATTGAAGGAGTGGGTGAAAATTAAATGTATCATTAAACATAACAATGAATGCAGGGCCGAAACCCATTCTTCTTGACCTGCTATGTATTTAATCTCTATCACCTTCCTTGTGAAAGAATGATCTGCTTTGGATATGATCTTGACCTTTTGGCTTGTTGTACTCCAGGTGATTTGAAAAAAAAATGAAATAAACTGTTAGGAAGGTCTGTCTCATAAATGTCTGACTGTTTTTTGAACTGTAGTTAGGGCAGAAATTCTTTCAGGGACATTCTGCATAATAAAAGCAGTATGGATGCTTTGTACCTGATGAAGAAAGATATCCTGCTGACAAATAACCCTGATGATACCTTTCACTGTGCCTAGGATCTTTAGATCGATCCTCGGGGTCTTCAAACTGCTGCTTTGCCTTCTAAACCTCTGATTAAAGGCTCTAGCTCTTCATTAGCTTGTCTTTATCTTCCTGTTGCTCTGTACTGTAACACTCTGCTGCTCCATTTTGCTTCTGACAGGGTAGCTCGGGCTTTAATGGTGATGGGAGATTTTCAGAGTTTGGAAACCTGCCTTCCCTTAGTGCAAATCCCGTCAGCCGCTTTCTTTGACAATTTCATAATAGCGCCGGCCCTCGGATTTATTTCTGTCTACACAGCGTTCCATGTAGATACATGACGATATTTTACCTTTGAAAACCTTGCAAAACAACAAACCTATGAAGAAATCCATGGGTGTGAATGACGGAGGAGGTGAGGGCACACTGTGGACGAGGAAAATAGCCATGCAGATGGGGAACTGGGAAGAAATCGTGACAGAATGGTGAAATGAGCTTTGGCAGAGGTTCGACGATCTGCAAATTAAAAACACATGAAAAACATTAAAAAGCACGAACTTTGGACGTATATATGCAACAGAATGAGAGACTGTACGGGGGGCGCATGTGGAGTGACGTGGCGGGACGGAAAACGGTGGACGGGTGACGTGGAGACCCGGGGCAACGGAGCGGTCAACAATGGAGGGACAGATCGGGACCGTCGATTATGGTGGAGATCGACAGCGGAGAGTAACAGACAATGGGCCAGCGGGTACGATGGACGGGGTTAAGCAGTGTGCAACTTCGGTGAATGTCGACCATCGGATGGGGCGCGCGAGATCCAACGGCGCACAATGATTTCGTTGCATGGTTTGGGCTGAACAATAACGCATGGGAAGATAGTGGTTTTGCCACCGTACAGAGGACACGTGGTGGGTTCCCAGTAGAATCGCTGGGCGATGGAAGAAAACCGCCAGCTCGCAAATGGTGGTGCGGAAAATACCGGTGGATTTGGAACAGTGCGCGGGGATGGGAGTGGGGACCACTGATCGGAAGGGCTCCGCGTCGTCGGATCATACATTAATTTGGATGGCGGAGATCTGAATAGTGCAAGGTTAACTTGGTAGCAAGCTGGTGGTGATCAACGGAGTACGGGAGGTTGAACCGCTCGACGGTTAACACAGAGGGTACCCCCCGTAGCTGACCAGTTGATCGGGCATTGACCGCAAATCAACGGTCGGTAATGACTACGGGGCCTCACCTCATTTGATGCGTATGGGCAAATGGTAGCCCCCGTAACCACCATTTTTGTGGTGGCTCTGCCTATGCACCACCACATGCCACCAGCGCGCCACCAATTCACCACCACAGCGGGAAAATTCACTAATTCTTGCTCTTTAATGCACGTCCAGTCTTCATTTTCCCGAGCCATTTTTCATAAATCCCGCTACTAAAAATGATACTCTCTGATTTCCTTGTCCTTGCATCAGATGCCGCACATTATGTCCGTCTTTTTATCATTTTCAAACCTGCAAAACATGAAAACTGTGAGTAAAACCATGGATGGGGTGGCAGATGAGGTGGAGGAGGTGAATGAAAGGAAGAAAGGGACTTTGACAAAGGGAGAAAAAAAAGGGAAGAAAGTGGTATTTGCAGGGATATGAGGGGTAATATAGGCCTCTTTTGAGGGATGGATTAGCAGAGAGACTATATGTTAGGCACAACACAAAGAGACTCCAAGGAAGATGAATTTTCAGGGGAAAGGCATTCTTGGGAGGCTCCAAAACAATCTAGCCCCCTGCTTGCTTGTCAAGAATTTCATAGGGGGGCTAACAGTGGCTCCACATGGGGATGGCTTCTCCTTGGAGGAGTCAAGAAACTAGATATGATCTTTGGAGTAGGCCAGATGCCTGCTATTATAAGCCATCTTTCTTCGTTGATTTTCAGCTGCCACAAACATGATATATCAGCAGAAACATTTTCCCAACCAAACTACCTACCCAATTGTAGTCCTAACTATTCCCTTTGGGTGCATTTGAGCTTGCAGACCCTTTACATTTTATTTTGAAAAGCAAAAAAAAAACCTATTCTAAATCTACCCTTATTGCTCCATGAGGCCAGATTAGACTGTTGGCCTCATACAATTCTCTACCTAATCTACTACCTGTTGGGATTAAACTGTCCAATAGGTTTCTTCACCTACATTCTAAGACAAGAAATTTAAACACAGCCAAGCCAGGATTAGACTATCTGACTTGCTGGACAGAAACTTGTAGAAGACAAAACTGTGAAGGCATGGAATTCTGCAACTTTGAAACATTCTTCTTTCTTTCTTGTGACTCAGGTTTTGAGCATATTTGAGTCACCTCTTTTCTTTGCTTCAGCTCTGGTTTTGGGCATATTAGAGCTGGTTCTTCTTTTGCTGCTGATCCAGATTTTGAGCTTATTAGGACCAGTTATTCTGCTTCCTTTGGCTCGGATTTTTATCAGGTTTGAGCCATGCTTTTTACTTCAAAGGTTCATGTTTTGAGCATGTCTGAACCTCTCTTTTCACTCTGTTTTTTGGAACATTTTCTCTTTTTCTGAAAATGAAAGCTTGCAATGGTATGTACATTGGAGATGAAACTGGAAATGGAAAATCAATAAAAGTAATGTTTGAGCATCCTTCCATTGGCAGGACCCCCAAACAATTCTGTGCCATCAAGTTCTTGCAGAAAAAATGCATTAGGACCCACAGTGGCCTGGATGATATATGGACCTTGCCACAAACTGTCAAACTTGCCATGTTTGCCTTTGTCCTCTCTTCTTGAATCCCATCTCAGAACCTTATCTCCAACCTTGAAATCTGAAGCTTTGGTTCTTTTGTCAAACTATCTTTTGATTCTTTCTTGAATTCTGACAGCTCTGCTATAAACCTGCCCCCTTGTTTGCTGCAAATGAACAGTTTCACTGATTCTTCTAATCATGTTGTATTCCTCTGATTGGATATCTTGGACAAGTTTGATCACTGGAACTCCAAGACTAGTAGGAAAAACTGCTTCTGTACCATAAACAAGTTGGAATGGTGACATGCCAATGGATTTCTTTGTGGTGAGCCTATCAGCCCATAAGGCATGTACCAACTTGTTGTGCCAAGATTTCTTGTTCTCCTATAATAGCTTTTTGATGATTATCACTAAGCTCTTATTTGATGATTCAGCCAAGCCATTACCTTGAGGGTAATAGGCAGTTGAATGACCAAGCGTGATATGGTACCTGTCACAGAAATCAATCATTCTCTTGGATCCGAAAGCAGCAGCATTGTCAGTGATTATTTTCCTTGGACAGCCGAACCGAGATAGGATGAAGTCTTCTAGGAACCTAATGATGACAGATTCAGTGGCATTCCTAGTGGGTATAGCTTCTATCCATTTAGTGAAGTAATCTGTAGCATTTAGGATCCATTTATGTTTTCCAGAGGAGGCAGGATGAATTTCTCCTATAAAGTCTAGGCCCCATTGCATGAAGGGACCTTGTATGGTGATCGGTTGTAAAGGGAGGCAAAGGAGATTTATTTTGCCTTCAAAGATCTGAAAGTTATGACAGGAAAGTATCATTTTATGGACATCACTGAAGAGGGTAGGCCAGTAGTAACCAGCCCTGAGTATCTTATTTGCAGTGGCTTTCCAACTCATGTGGCCTCCACATTCCCCGGCATGAAACTCCTGTTTGACATTTTCAGCTTCAGTTTCAGACAACCATTTCAGCAAAAGGCCATTTTGATTTTTCCAATATAGATTCTCATTCATAATGCAGTAATTTCGAGCTTTGAGTTTTATGAATCTAGCCTTTGTTTTGGACAGTTCTGGAGGGGCATTGAGGTTAGTGAGCACGTAGAGGATATCAGTATACCAGGGAGAGTTCTGAAACTGCTCCTCAACAATTGGATGGGGAAATCCTTCCTACTCATCTAGGGAATTTATCATGTTAATGTCAAGGGCCTGCAAGTTTGATTCAGCCATTAACTGGGCCAAGCCTTGACCTTTGATTAGCTTAGTGGGTTTAATTTCAAGTTCATACTCTAAGATGGTAGCAATCCATTTGCCTCTTTTTCCATCAGGGTCCTGGAACAAAATATCCATGACTATGATGTTGGGAACATAGGCAATGGTGTGAGAATGTAAAATGTACACCCTGAACTCCTTTAAGGCCTTGATCAGAGCATAGGCCTGCTTTTCCATGATGTTGTACTTTAAGGGTGCGTCCCTCAGGGCCTTACTAAATAAAGCTATAGGATGTTCATTAGCTCCTGAATTCTTTTGCAGTAAGACTGCAGCTATTGTGTGTTGGGAGGCAAATGAGAAAATCAAAAAATATTTTGAGAAATCCAAGTTGATTAGGACAGGGGCTTGTGTGAGTGCTAGCTTTACTGACTCAAAATATTTCTTGGCTTCAACAGTCCATTTAATTCCTGCACCTTTCCTCAGCATGTTAGTCATTTTTCTAAGGTGCTCTGCAAGGTTTGGGATGAACCTTCTAAGGAAGTTGATTTTGCCAATGAAGGACTGTAACTCTTTGATATTCCTCGGGTGTGTGATTTGAAGTATCCCCTCAACTCTTTGTGGGTCTATCCTAATCCCTTTCTCAGAAATGATGTGGCCTAGGAGTTTACCTTCCTGCAGCACAAAAACAGTTTTCTTAGGATTTAGGGACAGACCGTACCTTCTGCATTTTTCAAAAAATTTCCTCAGATGCTTGAGATGTTCTTCTTCAGTTTTAGAGAAGACAGTTAAGTCATCCAAGTAGATAACTATAAAATGTCCTATCTCATCTGAGAAAGCTATATCCATAGCTCGCTGGAAGGTAGCTCCAACATTCATCAATCCAAAAGGCATTTTCAAGTACATGAAGGTGCCCCATGGAGTGGTAAAAGTTGTTTTGAGTTGATCTTCTGGGAGTACCAGAACTTGGTTGTATCCTAAAAAACCATCGAGCAGGGAGACTCTCTTAGAGCCCACCACCTTCTGTAGGATATGTTCCATTATAGGCAAGGGGTAGTTGTCTTTCAGGGAGGCTCTGTTGAGGTTTCTAAAGTCTATGCATAGTCTGATCTCTCTTGTTTTCTTCCTTACAGCCACTAAGTTTGACACCCAATCAGAAAACCTTACAGGGACTATTATGCCTGCATCATACATCTTCCTGATCTCTTTCTCTACTGCAGCCAATTGTTTTGGATTGATTCTTCGAAGCTTTTGTCTGAAAGGCTTCTGATTTTCCTTTAGTGGTATCTTATGTTGTATGATGTTGGTGTCATAGGCCTTTAAGTCTTCATAGCTCCATGCAAACACGTCTATGAATTCCTTGAACAGGTCAATGTATTTCTTCTTCATGTCTGCAGGTATAGACTTAGCCAGTTTTATCATTTTGGGTTTGTCTTCAGTGCCAATGTTGCATTCTTCCACATCAGAATCAGCATGTTCAATTGTGGGCTTTTTTTCTACGTCATCAAAGTCAAAAAGGTCCTCTAAGGGTGCCAGGCCTCTGGGTATGTTCTTATCTTTGGCCTGCAACACCTCTACTTCTTCTGTATCTGCGTTTTCACAATTTTCGGTTGGATTTCCAGTTTGCTCAGAAAAAGAATTTATTTCTATGTTACAGGGTGTTTCTTGTTCATCTGGGGGATCCTCGCTTGGGTAGCTATCATCAGAGATCGAGTCTAAATCCAAAAATTCAAACTCATTCCTTCCCACCAGGAAATCTTCGATCTGTTTGTCTCCTTCAAAGACCTGCCAATATTTTTCATTGTCTGGCACTGCAGGTCTGCATTTGGTCTGGATGATGATATTTTGGTCATTGGGGGCCTTAGGATACAAACTAGCTAGGCAAGCTAATCCATTAGCAACAGCATTTTGACCCCTAGGAATGAACACTAATTTATATTCAACGAATGTTTTCAACAGATCCAGAGTGTCATTCCTATATGCTCTTAGTCTGGGATGTTTTGCTGAATACTCACCATTCACCTATTTTATAACTAACTCTGAGTCTCCTTGTACAGCTATCCTACGGGCTCCTAATTTCTTCAACAGATTCAAGCCCAAAATGAGAGCCTCATATTCTGCAATGTTATTTGTACATTTGAAATGCAGATTGACAGCATGACTCTCCGTGTGGTTACTCTCTGTGTTACGTATCCATACCCCTGCTCCAGCATTTTTCCTAGTACAGGACCCATCGAAATTCATTTCCCACAGGGGTTCTTGTTTAATTCGTTTTCATCCCCTCCCCTACAGCTGGGTTCGCCATTATGTTGAGTTGTAAGGTCTGTACTAGGAGAGGGGTTATTTTGTTTTTCATGTAGGGTATCAGTTCGAACAGGGTGACTGATCAGCTGAATGCGTTTTGATTTTTTTTCTGGTTCACTCAGAGTTACGTTTTCTGCATTTTTCCCATGGTCTCCTTCATCGTATTCTTCTAGAGTAGCCATTATGTTGAAATCCATGGGCTTTACATTTGTATCTCCATTTTCTGATCTTGGCTCTTCTAAGGGTTGGTCATTGTAGAGAATGAAAGAGTCCAGATCTGTATGTACATAGTATAGTGGTGAGTTTTTAGGTTTCTCGAGGCTACTGACTAGGAATTTCATTTGAGATTCTCTATACAGTCTTCTAAGCTGGACGAATATAGGGATGGTGGAATATGAACCATCGAGCTGCATTATCCCTTGCTATTTGGCTCCCCATGATCTTGATAATAGCATGCCATACTTAGGTGGCACATCTGCCACCACAACATCCATGACCATACATTTAGCAGGAATCTGGGTTAAACTCATACATAAGTCTTTGATGAGGCCTAGGCATTTTACTCTGCTAGAGTAGAATGAATATAAGTCTTTGTAGGGTCTGGTGATTTCTAGGCCTAGCCTCTCCATCACTACCTTGGGCATTAAGTTGTGAGACGCTCCAGAATCATGCATTTCATTGTGCAAGATCTTGTCATGAATGTTGAGACTGATATAAAAAGGTGGAACTACCCCTTCCTGGAACTTTCCCTCAATATTTGGACCAAACAGCAGGGCGGGTTGATCATCACTCAGATTTAATGCTTTCAAAATCTGGCCTTTATATATATCCTGAGTGGCCAACTCAGATAATGGTACAAAGATTTTAATTTTCGCGATCTCACTCTCTAAATTGAAAGTGGACTAGGTCTTTGGAATGTTCAACTCTGTTTTATTTGTTACTACCTTAGTAGCTAAATCAGTTTGTGATTTTTCACTATGTACAGGTTTGGGAACTGTTGTATCAGGAGCACTAACTGTGGTGCTAGTACTGCTAGTTGGTTGACCTTGTTTTTCAGTGTTTTGGTTGTCTTTTTCTTTATCTTTTCCAGAACCTTCAGCTGCTGATTTGGAATTCTCAGCAGTTGCTTCAGAAGTTTTGTCAAGATTTTTCTTGATTGTAATCTTAGGAGTCTTGGCTTTGGGAGTATCTTGGTTTTTCTTGCTCCTAAGTTCATATTGTTCCCTGACTTGTAACATGGCATTTTCAAATCCTAATATATAATCCTCAGACTCAAACCACTCCTCATCACAACCAGTGGTGGAGGGCTGGTCTTCTTCTGAATCATAATTTAGGATTGAGTCTTCTGTTTCAAACATGTTTATTGCATTCCCTTCAGACTCTTATATGATTCCCTCGTCCTCATCTAGAAAGTTTTGGAAAGGGGAATAACTTGTTGATCTGATTCTTTCTGTCTGTTGGGAGTGACATTGTTGTTTCTTCTAAAGTTCTGGTTCTGGTTTTTATTTCTGTTTTGGTTACTAACTGTGACAACCATTTTCTCCATCATTTGTTGTAGCTTATCCACATTTTTAGATAATCTATAATAGTTGGGATTAGATGTGGAAGCTACGTTGTCATCCCTATATGTTACCCTTTTTTCAGCTTTTAGCCTTGCCCTTTTTTCCATTAAGTTTGCTTCTATGGTTATGGCTCCTTTTTGCATGTCCTTTAGTGTGGCATATTCTTTATCTCTAAGCTCATAGGCCATGTCAGCATCAAAGCCTTCGGGATATTTTTCTAGGGCCATGCCTTGTGGAGGTTTCATATGTGGGGGGAGAGAATTATAAATGCTATTGAATCTTTTTGTGTAATCATGTACACTCTCTCCCGGATTCCTCTTAAGGCTCAGGTATTCTGGTAGGAGCTGGCGAGGGTTTGCCCTAGTCTCCCATTTGTTTATGAATGTCTGATATAGAGCAGAAATGTCTTGGATGCTATTAGGAGGAAGATTTTTAAACCATTTCTTTACATCACCCCCCAGGCTCTGAGAAACGATTCTCATTTTGACTGTTTCATCATCAATTTCCATATAGTCAAAAGAGTCTTCCATTTTATCTACATGTGCCTGAGCTGTGATGGATTCTTTGGCAGTGAAGTGAGGGATTTTTGATTGATAGTCATTTGGCAGGGGGATAAGAGGTTGAGGTAGAACTAGAGGTGCATACCAGGCTACCATTGTGATGTTCTGATGAGGTAAAAGATTAACCTGAGTAGCTGGTATATGGATGACAGGGATATTAAGACTAGCAGAGGCTTGTTGAGCAGATCTAGGGTGAGACAACCCCGAGTTTTGGACAAAGTGTATATCAGGTGGTCTAGATGGAGGGGTTTCTCTGTCCCTAGGGTCTGGCTGGTCTGAAACACTGAATGACCTAGTTCTAGGTAATCTGTTTTGAAGGTCTAGGTCGAAGAAAGGGTCTAATAGAGCTGCAAGATCTTTTGGTGCAGAATTAGCTCTATGAATGTTGCTGGAAATAGTTGATCTCCTACTTACAGGTGTTCTCTTGAGGATTTTCTCAAGATTATCAACTATTTCAGGTGGGTTTGGATCAGGGCAAGCTCTCGTATGAATGGTTCTATGAGCCAGAATGTTGTTCTTGAGCTAAGCAGCTTAACCCTACTTGTTACTTCTATTGTGGTTGATATTGTCTCAGGGCTGGTCTCCCAGCGGAGTCTTCATTATGTTTCGGGTCTGGTCTCCCAGTGGAGTCTGATGCGAAACCAAGATGATCATCAAGCCTACTGATCACCAGTGGAGTATTTTAACGTTTAGGAGCTATGCAGTCGCCAGGTGGAAAGGTTTAAGGTATTTCAGGGGATACACTTTCCACCACAGTGCTGATGAAATATCCCTTTTCAAGGATATCCCACTAAACACAGCAAACTTTAACCAGAGATTGACTGGGAGGGCATTTACCAGATATGTCACCTCAAAGAAGAGGATGAGATCTAGAGGCTACCTGGCCCTTTCCAGAATCTGTCTAAGAGTATGGGGTAAAACACACAAGAGGTAAGTGGAATGGGAAGGATAAGTGTTTTACTACCAACCTAACCAGAGATTCTGGGTTTTCTGAGGTTTGGAAATGTATCAAGATGAAAGTACTTAGAAAGTCCCCAGTGGAGTCGCCATTATGTTGGGGTTCCCATGTTTTGGCCAGATTGGCAAGACCAAAAGATGAGACAACATCATAACCACTTTCAGACCATAGGATCTAGCCCTCCTAGATCCAGAGAGGGATCTCTCTATATTTTCCAAAGCATATGTCTTCGAGGCTCAATGTTTCAATGTTAGGCTAGTTATGGGGCTCAGGGTTGTTGGTTTGTTTGTTTGTGTTTGGTTGGAGGGAATCAGGAAAAGAAGGACCAATATAAGACAAGGATGAGCGAAGAGGAAGCTTAGGCAGAGACAGATAACTCAGAGAACATCAAAGCCATTGGGCTATGGAGTCAAGAAAGGATTTATTTGTGTTCAATGTGAAAGCTTTCAGTTGGGCTAGTCATCTAGAGCATTTGGATCTTAAAGGAGATATTTGGAATGGGACATTAAGGACGGAAAATGAGTGAATGGGACCCATCCAACTCTGTCTATAGATCAGGCCAGAGGTCATTTAACTCCAGGCCTGCTTGGACAGAATTAGAGGCAAAAAAAGGGATCTTGGGAAGGTTTAATTGGGATGGAAAGACCCAAAAGAGGCAGAGACCAGGTTCTAGACCTCAAGGGTTCTCAACACATTCAACTAAATCTTAACAAGAACATCTAAATACAGATTTCGTTAACTCATAAATCAGAGAGCAGGCAATGACATCCACTACACTGGTTAAATCAATTGAAATCAACATTTAGATACACATATAAGCAGAAAACATAGAAGGCTGGGAGAGCAGCAGCACAAGGTACCTATCAAGGGTAAATCTTATGCCAAACTTCTGATGCGAGCCTGAAGGAATGTAACGAAATGAAAGCAAGTCAATCACAAATACAGAGAAAGAGGAAACATCACCAGCTGCTTTAGATCAGGATCCAAAGAAACATGCTTGTCATATTAAAAACAACACCAATCAGGTACATCATAGCCCATAGCTTGAACATTCAGTCTGAATACATCTAATCTCAGCCTATCTTACAATATACACAGAGAAATTATCTCAAGACGAGAATACTTGCATTTCACTGATATCTCGTCAACAACCATTATAAATTTTCCTTCTGTGCTTTATAGCAAAGGATGAACCTAAGATCGACTGAAGGAGTGGGTGAAAATTAAATGTATCATTAAACATAACAATGAATGCAGGGCCGAAACCCATTCTGCTTGACCTACTATGTATTTAATCTCTGTCACCTTCCCTGTGAAAGAATGATCTGCTTTGGATATGATCTTGACCTTTTGGCTTGTTGTACTCCAGGTGATTTGAACAAAAAATGAAATAAACTGCTAGGAAGGTCTGTCTCATAAATGTCTGACTGTTTTTTGAACTATAGTTAGGGCGGAAATTCTTTCAGGGACATTCTGCATAATAAAAGCAGTATGGATGCTTTGTACCTGATGAAGAAAGACATCCTTCTGAAAAATAACCCTGATGGTACCTTTCACTGTGCCTAGGATCTTTAGATCGATCCTCGGGGTCTTCAAACTGCTACTTTGCCTTCTAAACCTCTGATTAAAGGCTCTAGCTCTTCGTTAGCTTGTCTTAATATTCCTGTTGATCTGTACTGTAACACTTTGCCACTCCATTTTGCTTCTGACAGGGTAGCTCGGGCTTTAATGGTGATGGAAGATTTTCAGAGTTTGGAAACCTACCTTCCCTTAGTGCGAATCCCGTCAGCTGCTTTCTTTGACAATTTCATAACAGCGCCGGCCCTCGGATTTAATTCTGTCTGCACAGCGTGCCATGTAGATACATGACGATATTTTACCTTGGAAAACCCTGCAAAACAACAAACCTATGAAGAAATCCATGGGAGTGAATGACGGAGGAGGCGAGGGCACACTGTGGACGAGGAAAATAGCCATGCAGATGGAGAACTAAGAAGAAATCGTGATAGAATGGTGAAACAAGCTCTGGCGGAGGTTCGACGATCCGCAGAGTAAAAATGCATGAAAAACATTAAAAAGCATGAACTTTGGATGTATATATGCAACGGAATGAGAGACTGTACGGGGGGCGCACGTGGAGTGACGTGGCGAGATGAAAAACGGTGGATGGGTGACGTGGAGACCCGGGGCAACGGAGCGGTCAACAGTGGAGGGACAGATCGGGACCGTCAATTATGGTAGAGATCGACGGCGGAGAGTAACGGACAGTGGGCCAGCGGGTACGATGGACGGGGTTAAGCAGTGTGCAACTTTGGTGAATGTCGACCGTCGAATGGGGTGCGCGAGATCCAACGGCGCACAATGATTTCGCTGCATGGTTTGGGCTGAAAATAACACGCAGGAAGATAGTGGTTTTGCCACCGTACAGAGGACACGCGGCAGGTGCCCAGTGGAATCGTTGGGCGATGGAATAAAACCTCCAGCTCGCAAATGGTGGTGCGGAAAATACCGGTGGATTTGCAACAGTGCACAGGGATGGGAGTGGGGACCACTGATCGGAAGGGCTCCGCACCGTCGGATCATACATTAATTTGGACGGCAGAGATCTGAACATCGGAGGGTTAACTCGGCAGCAAGCTGGCGGTGATCAACGGAGTACGGGAGGTCGAACCGCTCGACGGTTAACACGGAGGGTACCCCCCGTAGCTGACCAGTTGATCGGGCATTGACCGCAAATCAACGGTCGGTAATGACTACGGGGCCTCACCTCATTTGATGCGTACAGGCAAATGTCAGCCCCCTTAACCAACATTTTTGTGGTGGCTCCGCCTATGCACCACCACATGCTGCCAGCGCGCCACCAATTCACCACTGCAGCGGGAAAATTCACCAATTCCTGCTCTTTAATGCACGTCCAGTCTTCATTTTCCCGAGCCATTTTTCATAAATCCCGCTACTACAAATGATTCTCTCTGATTTCCTTGTCCTTGCATCAGAGGCCGCACATTATGTCGGTCTTTTTATAATTTTCAAACCTGCAAAACATGAAAACTGTGAGTAAAACCATGGATGGGGTGGCAGATGAGGTGGAGGAAGTGAATGAAAGGAAGAAAGGGACTTTGACAAAGGGAGAAAAAAAGGGGGGAAAGTGGTATTTGCAGGGATATGAGGGGTAATATAGGCCTCTTTTGAGGGATGGATCAGCAGAGAGACTATATGTTAGGCACAACATAAAGAGACTCCAAGGAAGATGAATTTTCAGGGGAAAGGCATTCCTGGGAGGCTCCAGAACAATCTAGCCCCCAGCTTGCTTGTCAAGAATTTCATAGGGGGGCTAACAGCTTCCAAACAAGCATCACTCTTCCGACGTTTCCCAAACCGTCACGCTTCCAACGTTTGTAAATTGTCGCACTTCCGATGAAATGTGATCCGACGTTTTGAACGTCGCTCTTCTGAAGTTTGTAAACTGTCACAATTCCGCAGAAATGCGGTCCGACGTTTTGAACGTCGCTCTTCCAAAGTTTGTAAACTGTCGCAATTCCGATGAAATGTGGTCCGACATTTTGGACGTCGCTCTTCCGACGTTTGTAAACTGTCGCAATTCCGACAAAATGCGGTCTGACGTTTTGAACATCGCTCTTCCAACGTTTGTAAACTGTCGCAATTCTGACGAAATGTGGTCCGACGTTTTGAACGTCGCTCATCCGACCTTTTTATACTGTCGCTCTTCTGACGTTTTTAAGCTGTCGCAATTCCGACGCTTACATGGCATCGATATACCGACGGCAGGTTCAATTTAAAAAAAAAAAAAACGAAGCTTTCAAACAGGACAGTAAATCTCCAATATTTGTTATGAATTGTGGGCGTTCCAATGACCATGAAATATTAATATAATAAACCACCCCGTAGCGCTTCGACTATAAACAATCATATAAACATGGCTCTGTATTTCAAAAAACAGGTTTAAAATAGAAACAGGGCAACATTTTTTTTTCCCAATTGTTATGAACATAATTCGACCGTGAAATATTAATATAATAAGCCACCCCGCAGCGCTTCGACTATAAACAATCATTTTTTTTTCACAAGAGAAAAAACGTTGTTTTGAATATATTATATGAAGTAAAACAGTCCATGAAGTCATTACATTTTCACATCTGAAGATTGGAACCCAAATATCCATCCAGAAAAGTGGAAGTCCCACCCCAGACATTGATAGAAAAATACCCCATGTCATATACAGGGACATGATATAAAACCCAGTAACGGTCCACATGGAGATTATCGACAATCTGAGAAAGCATCCAAATATGCCCGAGGCATCTATAAGAAAGTGAAATAGCAGTATGTAGAATAGTAAAGCAACAGATAGAGTACTGACGTCCATTGTTCCAAATACAAATTAAAGTACCCAAAATCCTTGAACAGAGAAAAACGCTAATCATGTGAGGAGTGTGATATGTCCAAAATATAAAAAGACCATCAGACCATATCAATAAACCGGCATCGCTAGTTTTGAAGGCAGAGTGATAAACATTAATCATTTTTTTTTTCACAAGAGAAAAAATGTTGTTTTGAATATATTATATGAAGTAAAATATTCCATGAAGTCATTACATTTTCACATCTGAAGATTGGAACCCAAATATCCATCCAGAAAAGTGGAAGTCCCACCCCAAACAATGATAGAAAAATACCCCATGTCACATACAGCGACTTGATATAAAACCCAGTAACGGTCCACATGGAGATTATCGACAATCTGAGAAAGCATCCAAACATGCCCGAGGCATCTATAAGAAAGTGAAATAGCAGTATGTAGAATAGTAAAGCAACAGATAGAGTACCGACGTCCATTGTTCCAAATACAAATTAAAGTACCCAAAATCCTGCAAGAGAGGAAAAATCTAATAATGTGAGAAGTGTGATATGTCCAAAATATAAAAAGACCATCAGACCATATCAATAAACCAGCAACATAGACCAGCATCGCTAGTTTTGAAGGCAGAGTGATAAACATTAATCATTTTTTTTTTCACAAGAGAGAAAACGTTGTTTTGAATATATTATATGAAGTAAAACAGTCCATGAAGTCATTACATTTTCACATCTGAAGATTGGAACCCAAATATCCATCCAGAAAAGTGGAAGTCCCACCCCAGACAGTGATAGAAAAATACCTCATGTCACATACAGGGACTTGATATAAAACCCAGTAACGGTCCACATGGAGATTATCGACAAATCTGAGAAAGCATCCAAATATGCCCGAGGCATCTATAAGAAAGTGAAATAGCAGTATGTAGAATAGTAAAACAACAGATAGAGTACCGAAGTCCATTGTTCCAAATACAAATTAAAGTACCCAAAATCCTTGAACAGAGAAAAACGCTAATCATGTGAGGAGTGTGATATGTCCAAAATATAAAAATACCATCAGACCATATCAATAAACCAGCATCACTAGCTTTGAAGGCAGAGTGATAACCCGTCAACACATAAAATAGTATCATAAAGCGGATACAGGAAATGTGCAGAGACATGTACTGTTGATATACACCTCACACAAAAAGCATCCATGATAGAGAAAAAATATGTATAAACCCAGGGTCGATTGTATGTTCTGGCTCGCTTGTTCCCGGAAATAAAAACCATCTACAGAAACCCAGGCTCGCTTGTAAGATCAGGCTCGCTTGATTCCAAAATTGGTAACCATCTGTTGCATCCGAGATGTAAGGTTCAGGCTTGCTTGTTTCCATTAGTAGCCCGCTACAGCATCCACCCTGTTCATAGCAAAAAGGTTCCTGTAGATATACAGAGAAAGAGTATAATACGTAGACCATATAAACATGGCTATGTATTTCAAAAAACAGGTTTAAAATAGAAACAGGGCAACATTTTTTTTTCCAATTGTTATGAACATAATTCGACTGTGAAATATTAATATAATAAACCACCCCGTAGTGCTTCGACTATAAACAATCATATAAACATGGCTCTGTATTTCAAAAAACAGGTTTAAAATAGAAACAGGGCAACATTTTTTTTTCTAAGTAAAGTTAATCTATTAACAGTGGGAATAAAATTACACCGAAGTCAAAAACATTGCCCAGACTCATGGAAAATTTGTCATCAAAAAAGAAGACTACCCTCATATGGGGAAACCATTCTTGAACGTTTACAGAATTCAAAAATATTACAGAGGTCTAGCACAGTAATATAATCTAAAAGCGGCCCACTTAAGTGGGCCGCGAAGCAAGAATAACAAATTAACCAAACTACTCCTCTGGTGGTTCCTCGACGATTCGGCACCATCCTTCAGAAGGTCCAGGATCACCAGGTGCTATCTCCACATTCATCCCACTGCTCCCCTCCTTAAGGCCCG
Organism: Pinus albicaulis; assembly: GCA_034641835.2. NCBI lineage: Eukaryota > Viridiplantae > Streptophyta > Pinopsida > Pinales > Pinaceae > Pinus > Pinus albicaulis. The sequence goes on along the minus strand of CM076569.1, from coordinate 90,495,946 downwards.
AATGCTGGCCGACTTTTTCTGAGCTCAGACCCACCAGACAGGTGCATTGTTCTTCCATTTGGGCCTCCTCACGGAAAACCACTGTAATTGAAGTTGTGATTCGTGGGCGGTTTATAGAGCAATTAAAGGAAAAAAGCGCAGTGCACATCGTGGGAGAAGGTGAAGCGGTGGGGAAATGAGGATCAGGGGAGCCCATATGGTGGCCAGATCCTAGAACCTGACCCCACCCACTTCTAGTATCTAGATAGCGACCTACGTGATAATCACTGGACTAGGAAGACGACTCAGTTGAGAGGCTGGAGGGAGCACGCAGGGATTGACCTCTAGTGCTCCCCCTGTGGAAATGCATCCTTTGACTCAGGCGAGGCATGTGTGCAGTCTCAGCAGTGGGCACAATACGAGACGGAGAAGTAGAATTTCAAGAAACAGAGGAAGATAGACACAGACCAGACTGAGAGAAATGCAAATATGCACCAAGATCTAAGCAGCAGTTCAGCTGGCCACTTCTCCTTCTTGTCACGGTGAGCAGGCAGTGTAACCCAACAACCGGCTCGTCTGAAAAACCATAGCGAAACGCCATTTTATCGACCCGACTGCAATGCAATCGAAGAACGCCCGTCATAATTAATCTCTCATTAATGAGAGCTGAAGGCCGGATCATATTGGAGCATGCGAAATCACTAACAGGAGTGGAGGTCCGATCTTGAACAGTGTTAAAACTTAATGCGATTTGATGTGAAAACCTTGGAACTTAAATATCGGCTAATTGAACAGCGTTAAAACTTAATGCGATTGATATGAAATTGCCATATCCATGTCCCATCGCCTTAAACGCCATCGAATGCACCCGCATCCGGGAACCAGGGCAACTTTTGATTGAGGACACGTGGCAGAAATTGATTGGAGTAGATATTTGTTTGGGCCGCTCGTGCAATGGAAATCCAGACCCGAAAAATATTAGGGCAAATTTGATAAGAAATTCGCGTCACAACTCTCCCTCCGTACGCCAGCCCAACTTCGGACCCGAAAAAGATTAGGGCAGAATTCATTTGGTTTTCGTGTCACAAAATTGGCCGATGTTAGCAGGCTATTTTGGAACGCGAATTTGGTTTGAATTATGGTTTATCGTTGTTTGAAGTCCTACAGGCTCGACTTAAGAACAATTTTGTTTGATCCCATCTCATAAAATTTGTGTTGGTTTTCTTTGATAATACACATATTTATAATAAATCATGGGAATACCACACTAAACATGTGGAAAGTTATATAAATTATTGAGAACAATCATTTTTATGTAAAAATATCCAAATGTGCTTTTGGGAAATAAGAATTCGAGTATTTGGTTCATATTGTTTTAAAGGAAGGAGTGAAGTTGGAGCCTCAAAAGATGCAAACTATTACAAAATGACCTATTCCTGAGAAAATCAAGGTTCTTAGAAGATTTTTTAGACTTACATGATATTATTGATCATTTGTTAAGAATTATGCATGCATTTCAATTCCACTCACATATCTCTTGAAGAAAATATCATTTATATGGAATGATGAGGCTACTTTGGCATTCTCTCTTTTAATGGATGCCATGTCTTCTACACCAAAATTGGTTGCACCTACTTTTGGTAAAACATTCATAGTAGAGTGTGAGGCACTAGGACAAGGAATTTACGTAACATTAACACAATAAGAGATATCATTGGCTTTTAGAAGCAAGGAATTCAAAGAAAATATTTGGTGAAATCTACGTATGAAAAATAAATGGAAGCAATATTACATGCAATAAAAAATGGGGATAGTATATCATTGGGAGGTACTTTAAAGTCAAGATATACCATGATAGCATAGAGTATTTTTTGAAGCTATGGATTTCATTGGAAGATTAACAAAAATGAGGAGAAAAAATGCAAAGTTTTAATTTTGAGATAATCTGCAAAAGGGGTAAGGAAAATTTAGTACATGATGCTCTTTCTAAAATAGAAGAGGCCTCAAATTTATATCCAATTACATTTTCTATTCCTAGGTGGCTAGAAGAAGCTTTCCATAATAGAAAAATGACAATAGTACTAAACAAAAACTAAAATTTATAAAGGATGGGATGAACTCTATGGAGCATTGGGAGTGAAAGAGAGATATACTTTGGTGCAAATGTAGAATATTTTTATGCACGCAAGCATATTTGAATAAAAAAATATTAAGGTAGTCCCATGTCTCTCTGATGGTAGGACACAGGGTTCCTTAAAACATCTCAAAGGATCAAAAAATATATTTTTGGAAGGAATGAAGAAAGATATTCAAAATTTTGTAAGAGAAGGTCAGGTTTGCATAATAAATAAAGAGAGATAGTAAAATCTCTAGGGTTACTTCAACCATTCCACATACATATTCAAAGACTAGAAGATATATCAATAGACTTTATTACAGGGTTACTAAAATATAAAGGTAAGTATTACATTTTTGTGGTCATTTATATAGACAAATTTTGTAGATTTTTTTTGTAGAGCTCAAAGTACATAAACAACAAGCCAAGTGGAAGAAGTGTCCATGAAAGAAATTCATAGTCTTCATGGTTTTCCTAAAGTAATAGTAACAAGAAACTTTTGGAAATAATTATTTAATATGAGTGGAGAAACACTAGCTGCCATGAGTTCTACATATCAAACACAATCAAATGGTCAAACAAAATAGTTAACAAATGTTTTTAAGGTTATCTACAATGTTACTCTTTAGAAAATAAATCTTAATGGATGAAGTGGGTTCCTCAAGGAAGAATGGTAATATGATACTATCATACTACCTATCACACATCTACTAAAATTTCCCCATTTAAGGCCCTTTATGGATATCAAACTCCTAGTATCTCATACTTTTTGCAAGATAAGTCCAAAGTATAGGAAACAGAGTCACATATGGAAAATACTAAAGAAACTTTGAAAATTATTATGGAAAAACTTCAAATGACATGAAACATGATAAAACAACAAGGGGAACACCATTGAAGTGAAAGATAATTTGAGGAGGGTAATTGGGTATTTTTTAGATTATAGCATTATAAGCAATCTTCATTCAAGAAAAAGAAGAATAAAGAATTGGCTCAAAAATGTTATGGCCCTAAATAATTATTCATAGGATTGCACAAGTGGTATAGAAGTTATATTTTCCTTCTTCTTGCATTCATAAGGTTTTTCATGTATCTTGCCTAAAAAAGGTTTTGGGAAAAAATATGCCAATGTAGATAGAACTTCCAAAATTAGATGAAGAATGAAAGTTGATTCTTGAACCACAAAAAGTTATAGATAAACATTCTATATCTCTTTGACATATAACCATTATGAAGTACCTAATCAAGTGGAAGAATATTCCTCTATAAGAAGGTACATGGTAAAATGATCAATTCGTGATGAAATACCCACGACTAAAGGGTTCGTTTGAAGTTTTGACAAAGGTTTTGTTATATGTTTTATATATCGCGCGGCGGAATAGTTTTATTGTTTGTTAAGGTCCCACACAGTGATCAAATTTGAAGGGCAAGTCCAAATTTCAATTAGAAGGGCATATATCTATGTTGCCCTTCCATAATGAAAAGCTTTAAAAAAAACTTTTCAATTGACCACAATAAATTATTTTTACGTTTCATTTTCAGAAAGACAAAACCATCAATCTTTATATTAGTAAAAGACTGTTACATATACAACAATGAAGAAGGCTCCATATTTCATTGCTTAAATATCTCATTGGAAATGTCAACATAAGTCTTGAAGACACTATTATAAGAATTTGGATACATACCACCATGATATAGGAGATTCTTATGTGTCAGATTGTGTAATGCAATTTTTACTTTGTCTCACAAGGAGCAGCAGCATGGAGGTCTGGATTTTTCTTATAGAACTTTTTTATTATTATTTGAAACGGTGTTTATAGATATGAATACAACAATGAAATTATGAGCATGGTGGACAATTAGTCAAGCTCATGATGCCAAACCATGATGATGTAAGTTTGGAATTTAACATTTTTACATGTTAAAGAAAAATAGTCAAAATCATTGACAACTTAGTATGCCATAATTAATAATCATTCCCTGTTCACTTTTGTTAATAGGTTTATGTCACATGATGATCTCTCTTCTCTGGCATTTACTTGTATTGAAGATCACCGTTCTAGGAATAAGGAGTCATTTTCTCCAAAAATAACCCTAGCCAAACATTGACAATGCATCAAGGATATCTTTCTATGCTTCATAAGTACATATGTTCTACTTCTAAATCATGTCTTGGAAGTGGTTGTTTTGCTGGAAATTATTCACCAGTTGGTTTCATACCAAAGTCTTTTCACATTTTCAGCATCCAATACATGAAAAAGATAATGGTTTAAAACAACATAAATATTTGAAATTTTGCAAGAATTGTCTGGCACACTTTGAATATGAATTTTGAAGTCAAGTGCATGATCTTGTATAGGATCAAGTGTCATTTTGAATACCAAATGTTTCACAAGAAACTTCTCAACATGCTACCCTGCAGTAAGGATTAAATGACAATATTGCATCAACTATTTCCATAATAAAAGTGCACCTCGGCCATAAGACTAAACAACTACAAATGTTGTAGATATAACAAGACCACACAATCAAATGTATTCCACAAGGCCAATATTGTATGAAAAATGAAAAGGAGTTTGCAACCAAAAATACCTTAGGCAACTAATTCAATTAGATACACCAAACCATCAGCAAAAAGGAAAACCAGCCTACTCAAAAGGCAAGCGTTTACCTCCCTTGACAAAATTTTGAGTTCCGAAACAAGGGCCTTTATTATCTTGTCAATGCCCCTAGTAATTTGAACGGGGTTTGCACCTGCTGCAACAACCTAAACAAAAAGGTTTCATTTCAAATTATTTTTCACAAATCTAAGATACAACCATTGTCAGTTTTGTATTTCCTAACAAGCTCATAAATTTTGACAAAAGAACCAAAATTTTTTAATACCTGATAGCAATTTTTTCACTCAAAAACTATCTTAGACTCAATAAGCCCAACCCAAAACTAAAAAACCAAACACCATAAGACCCTACAAAAATGAATAGATGATCTTAATCCAGTACTATCGAAAAAAAGTTACCTTTACACCCTCACTTATTAAACCCTGTGATGTTGAATTTTAACTTCAACTGCTGCAGCAGAAAGACGGATGCAGCAACAACATTTTTTTTTGGAGGTTGCTTGCACGCCATCCAGAAATTTAATTCAGCATTTAAAATTCCTGCAAGTTTTTTTGTAGATGGCCGCCACCATATTTCTGTACAGGATTGTATTTAAACACAACAACCAGCATTAACGCAATTCACCAACCAGAAATTAAACAAACAGAAATTTACCCTCTAGTTTTGTAAATTTAAAAGGAGGACACGTGGAGCATTAATATTGGATCGCATGAAATTGAAGGGAATCTGAAAACCTGAAAACCGGACCCGAAATTTTTATAAGGCACATTGGATTGAGAATTCGCGTTACAAATTAGGCAGACGTCAGCATCCCATTTTGGAACGCGAATTTGGTTTGAAATTCAATCTATTTAGACTTTTGAAGTCCGACGGAAAGGGTTCTTTAATGTTTTGATAGTTTAATTTTATGTATGCTTTAATATATTCATATGTTTTAAACATATGTTATATATATATCATATGCGAAATTAAAGGTGGGCCATAGAATTTAGTTTTAATTTTTTTTTTTTTTAAAGAGGGTTTATTATAATATGTTTTATATGTTACGGCATATAAAAATAAAAAGGACAAAAAAGCTTGGTAGTTTTTTTTATAGACAGTACGTAAATTTTTTATTACACAGCAGTGTGTAAAAAGTGAAATACTGAGTGTAACTTTTTAAATGTGTATGCACAGCAGTGCGAAAGTGAAAAACACAGTAGAGTGTTTTAGAGACAGAGTATGTTTGTTTTGAACAGACAGTGAGTTGGTTTTATGCACTGCGTTTTGTAGCAGTCATAATTTTGTAATCCCTCTCAGTGAGGAAGAAGTGTAATAGTTTTTTTTGAGTTATTGAAAGGAATAGAAGTTTGTTTTCAAAGTATTGAAACTCTGTCTCCTGTCAAAGAAATTTTTATTTTCTCTGTGTTAGAGGAAGGGAGATTTATTCTCCATTCATTGTTCTGGAATTTTTCAATATTCCAACATGTGCAAGAACAACGGATGTTGTGGTTCCATCCCCAGCTAAATCATTTGTCTTTGCCGCAGCTTGCCTTACCAACTTGGCCCCAATATTTTCAACTGGGTCCTCTAATTCAACCAATAAAAAGGCCAAAACCATAGCATTGAGATACATTTCATTACACTTTCAATAACAATAAAATTTGACTCAGCCATAACCATTTCCTTTTATTGTTGTGAAAATATTTATGCATTACTCTAATGTGGCTAGTCCATAGGCCAAGTAGACCACTGGATAACAAATATGTTTCCTTTCACCTTTGAGTTTTAAAATTATGCCTACCAAATCTAAGGCATTTAAGAGGGGGAACTAATACAACGTTAAAAATAAAACCAGAGCACACATCTACAAATTACCTCCTTAGCTACTGTCACACCATCATTAACTATTTTCGGAGAACCATGCTTACTCTCCAAGACAACATTTTTCCCTTCGCCCCAAGGGTGACTCCAACAAGATCAGCAAGTTTGTTCACACCGCCTGCAAGACAAATTGACAATGCTTTCGGTAAGTGTGCAATTGAATACCAGACCATATGCCAAAACAACCCTCCATGAAAAATTAAAATAACACATTAAAATCGAATATAAGTGGACAAGGAAAGATCCACCGCAGTGAAGTTTCACGTGCAGGTGACCTTCCTTTAAACATAATTTTTTCTCTGACCTGCAATTTTTTTGTCACTAAGCCATCCTTGTTGAAGTACAACTCCTTTTCCATAGCTCTTGTATAATTACCTTCTCTCTGTCATGTAATCTCAGATTCCCTCTTCTTCTTGAGCGATTAAAGTAAATGGGTGAAAAAACTGAAAGAGAAGACAATTGTTTGCCATAATTATCAAACATTGCACCCAACTTCTTCCCCTTTCCATTGTTACCCAATGAGGTAGATGTGGCAATTGTTGTCATACTTCCCAAAGCAGAGGCCATCTTCTCTTATGCTGAATATAGAATTACAAGATCTTCATATTAGTATGAACCTTAAAAAACATGACTCCCATTGCTAAAAACCACTTTTAAGTTGTAGCAGGCAAACTAAACAACTATCGCAACTTTTGGCAACTTCTGGAGCATTAAGAGAGAAACAACCAAAGAGAAATACAACCACAATCCTCATTTTAATGAGACCGGACTATATATTTTCATTAATATAATAGAAAGAAATCACGACTATATTAAGGCTAGCACAAAACAATCTTTAACCAGTGTCTCTCGCGGCCTTCAGGTTGCCATGCTAGAGGTTGCATATTTTTAATTTAAATTCTTGACCTCTCGTGCCCATCTATGAATGCATCCAATGGGATATCTACATCAAATTCTCCTTTATATCCCAAAAAAAAAATTCCCTACTACAAGAGCACCAGTATTGATGGATCACCCCACACCATCCCACCCACTAGAAACGGTGAAAAAGGAAACCCGAGAAAACTTCTGAAATATCTCAAGATGACTATATGGGTGGTTCTTATGAATCAACCAACCATTCAGAACATGCTCATCAATCCAAACCATGAGTATTATGTGGCGATATTCAAGCAGGCACTGAATCGGATTTCTGAAGCTATGTTAGAGAAACCCTAAACTCTCACTGAAAATAGGTGAAATGTGGCACCACTCAGAGATTGACATGTGCCAATTGGTACAAGTGGTATAAAATTGGCATGCTCAAACAACGAGGTGATGCAGGAATGACATGAGGGAGAAAATATCAGAAAAGCCCCAAATCTGGAGAACTAAAGCTCATCACCAACCTGAGATTGACAACTTTACATGATGTAACCTATGAAATCGTAAATGGAGAAATCATAGTAACAATAAAGTAACCTATGTAGCAATAAAGTCGGATTCATCCTGGGAGTGGTAATGGGAGAAATCATAGTGAACAACAAGAAACATGCAGAGTTGCTTACAATCAAATAGATGAAAAAACACATACAAAAACCTAGATAATAATCATGAACAAGCTTAATATTGAATTATGAACTGTAAAGGAACTTACAAAATGTGACATTACGAACTTGGTCAAGCGCACAAGCAAAAATATCCTGGACATGACCCTGGTTGACAAGTTGTATTGCTCACGATGCAAGAGGATTTGTACCTGCACTGCCAAGTCAATCAAAATCCATCATTATCTATACAATAAATACAAGTAATTGATGTAGTATTTTTTACTCTAAGATGCATTCTTATGATAATGTTAGAACATATGTTGAAAATGTCAAAACATACCTGAATAAGCTCCTCTTCGTTCAAGAACAATTTATTGGAGTCGCATGAACTTGGAACAAGCCTCCCACGATCTGAAAGAGTAGCAACTAAGTCAACAGTGACTTTTTTGTTGCTACGCTGGATCAAGGGAGGTTTGCTCCAAGATTAAATCGCTCCAATAAATTATTCTCTACTAAACAGGGCCAACCACGTGAAGGTGGAAGCTCTTATGGCCCCTCCCCTCAACATCACTCTCAATTCCCCAATACCCAATCTATATTTCATTTTTTACTTTCATGAGCATAAAAAAAATATTCAATAACTAATAAAAAAATAATTCAACAAAAAGTACGCAAAGAAACATTGCAATTAATGCTTGACATAAAAATAGTATGATAAATGAGTTTTTTATATAACGCAAAAAACGTTCCAAGTATGGTAACATTTGTCTTATAATAATACAATATTTTACATTATCAAAATTTCTTTTTCTTCGTCCTATTTCTAAAGCTCCTAATTACATCATCAATATCATCGTGCTCTAATCCTGTTTCATGTCTTTCGACCCGCATTGCTAACCTAGTTGCATAGTCACGATGTCTGGTCTCATCCAGTGACGGGGCATCGCCTACAAAAACAGATAATATTAAATTTTAATTGTCAGTTTTTAAATATCATTGAACTAGTTCGGTAATATTAATAAAAAAAATTGCAATGAGATTATTTACCCGGTGCACCAGTTGTCGCCGCTGACCTAGTTGCATTGTCACGATGTCTGGTCTCATCCAGTGACGGGGCATCGCCTCCAAAAACAGATAATATTAAATTTTAATTATCAGTTTTTAAATATCATTGAACTAGTTCGGTAATATTAATAAAAAAAATTGCAATGATATTATTTACCTGGTGCACCAGTTGTCGCCGTTGGGACTGTTGCCCTGTCTTCCTCTCTGGTGGTAAGATCCTCAAGGGAAACATTCTCTATCATTTAAACAAAAAAAGTTATAAGGACAACCATCAAGGTATAATTAGAAAAAATTATAAGTGGAAATTAATTACCGTCACGGCCCTCACTGATAGTAGCATTGTCGGCCTGGTCCCCACTACAATGATCAGGTTGCACGTGAGGATCATCTACATCTAGCTCTAAAACTGGGTTATTTGCCTCGTCGGTAGTGTTGCTCCCCTGATTTAAACAAAGTTGTTATACATTAAATTTATGGACGAAAACAAACATATTGAAAGGTTAATTTTTTACCTTATCAGGCATTCTAGATCTTGGGACCTGCCCCAAGCTTCTGCGACGTTCAACTATAGCTTGATAGCCGAAATGGAAAGCAATATTTTTATCTTCCTCTGTAGTTTCTTTTCCGAAGTCATCACCCTACATTACATATGATTGTGTATTTTTAATCATATTTGATAGGATTACAAAAACGTTGGAAGGCGATACAATTAATTATAAGATGTTTAGCTACTTAATTACAATTCTTGCAGCTAATTTCAAGTAGCCGCCCTGGCCTAGCTTGTGATGGCCCTTTTTTTCAATCCTAGCTTTGGTTGCCTTTGAGGTTTCAAGCAACCTAGCATCAAAATATTGAAGTCAGATATGACGTAGCACACTTTTATTTTAGACATAGAGAAAATTAAAGCTATTGAATTAAAGTTGTAATTTACCTTGCGGGTCCAATTGGCATTTTTCCTTCTTTCTTTGCCCTTTTCTCTTTTCCGTCATGGATGAGTGCTCTCCACTCACTCTCTGGAACTGTGAGAGGACGCTCGTATCTAGGGTTAAATTGAAATTGCGTCCTATAGGTGTCCATGGTATATTTCAAATATTTGTCGGCTACCCGAGCCACCGTTGTTCTGTCAAATGTGCTGACCCCAAAAAGGGCTTCTAGATAATCTAGAAGTTCTTTTTTCAGGTTGGAATTCTGGGAACTCCACCCTGTACATATGGTTGGACCAAAAATTACCAACGCATGGCTCTCCAAAAACCTGTAGAACTCATTGTTTCCTACACAGAAAAAAAAGATATTATCATTAATTTAAAAATAAAAATCATGATAAATATGTTTTATATAGAGTACATGAAATAGTTAAAATATTAAAATTTACCTGGGAGTTGTACGTGCTTTATAGGACACCTTCATCGTTCACCAACAATGTGCCATTAATGGTCCCTATGGAGCTTACACGTGTAGCTCCAGGAAACGCAATAATGTAGTTGGCCATATCAACCTCATCACTACCAACACGTTCAGTGGTTGGTTGGGTGTCTGCTTGGGTAGGGTGTGTTTCTTGGCTGGCACCTAAAGGAGTAGAAGGTGTACAAGAGGGTTTCTGGGAAATCTCTTGCCCTTGTGTCCCACTACCACCAACACCGGGTTCAGCAAGTGCCAGAAAATGCTACATACAAAATAATTTTTTGTTAGTTTAGTCAATGTAAAAATTAAAAATAAAACTATCACAATTCATCTCATGCAGAACAAAAAAAATATCCTTTTGAATTTTTATTATTACCTAATATGTTTCTAGCTGGCTCATAAGTTGTTTTATCCTCTCTTCTGTTTCAGGTGTTTGAGGCGCGTCTATCAAAGTATTAAATTCTGACCTTGCATCTCGTGCCTTTTTTCACAACAAGAGCACTAGAGATAGGGATGAAGAAAGCTCTTCCTCAAAGAGGGAATCATCAGGCGTACCATGGCTAGGTGTCTGCATATTTGAAAAAAATTAATATTGTTTCAATTACGTAAATAACTAAAATACCTGAAGATAGAGCAATGCTGGCACTTTACATGTTCTTCCGCTGGCCTCTTTCCGCGATCATCCTGTCTCGAGGTTGTTCCTGTACTGCCCTGATCAGTCTGCCACATTGTAATAAAATTATAAATGTAAAAACTTGAAAACAATATCTAACTTGAAAACACAAAATGAAAACTGAAATAATTTCTAATAAGACACCGAAAGACAGAGTTAGAGTTTCAAATATGCCTTGCATTGAATTCAATCCTGGAAACATGTCATTGCACATTAAGGCACCCAAACAAGAGACGAGTTGACAATGAAGACCTTATTGAATATATTGTTGGAGAAAATTCTAGTAAACTTGTTGTGAAGACCTTGAGGACATTTTTGGAGCAACATTGTTGAAGCCGATGGTATAGCATTGTTGGAGACGATCTTGAAGGGCCTTGAAGTGAAGCTTTTGGAGCAACTATTGAAAAATCCTTAGAGCATTTAAGTAAGGCACTTTCTATCTTCCATCACCTTTTTCCTTTCAATATCATTTAAACGATTTTGCTGATATTTAATTTTTGAAATCACATTATAATTCCTTGATTATATGTGTTTGGGACTTTCCCTTTGAAATTACCCAAAAATACCCTGGCAATTTTATCTTCAGGATGCATGTCTGACCCTATTGTTCAATATTTTGATTGATAGTAGTAAACATAGAGAGTTAGGGGGCTCTTGACTTGGTTTGGTTGGGCCATTAGATCCATAACAACTATTAGGGAGAACCCCCCTTGAGTTGGATGAGAGCTAGCCTGAAGTGAAAAGAGGTTGGTGAGGTGACAATGGGGCTATTGAATTACACATGATATCACACTTTAGCTTTTGGACTTTATCTTGAGAAGTGCGACATTTTTCTATATCAATTCTCAAATTGTTTACAACACTATTGTTAAGAACTAATAAAAAGTTATGTTGAGGGGTTTTTGGGTATAAGAAACAATACCATTTAAAAACTAGGGTTCTTAGTCCTTGGCATTCCTTCACCTCGGCCTAGGGGCACACTAGAATAATTTCACACTAAACCATGCAAACTTAAAAGTAACTTAAAACATCCATAAAGTAATAATAATCATAATTCCTAATTTCATATTGTATGATATGATGCAAATTATTCAAACATGAAGCAATGAAGACATGCAATGTCCGAATTTCAAGATTGATGAACCAATACAAGAAGTTAGAAACTACAACTTTGATTCAATACTCTGTGTCCTAACTCCAGGAAGGAATCTAGTTTGTAGTATAGAACATGCATCGTGTATTATCAATTCTTAATTGACAACAACTAAAGGTCATCTACCTCATCAATTCCTTCCTATTTTGTGTTTTTATGTTATATTCCTTATAAAAGTGTCAAATTTCTCTCAAAGTAAGCAACCACTGAATAAAATAAAAAATAGTTGAGATATGATTGAGAAATGGTCATTTATTTCTCGAAAGGATCTTCACAATTTCTTTGGTTGTTTTTCATCTCAAGAAACAAGAAATGACCTAAGAAACTATCGTGATGTAATATAAGAAACAACACGGTGCAATGGCTATTTTCAAAGCCAAATGATGTCCATTGAGGACATGGCCTTTATTTGGTTCCTGTTTCATAGGAGTTTCAGGTAGAAATGGAACTTTGTTGTACCATTTCCAATAGTAAAAAGGGAAAACCTTATTTTTCCATGGGAAATAATTTACCTTTCCTTTTTCAAGATAATCTAAATCACAAAAAATATGAACTATAATGCACACATTCTTGGATAATGTGAAAGTGGAAAAGGAATACCCTACACAAGTGATGCACACATGTACATTTGAACACTAATAGATTTTTGTAGTTGAAATGCAATGCTTGTTTTCATTTAAATGTAGGGTTTTTAAAGCAGGGAGAAATAATGGCTGCCAAAATAATAAGCGTTTATTTAGGAAAATTTTAAATCTTGTATTGGGTGATGAAGATAATAGAGGGTATTGAATCTTGATTCTTGACATTGTGTTTAACTTTAATAACTCAAATGATTATAAATATCAGTGGATGAGTTCTTTTTTTCAAGTATGTCACTCAAAACTCTTATGTCAAAGCATTGTATGATGGCTAGCATTTGCTTGTTTCCCTTTCTTCAGTTCAATGTAAAATGTATATTAATATATTGGAGCACGAATGATAACTACAATTTTTTGCTCTGCAGTATATCCAGCCCCAATATTATGAAAATTTTTCTAAAGTGGAGCTATTGGTTATTGATGAAGCAACTGCAATTCCATTGCCTATTGTAAAGGCTCTACTCAGGCCATATTTAGTGTTTCTGTGCTCTACTGTAAATGGGTAATAATTATAAATGAGCCAACCAAAATCATAGATTTTGTAACCATTCGGTTTCCATGGATAGTGATGATGATATTAACCCTATATATCAGTGACCTATATCTATATGAGAATGATCTCAACATTGACCTTGATATGGTTGTATGGATGTGACCTTTGGTATGTCATCAGAAAATCCCCAAATATCAAAAAATCCCCAAATCTGGAGAACTAAAGCTCATCACTTTCAATCTGGAGTACTACCCTTGTGATAAATTTGATAACTTTCGATCTCCCATGCTCTACCATTTTTCACTTCACCTTCAATATAGATCAGACCAAGGGAAATTCGTTACTGGGTGTTGATATGGATGAGTTTGTCGAACTAAAATCCATAGCTTAAACTTCATGAAACTGGTGGAGTCAAATTCATGCAAGCACAAACACATCTTACACATCCTCTTTGAAACCCATCCAAAACAACATTGGAAGACATCTAGAGAGAACCCTACAGCCTAACAAAATCCAATGGAATTGACCAAAAAAACCCAAATAGAGTCAACCCTACTATAGGAGGAAGGGCCTGCAGTAAGAACTTACCATTTTGCAAGCGCTGAGGGCGAATGCTGTTCTGCAAGAGCTGATGGCGAATGTTGTTCTGCAAGAGCTGAGGGTGAATGTAGGGCGAATGTTGTTCTACAATAGCTCAGGGCGAATGCTGAGGGCGAATGTTGTTCTACAAGAGCTAAGGGCGAATGTTGAGGGTGAATGTTGTTCTGCAAGAGCTGAGGGCGAATGTTGAGGGCGAATGTTGTTCTGCAAGAGCTGAGGGCAAATGCTAAGGGCGAATGTTGTTCTACAAGAGCTGAGGGCGAATGCTAAGGGAGAATGTTGTTCTAAAAGAGCTGAGGGAGAATGCTGAGGGAAAATGTTGTTCTACAAGAGCTGAGGGCAAATGTTGAGGGCGAATGTTGTTCTGCAAGAGCGGAGGGCGAATGCGCGCGTGATATCAGACGTTAATGTAGTTTTTAATAAAATCATTTTTATGTAGCGTGCATATAAGTTTCGTATTTTTATGTAGCGCGCATATAAGTGTCATTATACCGATGGCGGACAAAGTGTCTCTATTGCGACGGATGCCTCCAAACGTCGCAATTGCGACACTTAGACATTGTGTTGCACTTGCGACGTTTGGAGGCAACCATCGCAATAGCGACACTTTGGGGTATAGTGTCGCAATTGCGACGTCTTCCTCCAAACGTCGCAATTGTGACACTTTGTCTAAGTGTCGGTATTGCGACACTTTTCTCTAAACGTTGATATAGCGACGGTTTCGGGCAGGATTGAAAAAATTTCGGGAAATTTCCGACATTTGGTAAAAAGCGTCGGAACCAAGTGTCGGAATTTCCCCCAAATGTACTAGTGACAAATCAAACTGTGTAATCTTGATGTGATCATGTTTTCAATTTCCTGTTTTTAGAACAGAGAATGAAAATTTGTCAAAAAGCTTAATCTTGACAGATAAATAGATTAGGTAGAGAATAAAAATCTCATCAGTCTAATCTGAGCTTTTGGTGGATATAAGTGTCGAAGTTGATAGTTTCCTATTTTCAAAAGAAAATAATGTCAAGGGTTGGCTAATCTAAATGCACCCAATGAAGAAAAAATGTTAGGAAAGTATGATGGTAGGTAGAGTTGAGCTAAAGCATTCATGTTTTTCATATTTTGAAGACCATAGCTTCAAAAGAACAACAGAAAATCAGCAAGTTGAAGAAAGGAGTTTGTCAAAATGAAAATCAAGACATTGGTCTACTTATTACAGAGATATTGTTTCTAGGGTTCTTGACACCTCCTAAAGGAGCTGCCCTCCCCAGCTGGAGCCACTGTTATACTTCTGTATTCTACAGAGTTCACTAGATGACTTTTGATTTTCTACAAGCAGGTAAAGATAACATTATTGACCTATCAGCTATCTTTATAAATCTCACTACCTTCATTATCCTTGTAAAACCATTTTCACTGAATTTCATCTCTGCCTGCTCATTTTACCTTACTTCTCTTAAAAGAATTCATTTTGGGCTTGTTTATCTCATTTTCACTCTCCCTCCCTACCCAAACTCTCATTCACCCATTTTACCCTCTAAAAACCCCATTTTCCCCTTTCAAAACCCTCCATAAACCCCCTCCCCTTCATCATTTTTCCTTATATACACCAAAACAATGTAAAAATGCCTTTTTACATTGTTTTAAGTCTAAAAGTTAACATATCCGAGTCCTTTTTTTTGATATTAAAGCATTCTGTTTTTAATATAAAACCTGACTTTATGTTTTAAAACCGAGCCCCTTTCATTCCTAGCCCTCGCACCCATATTACCCTAACCCTTTTCCTCTAAAAACTAAAAGCACTTTTTCTTTGTGTTATTTGTCGAGCCCGCTTTATCAACCTATCCACCATATAATACACCCGCATACATTTTAAACCCTCCTACGGTAAACGACAAAGCCCTGCCAGATCATATACTCCTAGGCCCCATCTTAAAATCACTCTGCACCGTCGATCTAAGCCTTCCCCCATCCAATGGTTATTTCTCCCCATCATGATCAAAGACCTGGACCCCACCTTTGTACCTGCCCATCGTCTCAAAAACTTGTGATCATCGTCGATCTGCCCCCCTGAGATCTGAAAACCCTGACCGCGTATCACAAATTAAGTAGTGTGGAGGTTAACCAAACCCTGACCGCATGATATGGGAAATTTCTCCTTGCCACGCAATGTTTGCTGTATGGAATCGCATGCCCACCCCAAATACCATTACCTCCTCCTCAACCATGCGAAAACTGCCTCCCGGTTTTCAAAAACCACTTTTCCTGTGCGCCAAAATTTAAATGCCTCCGCCCTCCGTTCAAACTTCCTGTTGATTCCACCTATGGAACCAAGCCCAGAACTCCATTCTCCGCCCTCCGATAGCCCGAAAACCCTAGAAAAACGCATTAAAGCCCTCCTCGCAGGTATTAAAATCTAATTAGTTGTTTTGTGTGCAGGTTTAATGGCGGAAAATACATAAGATGCATTCCAATGGTCTGAGAACATCCAATTAAATACCTGGGTGACGATCCAAAGGTTTTATTTAAATTTGAAGGGTCCTAAGGCCCTATGTCAAGATTAATCATCGATGAAACATGACCATCGATGGTTATTTAACCCTCCAAAATAGAATAAATGCATCCCTGCGTAGAAGACACACACAAATAGAAAGCACAGTGAGAAGAAAGACAATCAAAGGACTGTGATAAAGAAAATAAATATTAGAAGGCTAATCATGTATCAGAGAAAAATCATAAAGGGTTAGCCAAATAAAGAAGAGTTTAAAGATAATGAAGACAGACAACAGAGATTGAAGGGTTAAAAGGTTAAGGTAGAAGATCAAAAGTTTAATCAAAAGAATCAAGTGAAACATACAGATAAAGGATAAATCAAAGATTAAAAGCCTAAACAAAGTTTCAATGATATAAAAAAGGCAGATTAAGCCCAGAAATACATTCAAATGACTAAGCCTACATCAGTTACTTCTTCAAAAGGATATTTTTCCACCTACAACATGTTTTCTTTCAATAAAGTATCAAATAGTTATTACACACAGTCAGAGATATTTTTCATAAACAAGTTATTGCAAAATTATTGAAAAGGGGTTAAAGTCAAACATTTCACAGAAATTAACTCAGAAGTTAAGTTAGGAGTTATTATTTCAGAGAAACACCTTCAGATATTTTTTCCTTGGGCCTTGCATTGTCTCAAAGGTCAAAAATCATTCTCTGTAATAAATGACATTTAAACCCTAGCTTAGCACCACCTCCTCATTTTTCAGATAAATACTACATATGAGCTTCATTTTTAGTGTTGGTTAGTTGGTGGTTATTTGACTGATTTCTACTGCTGAGCTAGTTGAGGATTGCTAGGCTGGATTTGAGAAAGCTCTGAGTTGCAGAGAGCTATTGTGCATGGAGTAATGTAACTATTTTTTATCATCAATAATACAAGCACGTTCACAGGATTCTTGAGCTATGTTAATGGTGAATTTTCCTCATTTTTCACTGTTTTTCTTATGTTTTCCATTCTGTCCATATTTCTCTGATAAAAGAATAGAAATTTTAGAGTAGGATATGTTGTCTTGGCACCCTATTTCTGTCTGCATTCTTTATCTTTATGTTTTGTTCTGCAAGGTCTGATTGGAGAATTATTAATTTCTCTCCAGTCCCATCTAGCTTGTTGTCTTATAAATGATTCAATAGAGTCAAGCCAAAGAATTCTATGGTAAGCCATGTCCTTTGGTGTAGCTTGAAATATTGTTTTTCAGGCCTTTCTTTGAAGTATACTTAGTAGAGTCTAAACCAGGGAAGTCTATGGTATGCCTTGTCCTTTGGTCTATCTCAAAATGTTGCTTTGAAGGTCTTTTGGGTGTTGGTTAAAGAAGATAGGTTTAGCTGGCTCTTTAGCTGCTCTCACTGTTATCTTAAATGTTTTCTTTTGTCTGAAAGTAGTCTTAGGATTGTTGGATTGTTGTCTTAAAGGTTTGCTTATTAAAGTCTGGAAAAATAAGTCTATGGTATGCCCTGTCCTTTGTTTTGCCTCAAACAATTACCCTAAAAGGCTTTTCTTGTCCAAGTAGAGCTAGCAGATTCTTAACTGACTATAGCTTTGTTGCCTTCACAACCTTTTATTGTTTCATATCACAACCTAATCTAAGAGATCCACTTGATATAGTTAGCTTTCCCTATGAAAACCCTTGCACAGTTGATGAACAATTAAATCATTTTATGACTCCATAGCCTGATGGATCAATGTTTTCTCATAGTCTATTTGTTCAGCTGAAACATCCCTTCAATTAATCACACCACAAATATATCAACCTACCAATTAATCAGTCAAAACAAACAAGTCCTTGGAACTTCATAACTAGCCTAATATCATAAACAAAAGCATAAAGATATATCATTTGAAAATGCATACATAGAGAGATCCCTCTCTGAATCTAGTAAGGCTAGGTCCTAGGATTCCAAAGTGGTTTTGATGTGGCCCCTGCAGTGTTTGTTCTTGCCAATCTTGAAAACTAGAGGGAGCCAACATTGATCAGTGAGTGATGAAACAAGCTTTGAATTTGCTGAGGATAGTCTCTCTTTTGCACTATGTAGGCCATTTTTTCAATGTTTCGGTAAAGATAATATGGTATATGCAACATCCTAACTCTGGTGAAATGCATAAGAAGCCGGATGTGGTAGGAGTATAAGCGGGAAAACCTTACCTCACATGTGAAATACTTCATGATTACCCTCGTCATGGGTGCATATCTATCAAGCAGATGAGAAAAGGGGAAGATGGATTTGTGGTGGTATTTATACCTAGGTTTAGGATATGGTTCAAAGTAACTCATGTCTAGGTTTGCTTGCTTGAAACACTTTTCTTCCACACTTGGTATTCCTGTAACATTGGCAATGGCATGTGTAGACAACTCAAAGGTGACCCCAGAAAGATTAACTTGTTTGTCATGCAAATTGATAATAAAAAGTCTTGTTAGCTTAGGGTGGTTTTATACTTGTTGCACCTTCTCACAAAAATCAAAGCAGCCTACATTTTTGAAGCAGGAAATAGTAAGGGGAGATGCCATGAGTTCCCTTGTATTGAGGGGCTCAAATCTATTTATCTTTCCTCCTTTATGATCATGCCTCCTTGGAATTTGGGCCTCACCACCACTGTCTTCACCCTTAGACATTGTAAACATTGTTTTGGAAACCCTAGGGCTAATGTGAAATGAAATGAAGGGAGGGTAATGAAATGGAAAATTGAATCAAGTTAAGGGGATGAGTGAATGAAGGGAATGGATTTTGTGACCAGCAAGATGAATGGAAACCCTTAAACAATGTAATTTCCCTTGTTATGACTGATATTCTGCCTAGGAGGATGAAATAATCATATAGACAGTGATTTCAAGGTTATATATTAGGGTTTGATTGGGGTTTCATTCCATTGATTAAGAAATCACCAAAATAGCTTGAAGATAAGCTCATGTTATGTACTTACCACTTTAAGATTGCTTGGATGACTATGGCAAGAGTTTTAAGGAAATTTGGAGTGATTTGAGTGGCTAGAAGACTTTGAAACCCCTCCTATCCAAGTGTGCAGCGCCAAGGCTAAGGGCGCAGTGCCAGTTCTAAGCGCATAATGCCTATTCTGAGAGTACAACGCCAAGGGTTTTCAACACAGTATTCTTGGGAAAGAGCACAACTCCACTCCTAGTGCACAGTGCCACCTTCCAGGCACGTAGCACCTTCAGAAATTATGTGGAAGAAAAATACCAAGGGCGCAGCACCAAGCCAAGGGCGTAGCACTAAGGAAACTTGGCCAAATTTCGCTTGAAAACTCACACTTTTTCCCTTAGTGAGCACTCTTGATCTTTTGACAAGCAAGAATGATTCATTTGAAATGTAAAATGAGCCTATATAGATGATAGGAATTTTACTTAATTAGTAAAACCCACTTTCTAATGTCAAAAGTCCTTTTTCTTTTCTCACTAACCCTTTTACACTGTTTGCATGCAGGTTCTCTAAAATGATGAATTTGACCTTTCTTCTGGTCATAGAGGCATGACAAGTTTATTTTAACACATTTGGGATTTAATCACACACATTATCATCTTCAAAATCTTCTGTAGTTTCCACCATGAAACTCAACTCAACTTTTCACCTTTTGTGGCCACTTTTCCAAAACCCTAAGTCTCTGTAGTCTTTCACAGCAATCATCATTGTTGTCTTCTAAGTTCTCTATAGCCCTTTCAAGTTCATTCATTTATTTCCAATTCACCTTACCTTCTTCCATATTTCTTCAATATCTTCTGATAGAACTTCTTTATGCTTGGCCTTGTCTTCTTCCTCAGTGTCATGTTCTGCAAGTGATCACTGTTTTGGCACTCAACTGGACCATCAAGTTCAAAACCCTAGTCATCTACAAGAACAAGTGTTTCCCTTTCCTTTGTTGTAATTTGTCTTCATTTAGGAGTAGATAGTCTAACTCATCAGTACTTTCTGCTGATAAATCTTTCAAGACTCCTACAGAAGTGCTGAATTATTTCCATTTTTCTCATTTGCAGACTTTGAACTGAGAAGATAATACTCTTTGGAAAATTTTACGTCCTTCTTGAATAACCATGTCTTGAAATTCTATTACATCTTAGCCAGATTATAGAAAAGGAAAAGAAACGCCTAAAACATCCAAGGATAACCTTGAAAACATGTAAAACCCTAATGACCTAGTGGGAGGGTCCTTTGACCTGATTTTGACTGAAATCAGACTTGGAGATTTTCAAGTGAAAACAGAGTATTTGTTGTGGGTTATTTATGCCCAAAAAGGACATGGAAATGAGATAACAACAAGAAACAATAGAGGGAGGATGAAGTCTATTGACAGGGGAAAAATAGGGCAATGAGGTCATAGGCATGGAAGGAGGATGAAAATGAGAGGTATAAGCCTATAATGAGTCTTTTAGGAGCAACCGGGTGGATTTGGCAAGACCAACTGAGGAAAAATGAAAAATATTTTATAAGCATAATGAAGGCAGTGAGATTTTTGAAACTCAAGATATTCAAGGAATATTGTTTTCAGAAACCTATAAACATATTTTAGTCATCTAAATATAGTGAAAAAATATTGATGACTAACACCGTGAACTGCCATATACATCTTGGTCATCAAATGAAAGAGAAATGACCAAGGACATGACGTACGTGCAGGTAGTCTCCCCGAAAGTTGTGTTCGATGTATCATGGTTACAGGGCAGCAAACTCAGCTTCCTATGGATAAAGGATTGCAACCTATGAGGGTATCCCTTTATATACACGACGGTATGGGGAGCACAAGTCCATACTAGTGTTGAATAAATCTAGATGGCAAACGACAGCTACTAGTTTTAACGACGTCGGAACATGTCACTAGCCTAGACCTCTAAAATGTGTACGTTAGGTTTCAATGCTTCCTTAGATTGATTGAATTGATTTTAAGGTTGATCTTGAATTAATGTTTCAATTTCAAGGCCTTATTGAATGTGATATCGAATTCCTAAATGCACACTACATGAAAAATAACATCATTTGTGTTCGATGAATGCTAACTAAGAGAAGGATAGGAACTTTTGAGAAAGTAGCAATCAATTAAAACATAAGAAGAATTTCACTAATGCATCTAATACAACCAAACGAAAAACAAAAAACTCTTTCCTAGTTCGCTAGGAGCTAGTTATGCAAAAGAACTTTTCATTTTCAATCCAAGTGGAAGATTGCAATTTTTTTGCTTTTTAGATGAATGAAGCACACAATGCACTATTACACTAAAAAACCAAAGCAAACACTAGTTTTGAGCACTAAGAATGTAAATATCTAAAACAAATAAATCAAACGCTATACAAAAATAAAACACACTCAAAACAAGGATGCACTCTTCCAAGCAAACAAAAGGCTTTCAAAACGATCCAACAAGCAATGTGATTGATTCTCAAAGTGAGAAAATGGAGAGTTAAATGAAAATAAAAGTGATCATCCAACAAACCAAAGACACAAAGAATCGAGAAAGACTAACACAATCAGTTAGCGAATTGAAATGACAAAAATCAAAGCGACTTGAACTTCACTCAGAAGGCTTAGTGAGGAGAAGGCCAAACAAACATCACAAGACACCTATAAACCCTAGGACTACAAAACTTCACTGATGAGATAATGGACAAACAGCTGAGAAGACAGAGACTATAGAGTCAAAACAATCTCAAAAGACCAATTTCAAGGCAAAGAAACAACCCAGAGCCAAGAAATTTTGACAAAAAACTCAGGAAGAAGGAATCAAATCCTACATGATTCGGCGTGACTGTCAGGCTGTAATCTGCGTGTAACAAGGGTTGGCGCACATGTGACAAAAGAAACAAGCGCCAATTGGTGCGACTGATCAAAGAAAAACCATGCCAAGCTAGAAACCTATGGGAAAGGGATAAAACCACTGAGAAGCGGTCAGACTTGAAACTCTGGAACTGAGCAGGATGATTCAAAACAGTCAAGCAAGGCAGAAAAGCCATCAAACGACCGAAGTCGACACGATAAGTCAAACTCAAAATAAACAATGAGACGACAAACACACATTGATCCCCAGTGGAGTCACCAACTTGTTGTGTAGGTAAATCCCCTCTGCGGATACAGGAGATCCCTGTAGCCCTAGGGTGGGTCTAGCAGCAAGAGGACATGCTAATGTGTCGGTTCTTAGTTAATGAATGAAACGAGGGGGATATATTGTCCTACCTATGATCCAACGTGGTTTTTGTAGCTACAACAAATATTTCTTGATCCTCATCCTGACACGTCATGATCCTTCAGCAATGGTACTCGAGTGCCTGCATGAAGATCAAAGTACAAAAGAAACATACATGATGATAATTGCATTCATAACTAGCTAATCAGTCAAGGAGGATTAAACGTATTGTGTAAGATAAATCACATCAACACAAGACAGGAACCAAAACATTATTCATGTATCTATTAAGATAAAGAAAGAGATTACAACTGGAGCCTTGACGTCGCAGCCTCCTTCAGCAGGTCCAGTCAAAATGCGTCTCGAGCATTCATCGGGGAATTTGGACGTGGCGAGGCAAAATCCTGAGCTCTCTCTCAACAAGGGTCTCTCTCTCTACTCTATCTCACACCAGCTATACCAGAATGTTTCAGCAAAATGTTTAGCAATTCCTATTCAGCTAGCTACATCTATGTGAGAGAGGTGTATTTATAGAAGGAGAGGAGGAGGTTGGGATCCCTAAAATGGTGGAAGGGAGGCCTTATCCTTTGGGAGGTTGCCCCAAAAGGAGCAAACAAGAAGCCAAAGGAAGGTGCTCATCGTTATGTAGTCAAACAACCTAATTTGACTCGCTCACTGAGACAGAGCGCCAATGGGCACGGGGCCCAATGTTAATTTCCTTTATTGGCATGAGGCCATAACTGCCTGTCAGCGCCAAACCAAAAGCAGGTGTTTTTGATGGTCTGTTCCAGGAAAAGTCAATAGAGGAAATGTTCTCCTCATGGAAAGGGATGCAATGATACTTTTTGCAAGGCATGACACTTCATATAAGTCACAGAAATGGTCCTCCAATGTGCGGGATGGGGATTGCAGGAACAATGACAAAATGTTTTGTAACACTCGATCTGATAATTCGTTAGCATACTCATTAGCTAATCAAGCACTTGATTGGCATATTAATTATTCAATACTTAAAAAATATAAAAAACATCATTCATATCTATACATTTGGGACATCACATCATATAAAATCGCTATGTGTGTGTATATATATATATATATATATATATCAGAGTGTTCAAAATATACAATTGGACCATCATTTCCTAAAAAATTGGGGCTTATGCCCGATCATGTCTATCATAAAAATATTATAGTCATACGATCAAATCTAAATCTACTCCAGAGGTCCCTGACCAACATTTGTGTTCCCATTAGGGGAATTTTGAGGTCTAAAATGGGCCTCCTAAGAAAAATGTACAACCAAAATAAAATTTATAAGAACCAATAGGATTCAAGATGATGATGTCAACCATGGGGGATGATTCACCATTTTTTAAGTAAAAGGGTAAAAAGATTAAAAAATAATAAAATAATAAAACTACTTTTTCAACTTGTATTTTCAACTTATCTCCCAAATTTTTTACTCAAATTTCAAGCGAGAGTACTTGTTGGATGCAAAATTTAATTCCTCATCCAAGGATTACCCATGTTGCATACTTTCGATGGATCCTGCTACACAAAAAATGAGAAATACATTAAAAACATGATTACAATCACGTTTTTCATGTATTTCTCATTTTTTTGTGTAGCGGGATCCATCGAAGTATGCAACATGGGTAATCTTGGATAAGGAATTAAATTTTTCATCCAACGAGTACTCCCGCGTGAAATTTGAGTAAAAACGTTGGGAGATAAGTTGAAAATACTAGTTGAAAAAGTAGTTTTTTATTTTTTCCCTCTAAAATTTGATGATGTACTCAAGTCTTATTTTATTATTTCCATTATTATTTTATAATTTCCTTAGGAGGCCCATTTTAGACCTCAAAATTCCCCTAATGCAACAGAACACAATAGCAGTTGCTACACGGTGGAATAATCGCACCCAGTCTCGTGGTACCCCAACCACCTGCCTTTGGATAGCCTCCGGAATGTCCTCTATAGCTGCCATAGGTACTTGGCGAGTCAAGCTCTCCAAGTTTCTCTATACAGCATGGAGGGTCCTTCCTGGGTCTTCAGCATCTGCCTCGCCTCTACGGTACTTGTGCCTTGGGTAGCCCTCTGGCCTAGTTGGTCCCATGTCTGCATCATGATCATTAAAATTTTGTAAGTCATATTTTTTAATAAAAAACGTTTTTCATTTTTCGTACAATTTGAAAATACCCAAAAAATCATATAATCAAAAAATCAAATGTGCAATCTTACCAATTTCACCCCATGCTGCTCCAAGCGGAAGAACCAAATTAGGATATGCTCGAAAATCCATCCCAACATAGGGATAATCCTCCACTGAGATGAATTGTTCTGCCCACCATTGGAAGAAATCATCATCCCAGGTGGTTCTGGGAACTTCACTTCCCCCCAATCTCTTCATCAAATATGCTGATTGGGCTATTCTTGGGACTCTCTCAAAGGATAATGTCAACATAATAGTACCGTATCCAAAGTGTTTGGTCTTTGTCTTCCAGATAGAAGTGAGTTTTTTTTTCTTTCAGATTAGCCAATAAGGCTATGCACCAGTCATAAAGGTGAATCAAACATTCCACTGCTATACTCATATGAGTGCGTGAAGCTTGGTGTAGAGAAGCTAATCCTGCCACTCTAACAATAGTAAAGAGAAGGATTTTCCTGTACAAAACCCTCACATCTTTGATGGGGATCTGAATTCCCACCTTCTTTGCATCATCTCCACAATAGAACTACACATAGTCATCTACGTTAATCCCTCCAATGGGTTACCATGCAAATCAATAGGGTCTCCCCTTCAGGAAAGTCCAATGATAAAATATATGTCTTCCAACTCTATTCTCAATGGCATTTGATCAATTATAAAGCAATCATCATCTGGTTCCCAATGATCAACCAACATATGAAGCAACCGAGCATTTCTTTTCATATTTGGCATTTTGAAAATTTTGAGTAACCCACAATTCCAAAGGATATCTAAGGATTATTGGTCCTCCGTCACTTCATTATCAATAGCATTGTGCTCTCGTTCTCTCCAATTGATCGACATCCTGGGAAAATTCATCCATTGACTAATTAGATACAAGTTTTTGAATTCTTCTATGCACATATGCAAGCTTGTTTTTACACAATGGCATCTATACTTGAGTTCCTCATAAGGAACCCGCGTATACGCAGAGGGTTTCAAATAAAATCTATTTCCCATGGTCAAAAATCCAAAAATTTGCTTAAAACAGGAATGAATTGATAAATGAGATGAGTACAAGGTTTATCTGACTGTTTTGAGGTGATTCGATGGTCGGTTGCTCCGTATTCAAGAAGAGGATTTTTCTCCCCGGAGCTCTTTTTTCACTTCTGCAATGCACAAATGATCAAAATGTGAGTTAAAATGCTTATTTAAACCCAGAATTTGAATTTTTTCACAAATTTCATTTGTGTCTATTTTTTGAATTTGATTAAGGTTGTTTAACCTTTCATCTTGTAAGTGTTGGGAAAAGTTATTTTCAGGTACATTCTGTTGAATTTGAGATATTTGTAGTTTTCCTTCAGATCCATGACGGCTGACCTATCATGGCAAGTATTTGATTTTGAACTAGCATATAGATTATGGAATTCACTTTCCATTGCATTTTTGCATACTAGCCTCCATTCTAATCACTTTCCATAGGGTCTACCCCATCGTGTCATGACTATTTTACCCATTTCACTCGTCGAATTTTTAAATCATGACTTGGTGGTAGAGCCATCCTCTACATGGGCTTCCTAGTTAGTTCCTCGCTAGAATTTGTCGCCCATGTTGCACTTTATGTAGGCTCGGGAGTCCAATTTAAGTCCCGTCATGAATTATGCGTTGAAGCTTCATTCTTCTTCTTCTTCGCTATCTTTATTCTTCCCATTTACCTTAGAGGCTCCCATGTGTTGTGAAGTTGTATTACTGCGTTGCATATTGACTACTTGTTTATCTTAGCCTTTAGTCGGCTTCATTTGGACTCATTTTTAAACCCTCTTTTGAACATGTCTTTCTGTACAAGTTAACCACGCAATCACTTAGCCTTTGCAACTTGACACCTTTACCCATGGATGGAACATTCCTTTGAGTGTCACTTACCAGTTTTCGCCACCTTGCATTGAGCATAGGATTGTTCCTATCCCAGGAACTAGTGCATCTGTTTACCGACACTTGTTCTATCCATTGTACTATCGGCATTATTTTATTATTTTTCAGGCTTTGAAATATAAAAAAGACAAAAAAAAATATATTTGAAAAAGAGCGAGAACGGGATAATACTTCCATACTTGATGGAAGCTATAGTGTCAATTGTGTCACCCTTGAACAAAGCACAAAAAAAAAAGCTAAGTATTTCTCCATTTTAGATGGTTGTAGTTTTTTACTTAGGAGAAGCCATAACCTTGTTTTTTGAGTCAATACTCCCCTGGTTGGTTATCTCTTCTAATCATATGGAGGGTTTGTTTATGCCTCTTGCATGACAAACTTATGCAAAGTTATCATTTGTTTCCATAGTCAAACATGAGTCGTGCTTTTGTTCAAGGGAAGTTAACCTGAGTCGGCCTTTCTGCGATGTCTCTTGACTCATTTTTCAATCAGCCTTCTCGGTCTTGTCAATATCTTGTTCTATCACATCAGATATTTGGTCCTTTGCTCGTGTTGGTTTGAGAAGGTCTCCACTGCCTTCTTACTGACTCTTTATTGACTACGACATATTGCTCTGAGAGTAAACCTAGATCCGCACCCTAGCCATATTTACATCATTGATAGGTGACCTTGTGCTCAACATAACATCATGGGCCTTTGACTGAGTGGTTTCCCTTGTGTTTGACTTCAGCTTACATTATCACACTTGGATTTGTGCAGTACCTTGATTTCCATTTGACCCTATCTATGGATATCTCGACTCTTTGTCAAATTTCATTATTAGTTGGTTTAGAGGGTTTCTGCATGTCGAAAACGTACTTTGGGTTGGTTACTTCACTTTGCTTCATCTGATTCCTTCCAAATCTTGGCCTGCGGGTTACACTCGAACTGGACTGATGTGGGATGCCTTAATGCATTCCTTCCAACAGATCTTTTCCCATCGACTCCAACTCATTGCTCTAGGAATAAGGTCTAGAGTCATTTTGTCAGTACCTTAGGGTTTACAGTCTTCAGTGGAAGACTCTTCACTATCGACAGTGAGAATACATCATTGTCTCCTGATTGATAGATTCTTTCAAGTGTTCGACTTCAACTCATTCATTCGCACTTGATATATTGTACTGGGGTACCTTGACACTCATTATCATTATCGCTGGGTTATCTCGCATTTGTTAATGGTATACATCAATGAACGGTAATCAAATGATTTCTCACATGGTCGACCTCGGCTCATTTATTCCCATTGTGTAGAATTGTGCCATTGTGATCGGTGAAGACCTTGAGTTTGCATCAACATATTTTGGTTAACTTTAACATCTTCTTCAGTTTTCTGCCAGTGACACCATCCACTCTTATATGTTGCAGTTTCATCATAGCAACATCTAATATGTTGGGGCCCGAGTTGCGTGTTGTACCATTTTTTCCAACACTTATGATTTGGTACTTGAACAATGTTACCAATGAAATAGGTAACAGCATTGTTACCTACTTTTTTTTGGTAGCATAAAAAGCACTCGATTTTGAAAAATGGTGATGCAGAATCACCTCTCTTCTTTTTTTTAGCACATTTTTTACACTCTAATATTTTTATTTATGAAGTATGAATATTTGTTTTAAAATGTTAGTGATTTTCATGCTAATTTTGAAACATATTGATGCAGCATCAACCTTTTTTTTTTAGAGTGGTGATTTTCATGTTGGTAATAAAACACAAAACTTAGATAAAAATATATATATATATATATATATATATATATATATATATATATATATATATATATATATATATATATATATATATAAACAATATAAAAAATAGAAATAAAAATGTTAAAAAAAACAAAATTAACTCATAAAAATAAAATTTAAACAAAAATAAATAAATAAAACAAAAAAACAAAAATATCCGAAGAATTATAGCAAAGAAATGACAAAATTTGAAAAAAAACACATAATTTAAAAGAAGAAAAACAAAAATTAACAAAAAAAATTAAAAAAGAACATCGAAAACATGTTTTCCAAATTTCTTAAAAAAACCCATATAATTTAAAAAAATAAATAAATTTAAAATAGAAAATTTAAAAATAATTTAAATGACAAAATAGATAAAAAAAATAAAATTCAAAAAATTTAAATTTAAATTTAAAAATTTAAATTAAAAAAATAATAATAATGAAAAATCAAAAATACAAATTTTTAAAATTAACCAAAAAAATAAAAATAAAAAATAAAAAAAACAAAATTTAAAATTGAAAAAGAAAATTATAATAAAAAAAACTATCATTAAAAAACAAAAAAATTAAAAAAACCATGTGCAAATAATTAAATAACAAATATCCATAAATTTGTTGTTTTTTTTAAATGAAACAATTTATAAATTTTAAAAATGAAAAACCAAATAAACTAAAAGATTTAAATTTTTCTTTAAATTAAATTAAAATTTAATAAATTTAATGAATAAATTTTAAATTTTAAAAAATAATTAATCTAAAATATTAAAATTTAAAAACAAAATTAAAAAAAAAAAAAATTAAAATAAAAAATTCGAATTAAAAAAAAAACTAATTTTAAATTTTTTGAATGTAAAAAAAAAAAAAAAAAAATCAAATTAAAAAAATATATATTAAAAATTAAAAATAAATTAAAAATAAAAGAATTTTTTGATCGTGGTGTACTTGATCGGCCTCCGCCCGGGTGTGGCGGGGGTCGCCGTGGCGGGCGGGGGGGAATCGCCTCTGTTGCGGGAGGTCGATTCTCGAATCGACCTCCACTTTATAGCGACCTCGCGTCCCCTAGGCGGAGGCCGATTGGCGGCGCCACCACAATCAAAAAATTCTTTTTTACTTTTAATTTTTAATATTTTTAATATTTTTTTTTTAATTTGATTTTTTTTTGTTTTTTTTAATTCAAAAAATTTTAAATTATTTTTTTTAATTTAATTTTATATTTGAAATTTAATTTGTTTTGATTTTTTTTCGTTTTTTTTATTTTTTTTTTTTTAATTTTATTCATTTTTTTGTTTTTATTTTTATTTTTTTTTCTAAATTTTGTTAATAATTTTTATTAAATTTTGTATTTTTTTATTTAATTGATTTTTTAAAATATTTTCATTTTTTTTTAATTATTAAATATTATGCTTAGTTTTTTCATTTAATTTTTTAAAATTTAGTAAATTTTGTATTTTTATTTATTTATTTTGATTAAGTTAAGTTTTTTATTTTATTTTTTTAATTACATAATTTTTTATTTTTTTTTAATATATTTCTTTAAATTCATTTTTTTTTTTTTTTTAAATTTAATAAACATTTTCTTTTTCTTTTTTAAATTTAATTTCTATATTTAATTTTTTATAATTTTTTTCTTTTTTTAACTTGTTTTTCTTTTTAATTTAATATTTTTATTTTGTTTTTATTTTTATTTTTTTATTTCTATATATTTTGAAATTTTAATCTTTAAATTTTTTTTAATTTTTTAATTTTTATTTTTTTCTTAAATTTTAGGTTTTTTTTAATGTTTGAATTAAAATTTTTATTTTGGTTTTATTTTTATTTTTTTATTCCTATATATTTTTAAATTTTAAGCTTTAAAATGTTTTTATTTTTTAAATTTATTTTTTTCTTAAATTTTAGGTTTTTTTTAATGTTTGAATTTTAAAAAATAAAAAATGTTATTTCTATTTTTAAAAATGTCAAAAATATGACAATTTTTTTTTTTTTGGTTATTCCAATGTCAACTGGTTTTGTTTTGAGGGTGTTTTTTCAATCCTTTTTTCCAGAAACAATTTTGTTTTTAACATAATTTTACAAAATGTTGAAATTTGACCGTAAAAAAAAAACCAAATGCGTTCTAGAATACACTTTTTTTGTTTTTGGGGTGTTTTTTCATGTTTTTTGAGTCTTTTTGGGCTAGAGTTCTTGTTTTGAGGTCAGGTTACCTATTTCATCGGTAACAGTGTTCTTGGAGATTCAATTGTGACTTCAGTGATCAAATATCTATGTCGCATCATTGATCAGTCTTCTATATGTGATATTTGGACATGATTTTGACTTATACTTCCAGGCAGTGATCAGATGATTCATTATGTACTTTACATTTTAGCTATACTTGTATACATATTGGATCCACTCTACACTTCATATGCGAACATGCTTTCTTTCACTGAGCATGGGTATTCCTGCCTCAAACATGACCTATCTTTCTGATTTATATCACTGGTTTTTGGCAGGCTGAAATATGGTGAAGTCCTCTCTAGTCCTCGCACAGTTCTTTCTATGCACATAATATATTTTGGCCATCATGTACCCCTTCTAACCTCATATATTAGGGGGCATTCGTTATAGAATCATTTATCACCAATATATACTTAATGACTTATGCATTGGCATTGGGCAACCCTTCCATTCAGAGTTGGTCACATTTCTCAAAAAACAGTGTTTTAAAATCCATACGTGACTCTGCACAGCTTTTTCTACGTATAAACTCGGGTCCATATATAGCGAACCCGCGTATTCCATTTAAAATATTAAAAAATATAAAATTTCCCTACTTTTGAGGTAGGGTTTACAGTTTTTCCTGTAACTTACCTACCCCAGCCCATGGCCTAACTGCTCCCCAACTGAAAAAACTAATTTGAGGAACTATAAATACCCCTCAAGGGAATGGCTTAAGGGAGGAAGAGATAGAATTATAGATATTATACCCTGTTATAGCCCTAATCAAGTCTGATATTTCCCCTGTGCCTCTCTCACTTCCAAGATTTCCAGGAAACCCTTGTTTCCTTGATATGATCACCTTCATTGTATGTGACATCCTTTGTCCACTATTCATGGAAGAAGCTTTATGAGGCTAGGGTCGGACGAATCCAGAGGACAGTTTTCTCAAGGCCGTGGCAGATCTCAGGTGATTTCTCCACTATTGTTTTATGTACATGTTATAAATAAAAGTGGCCATAAGTACACAAACTTTAGTTTCCTTTCTATTAATTTCAAAGCCGAAGAAGGAAACAATGACACGTGGCAAGTCATACAAGTTCACTCTACTGAACCAGTCCATAATTAGGTCATCATAGGAGTTTGGGCACAACTTTGTCTTCAAGAATCCAAATCAGGTCAGACCTGTGGTATTCGAAAGAGAATTTAGAGGGCTACCTCAGTGCCAAATTTCAAATATTGAAGATCCAAAATCACAGAGATAACTTAGTTTCAATATCGAGCTCCTCAAATGCAAGAAAAAGGTGTGTATTTTTTTCTGAATTGCATAAGTCTTGTGTAAAAAAAATCAGTTTGAAGTGATTCCAAGGGCCTATTGAGCATATATTTCAGTATTGGGTTTTGAAATGCCTCCTAAAAAGAATTCAACACCCATCAAGCCCTCAGAGTACTCTACTATGACCCATGAAGATGAAGAATTTCAACATGATCTATCAAAATTACAAGAGCAAGTGCACCAAATTTCGCTCTAGCAAAGAGCAACAAAAAATGAAATGGAAGTTTTGAAGAAAGGTGTGGAAGCGAAGGTGGATGGTTTGAAGAATAAGTTGGATGGTTTGAAGGATCAAATAATAGCTAATATGGATGATAAATTAGTGGAAGATCACATCAAGCATCAACAACAATTTCTCCAACTCTCAAAGGATAACCTAACTTTGGTGCAGAATCTAATGAAACAACAGGAAGATCAACATCACATCGAAAGAAGTTCTAAAGTAGTCACAGAAACAAGAACTCGACAAGTACGATCAATTTCAGAGTATCTCAGCAAGTGGAAGAACTTTCCTGTAGAATATTCCACATGGGGGGATGAGAATTTTATAGAAAAGCATCAAGAAATAATTAAGCATTGAGGATAACACTTGTTTGAAGGAGAGGGGCATGTTAAGTCCCTTATTATGTTAGTGTAGCCCCCCTTATTTTTATTTTTGTACCCTTGTAACCCCCATATTGTTATTATTGTGCCCTTACATTATTATTGTTAGGTCGGCTAGGATTACATTGTGGCCCCATGGATTCCTATATATAGAAAGGAGGTTTTTTCATTTGTATCATCCAAGAATTGTTCATTCATGTAATGTATTGGAGGTTGCCCCCCCAAGTGGCTTATTTCTAAGGCATTGATATCTCTTTTCTTTTATTTTTGGAGCTGGATTCTCAACAAGGAGTTGCAGGGGGTTTGAAGCCCAAGGAATCTACTAGAAACGAAGGATAAATGGGTAAGATCTGCAATCCTCACTTTCTATTTTAAATCATAGAAGTTGGCTATTTGAGTCCTTCTTGTGAGGACAAGCCCCTGCTTTGTGAGGTTTATCAACCCAGGACCTTAGGGTAAGATTTCCCGCAACAGAGACCAATAAATCTCTTTAGTAGGAATAAAATCACTCCTAATATGAATGGGGGTCATCTCAGTAGCTTGATTAAGCACCCTTGTGTGTGAAAAGGGGTTGGAGCATGTAGACTGGGTCAACTTTGACCAAATCAACAACGTTGGTATGGAAGGAGTGGCATTCATTAAGGGACAGCGCAGTTTTGGAGGGAGACTCCATGCATAGAAGTAGTGGCTTTAATGAGTGGGGCCCAAGTTGAGGAATCTCACCAAGCATATAAGGAATGGGATGGCATCCATAGAAGGAATTATTGATTATTATTTTGTTTATGGTCTGTATGACTTGTTTCTCTCTTCATTTGTTTTCAAGAGACTGCAGTGTTGTTTAGCACAAGGGTGTTCCCGAGTGAGAATCCCACCTTCATCCTCGGGGGACTTCGAGTTCCCACTCAGGAGAAGTATTTAGGCTACATTTCCACATTTCGACATCAGACCAAGCTCCATCTTTCTTCTACAGCATAGTTTCTGCTAAGGGTTGTGTTATGTTGTAGGGTGCAGTAGTGGAGGGTTGATTTGGGCTATTTCTAAGCTAGTTTTCATTGGAGGAAGGGTTCCTTCCATTGTGAGGCCAGTAAAGAATTCCCTTGAGATTTATTGCAGCATGTGGCACTAGGCCAAGCTATTATTATCCCCTACAGTGTAGTTTCAGTCTTGGACTGCGTTATTTTAGGGAGGAGTTGTAGGGGTGGTTTCAGTACACCATTTAGGGAGATGGTTTTCCAGTGAAGGGGTCAACCTTTCACTTGGAGAGTCTATTGGAAGGAGGCTTCATTCTATGCTACATCAAAACAACCATATCTTTCTAGCTATTCATTTGCAGTGAATCTTCAGTCCTAGGGCTTTGGTTCACCTTTTGTATTTTGGGTGTATTTTCCAGAAACCCTCTTGGGTTGTATTGGGAGGGTTATATAGAGCCTTTCTCTTTGTGTCTAGCATCTCTTGAGGCATATATAAGTATTTTTGTATTATTTTATAATCCCATTCTATAGATATGTTCACTATGACTGCGCTGTAGTAGCTCTCCGGCATTTTGTAGAGTAACAACACCTCACTTTTGAGAGGGTTTATTCATTGGAAGCTTGTTAGCTCATGTTTTATGATTTGTGCCTCACTATATTTCACTTATTTTTTGTTTTTATGATTAATAAAATGGCTCCATATTAGTTAATTATATTTGTACATTGATTTACACTGCTACTTTCCATTTTCGTGTTCAATATTGCTGCTTTCCCTATTTAGGAATATTAGAGTGTTATCAGAGCATAATCTTGGCTCAGCCTATACATCTAAGCCAATATGTCATTAGAATAAGGAGATCCTCTCACAGATAGAGAGAATAGGTATCTCAAAATAATAAACCGAAGATATGATTATACAAATGATAGAGAAGACAAAGGCAAAACTCCCTTATCAGGAGGAGAAGAGGAGAAGGAGTATCCCAAGCTTCTTCTTCAAACCATGCAAGACATTGCAAGAGAAATCAAGGAGATGAGGATGGATAGACACAAATAATCCCCTAAAGGGTTTCTACATGGAGAAGGCTCTGACTTTTCTCATCACTAGAGTGATCAACCAGTAAGGCAGCAAGTTCCCCAACGCTCTAGTATGGCTACATTTTTAGCAATGGGAAATGGAGGGTTTCAAGAGCAAGAAAATATTGAAGATTATTTTCTTGAGTATGAGTCTCAATCTTAGAGATTCAAAAAAAATTTGAGCTTTCGGGAGTTCTGTCAAATCAAGGACAATACGAGACCCTTGCATCACAATAGAGGTGGAGGATTCATACAGAATCATGATCTTCACCGAACTATGGGAAACATTTTCTTACCCACTGTCGATGGGTCATAAAAATGCACTGCCAGATCATGGGTAGAGAACTTAGACATCTACTTCCAGTTGAACCAAGTACCGGATATGGAGGCCATCAAAATAGCAGTGTTGCACCTTGATGGTGAAGCACATGATTGGTGGTTTCATGGTCTTTTCTACATTGGGTCATGCCAATGTGACTGCATATTCAGATTTCACAAGGAGGTTGGTGGACAAGTTTTATCAAAGAGACCCGGAGGCACCTTTCATTGGGCTAGCTAAGCTCAAACAATAAGGTAATCCAAAAACTTACATTTCTAAATTTCTAAAACTTTCTATTATGGTTCTTGATTTATCTGTAGCTAGGAGGGTCTATATGTTTATTGATGGGCTAGTAGAACCTCTACATGGGTTGGTTAAATATACTAAACCCACTACCCTTCAAGATTCCATTGAAAGGGCTAGAGATCTACAATATGCCTTGCCAAGAGCAAAAGCAACATTTCAGCAAAAGACCACTTTACCATCAAAGGGAAAAGATGAGAAGGCTCAACCTTCAAAGGAGAGCCAAAAAAAATTACCTCTTAGTGATGATGTCTGAAGAGACTTGAGGATAAGGAAGCTTTGCTTCACATGCCAAGAATCATGGGCAACCAAAAATAGATGCGCAGTAGGGAAGGCACACTATATAGAGGTATTTTTTGATGAGGAGGAGGAAGAAGAAGAGGAACCAGAAGGAGCTCACAGCGTTGGGATAGCAGGAGAGGATCCACCACCACCAGGAGGTGGGAATGGAGCATTTGCTCCAATTGGAGGGGCCCTTGCATCATTGAGAGGAGTACCCAAGTACTTGACCTTGAGAGTTCGAGGTTCCATTCAGGATCAGAGGGTTTCAGTTTTGATTGACAGTGGGGCTACCCACAACTTTATTGATGCCCAACCAGTGCAGAGGAGGGAAATACCCACTGATGATTTTGAGGTATTTTTATTTTTGGTCCTAGGAGCTAGAACTATGCAGTGCATGCATTATGTTCCATCTTTATCTGTCACCATGGGGACATATACATTGGCTGATCACTTCGTTGTGGTTGACATACCTGACACCAATGTTATATTGGGTGTGCAGTGGTTGATTACTTTGGGGAAGTTCACCACAGGTTGGGAGACTTTGAAAATGGAGTGGATAGATTAAGGGAGTGGTAAACATCAAGTGATTAGGGGCATGCACACATATCCCTCACAGATAGCTTCTATACAGAAAACAGAGCTGGATTTTCACAATGGAACCAAGAACCTAATAGTCCTATCAATTATGTAGATGAATTTTTCTCATGAGACATTACTGTTTAGTGTAATTCCACCTGGGAGGTCATCTGATCAGGAGTTGGTGATAAATGTCTCACAACATGTTGTACCACTCATAGATCTGGGAGGAGTGGGAACATTGGGAGGATATGACACAGCGCAAAGAGTCTTGGGTAGGCTCAAGGAGGAGGGAGACATTCTCCCAATATCATCTCTCACCCCACATCTTGCACTGAGAGAGGATTCTTCAGGGATGGAGGATGGCACCATCATGGTGCAAGGAGACTACTCCTTGACTTTGGAGGCTCAGAAGATACTATCACTTGGGGAGAAATATTACACACATGGTATAGGATGGTGGAAACTCATGCATACATTGGCCAGACTTAGGAATTTTTGAATGGGTGATAGCTTCCCATGGAAAACTAACCTCCAAAAGCTTCAACCTTTACATGAGCATGAGCAGCTATAGGAGGAGGAGCAGAGGAAGGATAGCGGCATCCCGGTATGTGACGTTGGAATGGGAGATGTCAAAGAAAGGGGCACCCACATGACAGATGTTTTATAGTAGATCATCAACGATGTTACTATATAGATCCTTATTGGAGATCCCAAATGTTGGTGGATTACTCCAAGGATCTTTTTACATGCATGATACTTGATGGCCAACTATTAGATGAGGGATATCCAGTAAGAGATGGGGTCATCTACTATCAGAGTAGGATTTTCTTATCTATAGAATCCAAGCTCAAGGAGAATTTATTACATGCAGCACATGAATATTTTCTCTTCATCCACACTTATTCCATGAGAGCATACCATACCATCATGGAGGGATTCACTTGGGAAGGCTTTGAAGAGGATATACATTAGCATATTAGGAGATGCATGGATCATTTGGAGATGGAGGAGAGACATAACTCTTTGATAGAGTTATCATAGCCACCTCTTTCCTCATTAGGAATGAGAGGGGACCTATCTATGAGCCACTCCATTAGTTTGATCAAGTTATATGGTAAGGATCATGTTTTTGTGCATAATGATTTAATAGATGAGTATTTTCATTCCTTTACCATACATGTGTAGGCCATTGCTCCAAGTGCGGGCACTCTTATTAATGGCTTCATGGTCTAATTGGGGCCATAAATAGTGGTGAGCATGGCCACTCCCTAGGAGGATTTAGCGATATGATGCATCATTCAAGGTGTACTCCATTGGCACCAAATATCATTCACCTTCTCCAAACATGTGAGAAGACTATGGCAACAAACAAGTCACTAGCACATTTGCCCCAAATTCCGAAGGCCAAAATGTTGCTCTTATGACACATAGGCGGCCCATGAGTGACGCTTTTCGGTGCATGAAAATGTGGTTTCTCCTCACGTCGGACTTCCGACAATTTTCTTAAATGTCAGTATTGCGATGGTATTTTCGACGTTTTTATGGAGTCGTTGCAATTCCGACATTTAAAAATGTTCGTCGCTCTTCCGACCGTTCACGATTCGTCACAATTCCGATGTTTTTAAACGTCATTATTGCGACACCAATGAACACTATTACCGACGTTTTGAGCGTCTCTCTTCCAATGCAAAGAAAAAGAAAAAGAAATTTTTTTTTTTTAAAATAACATCGTAATACTGACGGAGGAAAACATCGGAATACCAACGAAAATAAATTTTAAATATAAAAAGGTAAACGTCGTAATAGAAACGGGTTGAAACATCGGATTACCAATGGGAAAAAATATTTTTTTTAAAAACTAGCCATTGGAATACTGATGGCAACAAAAAATTATTTTAAAAAATTATATATTTCCCGACCATTCTATTTCCTTGAGAACTAATTTGAATTTTTCATTAAATTAGTCTGATGGCTAGTTGATGAAAATTTTAAATTATCCTGACGGACCATTTAAATTTTTCATTATTTTGATTTTTTCATTAATTTGAATTTAAATTATTTGTTGGGATGAATTTTCTGTTAGGAATTCTAAGAATTACATTTCCTAGTCATGCCAAACTCTTGTTAATAATTTTAATTATTCCAACGGCCCATTTAAATTTTTCATTAATTTGAATTTAAATTATTTGTTGTGATGAATTTTCTGTCAGGAATTCTAAGAATTACATTTCCCAGTCATGCCAAACTCTCGTTAATATACTTATATCTTTCATCATTATCCATCTCAAGTAAGTCAAAAAAAACCTCAATGTTTTTTCCTGCATTGTTTGGCCCAAGGATTTTAGGGAACCTTGTCGTTGGAACTTAAACTGCCAGCGTTTTAAACCTTCATTTCTTGGGATCACTGTACAATGTAATGTATATTATTAGATTTTTTATCCTTGTAGCTGATTGTTGCACCTGTCACCTTGATATAATGGCCATTTTTTTGCTAGCCTTAGTACCTTAATAAGAAAGATATATTCCTAACATATTTCTTTTTTTCCTTGAAAGGTTTGTCAATCCTGCTTCATAATAAACCCAAACAACCATTGGAGAACAAGACTTGTTCATATGATAAGAATGTGGCTACTCTCGCCCAATCCAACAGTTAAATTTCACAATAATATTGGATCCCATAAATCACTGAAAACAACGACACTTTTTTATATACGAGCAAAACCATTTTTGGCAGATTAAATTATAACATATCTTTGTCCATATTTCAAAACAACATCTTGATAATACAAAGAAAGAGATTATTCAGGAAAAAATACAGGGACGTGAAATAGAAACCCCAATGGTGATATTTTTGGTCTATGACGATGGATACTATGATTATATGCATCTCTAGACTCAAGGGAATAAGGTAAATATGCAGGGAATTATGAAATTAATGAACCAAAAGGCACCACAAGAAATCTAGAACTATCGCATGGAGTAACACAGAGCTTAAGCTTAGAAGAAATAGTGGTATGACTGTAGCATACATTGGCATTGCCACTTATCTTAAATGATCTTAATTTCTTGATAAAAGTTGCATTGAATGGAACTGAACCTGGAGATATTCTTTAAATTGTAATTTTGGTTCCACACTGGAATTTGCTGAAGGAAATCTTCAAAAGGAAATTGTGACTATT
Organism: Pinus albicaulis; assembly: GCA_034641835.2. Classification (NCBI taxonomy): domain Eukaryota; kingdom Viridiplantae; phylum Streptophyta; class Pinopsida; order Pinales; family Pinaceae; genus Pinus; species Pinus albicaulis. The sequence continues at coordinate 90,456,413 of CM076569.1, read as the reverse complement.
ATGTGTTTATTGTAATCAAGAAAGTCATTGCAAACTTACTTTTCTTGGATCATGATTACATGAACTGACCATGCACGAAAAATGATCTTATATCAGTTGTATATGCATTTAAGCATACAATTAATTGGCTTGTGGTATCCCCACTTCTACAGACTTAACAACTTCATAGGTATAACCAAAAGTGTTAGAGAGATTCTGCCAAATCCAGGTACATCCAACATCCTGGCCAAAATTCACTGCTCCACAATAAAATCATAAAACCAAATATAAAACCTTTCCATTATTCCTGTAAATAAACTTTAGAAAGAGAAGGGACACTGAAGCCCAGAAAAAAATGTATATATGACAAGTTGTGAGAAAAAAATATTTTCTGGTGAAGCACACCATGAAAATGGTAAATAATACACCATTTTAAAACCACTTTAAAGATGTAGGCATTGCACAAATGCAAAACTAAAGCCATCCTATAAAAAATAGCGGGTAAAGAATACAAGCAAGCTACAAATATTTCACAGCAGAGTCAACTGTCAATTTTGATGCTCCATACCCTTCAAATTCTGCAGTTGATGCTTCCCCAATAACTTCACTACTGACCATTGGACAAATCTTACGCAAGGTTGTTACATGCTCCTTTCCCCAGACAACATCATTTCTTCCTACCAATGCCTGCAAAAAAAAAATCAATTTCTTATAAAATTGTAGAAGTTTTAACTTGGGTCCAAGCATAGTTTTCTTCTAAGATCTAACAAAAATTATTTGTAAACATAAACATGTTGTAAAAATATAAGCTGCCACAACCAGATGTAAAACTATCCTGATAAAGCGGTGTATGCTGTTAGTAGGCACTCCTGGATTTTACTATTGTAAATATGTTGGATATTGAATTCATTACAGAGTTGATTCTAAGTTGATTCTAGCCTGCATTATGACCCCAACAACAGCCATTGCGCACTGCGCAGCTTATGCCCAAGACTGCATCTCTTGATGAGCATCACATAAATGAAGAAGCCACATGATATGCAGACTTGCCACGTGTGCATAAGCCCAAGAAAGTCTATGAGGGGGCACACAAATTTTCTACTTATCATGGACTAGTCATGTTTATTATAACTTAATATAATATATTTTTAATTACAAACTGTCAACAAGAATAGAGAACTACACAAAGTTAACGAAATAAGAATTAGAAATCAGAAATAGGGACAACACTCTAAACAAAGATGACAAGTTGAAACTCTGCAACACTTGGAGGCCAATCATAAACCAACGTGAGAACAACTTAAAAGAAGGTTATGTCAAATTATTTTAAGATCAATAGTGAGCCAAAATCACTCCCCCCTTCTCCAAAGAACATAACCAAGATGGCATCGGCTCACCTCTCCCTCATTTCACTTCATTCCAATGACAAGTATTGAGATCCCCTGTAGATGGGTTTGTATCTTTGAAGTCTGAAACATTTGGTTTAAAAACCTCCAGATAGGTTTCCTCTTTTATTAAAAGCATTGAAATTGAATCAACCACTAATACTCGATACAACTAACAAATCTAATGGAGTGGTTAAGATGGTCAGCAACAGTCACAGATCTCTGAAAGCACTAACACACCTGATGCAACTAGATCTACTTCCATTGGTGGGGGATTGACTGCCAATTTAGCTATGCTGGTGTTACTCACACTATTTGGATCATTTGTTAGCTGTGTTGTTGATTCATACTTTAGTTGTATAAGTGTCATTCATCGTATGAATGTTGTTACATCAGAGTAAACTTTGTTTGACAATTTGGTATTATCCAAAGTGGATACTATGATGCAACTGTAAAAATGCTTACAATGTTGGGTATCCATTCGAAGATGTATCACAAGGGGCTCTGCAACAACACTCTTGAGTCTTAGACTCTTAAAATATATAAAAATAAAAAATGTTGACGGATGAAGATATAAATTTTAATTGTGAAATTTCTCAAAATTATACAAATAAATATGGACTTAAAATTTTATGGTTTTGCCACATCTCGAACTTTGATATCAGATGTATTAAAATTCAATTTTTTTTTATAAAATCCAATTCTTTGTGCCAAGAAAGGACACAAAATTAAGACCATCCAAACCTTCAAAACGAACCTTGTAAGCATCAACATTAACAAGCCTAAAATCAACAAAACGGATGATTTTAATGAAGACCTTCTCTTACAACAAAGTGAATTTTTTCTTAGTTTTCCTACAAGCTATGATGCATAATATTTATAGCTTCATGTTATTGAAAACCATATATTTATATCTGTGCTAAACCACAAATCCTAAAATAACTGTACTTCCTAAGAGACAACAAAAGGTAGAAAGGTGTGCATCATTGTTTTACACATGCAGAAAATGGCCCAACACACATTATCCTAACATAAGATAAAGAAAGTACTCCATAACTAACATAAAGAAAAAATTATAACAATTAAACTGACAAGTATAGATCCAAACATACAAGTTTTTTTAGGGCACCCATTATCTCTGTTTTCTCTTAAGCCCATGCTAATAAATAAATGGTGGACATGCAGCATAGACAAAATAAAAAAACCATGGGCAAGCAACACACATAAAATAAACAAATTTTGGAAATGGAACAGACATAAAAATAACATAAAGTTGGATTATAATCATTAAACCTTAGAAAAATGTCCATGCATCAAGCATGCTTGTAGGTAGGTTGCTCTTCTTGCAAGCCGGAAAAAAGAAATATAGTTTCCTGATCTAGAAGCTCTGCAATCCATAGAATAAGCAGTCAAATTTGTGCCATATTGTTAACTTTATAAATATTTTGGAGAAAAAATTATTAACCATACTGTAGAGAAATGAATCTAATCATAAATAAGGGAAAATAAGCACTAATCAATTACTGAAGAACTAACATAATCCTTTGAAACAAGATAGACACCAAACCTTGCTACCTCCCGAGAAAATAGAACTTCATTTTTGTTTCTTATCTCGGGAGTCATCTTTTCCAGGTCAAGGGATAGCTCTGCAGTTTCCACCTAAGAAAATAAGAAAAGTGTGAATAAACATTTCAACTAGAAAACGGAAATTCTCTAAAAGTTTCATGACAATGGAACCAACATAACCTTATATCTGGGATGTTTTTCTAGCTTTAGCAATGCATAGTAGCCTCTGAATTCTGGCTCAATGGGAATAGGACAAACACACTTTCTATGGTCGTCATACATTTGAAACATTTCAACAGATGTTTTGTTCATCTGTTCTATATTAAGGTGTGTGTCAAAGCCTTCGGAGAAGCCCTCCCCCCTTGTATATTCACACAACTCATGCATAGATATGATGTGGAATCGGATCTAGCAGAGAACATCAGTTTCAATGTAAGCATGCCACCTTAAAAAGATGATGATATAAATTATGGTTTCATAAGTCAAAATACCATCAGTAATAAGTCACACACCATTTTTTCATGCATTGTTATGGCTTTCCGGTTAAAGATATGCTGCATTCGAAGCTCCATACGAATGGCCCTCATTTGATCCCACAAAAGAGTATGCATGCTTAGAAAATCCTCACCATAGGGGTGATTTAAGAGATTAAGAAGATGGTCTATAGTCTTCTATAACATGGGTAGGGACCTTATCAGTGTTGCATCTCTCTCCATTGTTCTGTTGTACTATTTGGGGGGCAGATTGCAGCGAGCAATTCAGCAGCCACAAATACCAAACTTAAAATAGTAAATGAGTTGCTACCTGTTTCTGTAAAACTGCTGATTAAATTAACTAAAGGCCTTTCCACAACTGAAAAATGTAATTATTTTTTACCAATACAATATGATAAAAAAAATTCCTTTTTTCTCCTAACAAAAGAGTGATTGTTTTAGTTTTAATTTGGGTTATGTGATTAACAAAAAAAATGTATTCTATATCAAGTAATTTTAATTTTATATATCCCTACATTGATCTTTGAGTCTTGTTAACCTAAAGTGATTGTAGGCTTAGAAAACACACATTATGTAGGCTCAACAAACACATAAAGTTATTTAGGCCTTGTAGGCTTAGCAAACACACATTATGTAGGCTCATATAATCATTATTATGAGACCCTTTATAAATAATGATTATGATAAGAAGAAAATTTTGTGCGTAGCCTGACATTGTTGCACAAGAGCTAAGTAGAGGGGGCACCATTGCATGGAGATATGCATACAACTACGTTATGAGATCAAGGAAAAGAATAAAATGGTCGAGTGTATAGAAATCTAGGCTTAGAGGATGAGGGAAAGTTAATACCAAAAGATGTGAAATGAGTAGCATTGAATTATATATAAAGTGAAATGGGGGCATTGGAAGGTCAAAGGCTAGAAGGTGCAGGGTTGTACAAAATGTGAAGCGCCAAGAGACAAAAAATGATAAAGAAAGGTGCAAGAAGTTACCCGATGCCTAACACAATGATCTAGCTCTTGGAATCAATGTAATATCTAACACCATAACACACTCTATTATGCCTTCTTTCACCAATTAGATAAAGGCTTCAAATACAAGAGAGCAAGGTAAAAATGACATGGGCCTCATCCTATATATAATATTATCACACATGCAAGGGTCTTAATGTGAATTAAATGCATCCGTGGGATAATTGTTGTAATAAGACTTAAGGGAGTGCACTAATGGAAGTTCTGCATTGTGTTGTGATAATGAGAAACACTACATTGCCCTAAGGAGTAGTGCTGATGGGTTTTATTTGCGATGCATCGCGCACCGTCATAACAACTTCATTACTTCAATCTCAAAATCTAAGAGACATTTTCCAGCCCATTAAATAACCGCACCAATAATTTGTAAATGAAATATTATGATCATATATTTCTATCTATTTTGTTGTCATTCTCAAATTTCAGAGCCTCGACAATAAAAACCATCAACTCTAAACTATGAAGCATGAACTACTAAAAGAATACCCCTGCTTGATTTATCACATAGAACTGTACAAGAAGACTTGTGATTTTCTTGGCCTGTAATATGAGTTTATAATTTACTACTGATGCAACAATTGTTGTGTTGGAAGAGCAGCTTCAGAATGTGCAACAGTCCATAGAAAATTGTTTGACTCAGCTTCAGCTTCTTGCTTTCCAGGTAAGACTCCAAAATTTTTTCTCTTTAGTACTTTTGAAAAATAAATCTCTGTTTGATTGGTTAAAAATTAAAAGTTTTGGTTAAAACTAAGAGCATTGTGCATTTATTCCTCTCTCTTTATTCTATTGCGTGCTTTGATAACGAGAATTGTTTTATTCCCGCAGTTGTAATAACACACTTCCACAGAGAGTTGTTTGAATATGTATATGTGTAGTTTAGCATATATGACTAACTTCTGTCTTGGTACTGAGTCAAGGGTATCAATGACTTGTAAACAGAATGTATATGCAAAAATATAAAGTGATCATGTAAAATGATTCCTAATGAGAGCCTAAGGCCAAGACCCCACTAGTGAATTTGTATCATTTAGACCATGAAATATGATGTTAATAAGGCCTGGGTGAGGCCTGTGATAATGATGTGAACATTTCAGTGTCCCTGATAAATTAACATATGCAACATAGAATAGCCAAGGGGAACATGGGAACGACCATGGGCTGACAGATGGAAAATGGCTAGAGTGAAGATGAGGGGCACATGACGTTCCCCTGTTGACTCAAACATTATATACCCCCTTTATGAAGTAATTCAATATTAGAGAAAGGATACCTAGCTATCTATGCAAATTAGGTTTCTATGTGGTGACAACTAGCCTACCATGGAAGGGGGATATAAAATGGAAAATTTGAACTGGAGATGGAATTTTTTGTCATTGTTCTTCTCCATCACTTGGTACACATTCCCTCATGGAATTTTCTACACATCATGTGTATCTTGTGTTACTGTGAGTGCAATGTCATTATGCTAGAGTATTGTGTTTTGGAGAGTGGAAATTGAAGAAGACTCTTTGCCTGTGTCATTCCATGACCCCAACTCTGTTGTGAAACCAGCTCCAAAAATAGAAGAAAAGAGATATCAACGCCTTAGAAATAAGCCACTTCAAGGGGGCAACCTCCAATACATTACATGAATGAACAATTCTTGGATGATACAAATTACAAAACCTCCTTTCTATATATAGGAGTCCATGGGGCCTGATGTAATCCTAGTGGGGCCATAGTATAATCTAGCCGACCTAACAATAATAATTTAGGGCACAATAATAATAACAATATGGGGGTTACAGGGTACAATAATAACAATAAGGGGGTTATACTAACAACAATAAGGGACTATACTAGTAATATAGGGACCTAACATGCCCCTCTCCTTCAAAAAAGTGTTTTCCTCAACGCTTGAGTAGCTCTGGGTGCTTTTGTATAAAATTCTCATCCTCCCATGTCGAATCTTCAGTGGGTAAGTTTTGTTATCACTATAAAAAAAAATTTCTAAACTTGGACAGTTTACATTGTTCCTAGTCATGGTCTTAGATAGGTGTTGGGCAATTTCATGATTTAAAGGGTAAGTGATAGGGTAAGAGTCTCAAAAGTCTCATTTTCATATCCAAATAAAGTTTGAAAACCTTATTACATGGTTTAAATATCTCATACCTTGTTTAGAAGTCATATCTTAAACCCTTAAAAAAAAAATGGAATTAGCCACGAAACCACACTTTCGTAGCGCAGACAGTGTAAAAAACTTATTTTACGCTATGAAAGCACTTCTACTTTAAGAGCGCTTTTCCCCAAAAATAAGCTAAGCGCACTACTAAAGAGTGGATTCATAGAGGGTCATGTCAAATCAGCAAATCATTCAAATTTTGTTAGTTTTTCATCATGAGGTGTCAGTTAGGGGTCATTTCTAAGGCATGCAACTATCCAAATCCATCATTTCAAATGTAGGGTCATCATGATAAGTAATTTCAAATTCGAAAGGGCTGGTTGGTTTCTTATTCCAGTTTGCATGCCAAAAACATTTCAATAGAAATTTTTCAAGTATAAAGCTTGCGGGAATCTCACACCCGAGCTTCCATTATCCTTTATCAAGAGAGTTTGTTTACCAAATCAAGCGAGGCTAACTATTTTTAAAATCAAGTGAGGCTGATTATTACAGGTTTATAGGAAACACGCAAAAATTCAAGGGCAAAGATGACAGAAGAAAAGAAAAACCACAGGTCTGGACACTGTTTAAGAACAGAGCCTGAAATCACAGAGGCCCTAGACAAATATAAATCAGTATTGGAGGCTTTCAAGAAAACAGGGTGTTGGAAATTTTGTGAAAAATTGCAGGGAGGACACAGTCAGGTGACAAAGGAGTTTTCCCTACAATTCACTGGCTCAAACACAAAAATTGGAATCCTAAACTTGTCAATTACTCCTGAAATCATAGCTTTGGTGACAGAGATTCCAAGGGGACAAGAGAGATGGTTCAAAGGCTTCAGATTTGACATGCAGGAATGTAAAGTATTTCTAAAGCCCGAATTTGCAGAAACAGACTTAACTAAGGAAATTCCAAGGAACTACATCAAAGACACTTATTCAAATTTTCTCTTCAACATACATAGGTATTTTACTTGTGAGGGAAGGTATCATAAAGTATATTCATATTATTTTAAACTTCTATTGCACTTTACTGGCACGATTTCTCTAGATTTTCCATTCTTTCTGTATAGAACTATAGCTAAGATGGCAGATAAGGTGCAAATGAAATCTCAAGGATGTGAAACTTCCCTTTTTCATCATGGTATAATTAAACTGATAGTTTTACATGAACTCCAAAGGATCAAAAGTTAATGGTCATCATTTTTTTTTATGTGGTTTTGGAATGGAAACACAAGATACAGGCATTAACCCTAAGGCTAAAGAAATCCCACCATCATAAACTAGTAAGTCTATAACGACAAGGTAAAAAAGATTTGTTAAGCTAAAACCTAGAAAGAAAGTGAAAGAGAAAGTGAGTAAAGCATCAATGGTTATTCTTGAGACTCCTCAACCTACAAAACAAAAGATAGTTGAAGTTAAAGAAATGACACAAGAACAGTCAGCCAATAAACCAGTTCAAAGGAGATTGACTAGAAGTAAAATTGCAAAGGAAAAGGGTGAAGCAGTGATTTCAGGAGAGAGTCTAGGCTTAAAAGGTAAATTAAATGATATATTAAAAGCCATTGATATTGAATAATACCCTTTCGCACAAGCAGATTTCATAAAATTTGATGAAGGAAAACCGAAGAAGATGAAATCTTCTAAGAAACTGGAATTCGAGGATGAGGTTGCAGCATTTGTATTCAAGCCCGGAAAGCCTTTAACCAGACAATCCAAAAAGATGCAAGAGCTTAATATTGAGTTAGAGAAAGCAGAGGAAGCCCCCACTTTTTATGAAGAGTTTATAGACCTTTCATCACCAATGCTTGAAGGTGACAAAAACAGGGTATTTTCCACTCAAACAGAAAAAACCAGTTATGAAGAAATGGAAGAAAGGTTGAAATTAGCCAATTATGAAATTTCTAGACCAAGGAAGAGAGCAAGAAGGCATGTTGCTGAAAAGACAAATTTCAAGAGGATAAAGGCTCTCTGGGAAGTGGAAAGGGTTTCCAAACCAGAAACAATCAGTAGTGAAGCTCAATATTTTACTTGGACTGTACCTGCAATTAAAGAAGCCATATTTGTGAGAATGATGAATGTTCAGTTGAGGGCTACCAACAGGAAATTGAGGAGACAGATTGAAGACCTAGAAATATAGCTGACAAAATATAAAGAGAAGCTACAACAATAATGAAATAGGGAAGTAAGTGATAAATCCTTAAAACAGTTTTGTCATTAAGAACAAGATAATTTTTGAGGAAAAGCATCTTTTAAAGGTTAATTTGTTTTTCTTTTTTATGTTAATTTCAATCCTTGAAGAGTTTTGAATACCTTCAAACTTTAAATTTTTTGAAAACTAGGTGAAAAGAAGCCTGCACAGCAGTTTCGTAGTGCGCTACGAAACTGCTAAAGATGAGTTTTAAGCACTTTACACATGGATTTTGGAGGTAAGGATTGTTGGTTTTCTAGGTTTGATGTTTCTGGTGGATACATGAAGATCATAGGAGAAGACTCAAAGTGCAAAAAAGGATAAAAAATGGTTAAAGGATAGAGTTTTACAATGACCTACAAAATGCGCTACGAAAACAGGCTACTTTCGTAGCGCAGGCAGTTTCATATCCTTTTACACTATTTCAGAGACATTTATTTGCACAGGTGGAAGATTAAAGAGTTCATGGTAATATTTGGCAAACAAGACACATGGGAATCTGATTCATCAATCATTAAAGTGCTTGAAGATGACAATGAAAGTAATTGGCTGAAAAACAGGAAACCTGTCTCCTAATTTCTAGGACAGTTTTTGGCATCATCAACTGGATTACATCAGAAGTGGAGGAATCATCCAAATTCGACCTCATGAGATTGTAGCTGGAAAAGGAAGCATTAAATTTTATATAAGGTTGTTTCAAGCATAATTATGAGTTTCACTCCTATTTGTATTAGGACTCTTAAAAGACAGTTTAGCTGTCAGTTTGTAATTAAAAGTTTGTTTTATGGGTAGAATAGGTTCAAGAAAGGAAATTGAAATTCTCCTAATGATGGATCATGGAATCCAAGATTGTAAATGCTCTATATGAATCATTAGGTCGAATTCATCAGGGTTGTAATTTTTATTAGGAAAAGAAGTTGTGTTATTGTAGCAAACTGTGTGTTTTCAAATTAATACAGAGATTGGTTCTACTACTCAAGATTCACAAGGGGTTTATGTGTTTTATATTTCTATGGAATTTTTCAATTATCTATTTGTAGTGGTATGAGCATGTGTTGCTTAGAATTCATTGGGTAATGCTCTAACTTCCTTCACATGCTTGTAGACTGTGTTTATTCACTGTGTTATTGTTTCACTTATGAACCTAAATTCCAAGTGCCTTGACTTCCATGTTTAGTTGAGTATGATGTTTTGTTGAAGATTACTTTGACTCCATGGCCAAATAGATGTTTGCTAATCTGTAATTCAACAATTTAAACAGTTTGTCCATTTTTATTTCTAGAGTTAGCCATCTAATCATTAATTAAAATTATTAAACCTATTGAGAGAGCCCTCTCAGGTTGAGGAGGCTAAGCCTCGGCCAAAAGATTGGTTTGAAAGATTTACTTAGAGTCTACTTGATCAGCAGCCTATCAAGGTCAGATTTTGTGATAACAAGTTCTTCCACTTGATGAGATACTCTAAAATTGATCAATTATGTAGCTATCGAGTTCTTGTTTCTGTGACCACTTCAGGTTCCAATATGATTTTTCCTTCCTCATTAAGTTCTAGAAATATTGTTTGAACTGGAATATTTTCACCTATAACCTTCTTTAAGCATGAAACATGGAAAATTGGATGCACTCGTGAAGAAGCAGGAAGCTCCAATTTGTATGCCATAGTACCAATCTTTTGCAACACCTTGTAAGGACCATAGTACTTTGGCAATAATTTATTATCCTTCTTAGCTTGCTTGAGCGACATTTGTTTGTATGGTTGTAGCGGTAAAAATACCCAATCTCCTACATCAAAACTTCTCTCAATGTGATGTTGATCTGCCTGTTGTTTCATTTGATTTTGTGCCAAATTTAGGTTATCCTTTAAGGGTTGGAGAACTTCTTGTTGATGCTCGATGTGATCTTCCACTGCTTGAACCTTCAAATTTTCTCTTAAATATGATGTGATGGATGGTGGATGATATCCATAAAGTGCCATAAATGGGGTCATTTTGCTGCAGTATGGAAGGAAGTGTTATACCACCATTCAGCGAGAGGTAACCACTTGACCCATTGTGTTTGTTTATCAGATACAAAACAACGAAGATATCCTTCCAAACATTTATTTACTATCTCGGTTTGACCATCGGATTGAGGATGATAAGATGAGCTATGAGCTAATTGAGTACCCAAACAAGAAAATAACTCTGTCCAAAAATTTCCAGTAAAAATGGGATCTCTGTCCCTCACAATAACCCTTGGGCTTCCATGTAGCTTTTGAATTCTGTCCATAAATGTAGTAGCAACTGTACTTGCTTTAAATGGATGAGATAATGCACAAAAGTTTGCATACTTGGTAAGTCTATCAACTACCACCATGATGACACTCTTTCCTTCGGACTTAGGTAAACCTGTGATAAAATCCATTGAAATCTCCTCCCAACGTTAACTTGGAATGGATAAAGGTTGTAGAAGTCCTGGGGTCTTAATTGTTTCCACTTTATTCTGCTGGCAAACCAAACATTCCGCCACAAACTTTTGAATATCGGATTTAAGGCCATCCCAAAAAAATTCTTTCTTCACCCTGTGGTAAGTTTTTAAAAATCCTGAGTGTCCTCCTAAAGGAGAAGTGTGCAATTCCAGAAGAATCTTTTGTTTTAGTTTGGAATTCTTACAAAGATATAAGCGATCTTTGTACCATAAGGAATCATTTTTCCAACTAAATGTATCGGATGTACTAGGATCTTGCTGCAACTTTTGAATGAGTGTCCATACATCTTTGTCCTTCTTCCATTCATCTCTTGCTTCGGTTATCCAATCTGGTTGGATAATAGAAATGGCACAAAGCAATGCTTCGACCTCTTCATTCTTTCTTGAGAGTGCATCTGCAACAACATTTAGCTTCCCTTTTTTGTAGATTATTTCAAAGTCATAACCCAACATCTTTGTGACCCATTTTTGTTGCTCTTTTGAATATAGTCTTTGTTCCAAAAAGTGTTTAAGACTATCATGATCAGTTTTTACCTTGAAGTGTCTTCCCATTAGGTAAGTTCGCCATTTCTTTAGTGCATGCAGTATTGCTAACATTTCCTTCTTATAAATAGATTTATGTAAATACTTTCCTTTGATTGGATGACTTTCAAAACCAATGGGTCTTCCTTCTTGCATTAAAACAGCACCAATTCCATTTCCTGAGGCATCACATTCCACAATAAAGGTTTTTGTGAAGTCTGGCGTAGCTAAGACCATTGCTAGGCACATTGCCTCTTTAAGATGTTCAAAGGCCTTAGTTGCTTCAGGAGTCCATGAAAATGCATCTTTGTTCAATATTGTTGTTAGAGGTGTTGCTATTATCCCATAATTCTTAACAAACTTGTGACAATACCCTGTTAACCCGAGAAATTCTTGCAACTGATTTATGGTTGTGGGGACTTTCCATTCCTTAATGGCTTTAATTTTGTTAGGGTCTACCTTAACATCCTTGTGGGATACAATATGACCCAGATATTCTACCTCTTGTACTCCAAAGAAACATTTGGATGTTTTTGCATATAATTGTTTCTCCTGCAATAGTTTGAGCACCCTGTCAACATGTTGAACATGATCCTTCTAAGACCTATTGTAGATTAGTATATCATTAAAAAATACTAGCACAAATTTTCTAAGGAAGGGTTTGAAAATGGAATTCATCAACCCTTGAAATGTAGAACGTGCATTGGTAAGGCCAAAAGGCATGACCAAAAATTCATAATGACCCTCATGTGTTCGAAATGTTCTTTTTGGAATATCTTCAGTCTTCATTCTAATTTGATGATATCCTGAAAGAAGATCCAACTTGGTCAAATAAATTGCTCCATGTAATTCATCCAATAATTTATCAATCACAAGAATGGGAAATTTATATTTAATGGTGAGCTTATTGACCTCCCTATAATGCGAACACATGTGCCATGATCCATCCTTCTTGTGTACCAATACTATAGGAGCAGAGAAAGAACTTTGACTAGGTTGAATTATACCCACCTCTAACATTTCTGCATTCATACGTTCAATTTCGCTCTTTTGGACATAAGGATATCTATAAGGCCTGATGTTTGGAGGAACACTTCCTGGAATCAAATGAATATCATGATCATGATCACGAATAGGTGGGAGTCCTTTGGGAGTTTCAAACACCTTGGAATGATTGTCCAAAACTTTTTGGAGATCTGCAGAAATATATGATTTTGATGTTGGAACTTCTAGTGAGCATAGTTGTGCAATTACGCCTCGTTGTTATTTATTTATAAGCTTTTTCATGACATTAGAGCTTATAGTTTTTCTCGGCTTCCCTGCAATACCCCGTAATTCGACTTCCTTTCCTTCTAAAAAAAGTTTCAAGAAAATTTCTTGAAAATTAAAAGCTACTATCCCCAAAGATTGTAACCATTGTACTCCTAGTACAACATCAGCACCTCCCATAGGAATGGAAAGCATTGGAATATTCAATACATATTCCCCCATGGTTAGCTTGATATTATGGCATTTTCCAGAGCAATTTATAGTTCCTCCATTTGCAACCATCACTTGACATTCTGGTGTTGGGTATAGGAAACAAATAAATTCCTTGGTTACCTTACAATGAATAAAATTATGGGTGCTACCTAAATCAATCAACACTATTGCATTTTTCTTCTTGATATGTCCTTCTATCTTGAGATTTTGAGGAGTGGTAATTCCTGCCAATGCATTACACGATATGGTCGGACTCATTTCTTCCTCTTCTAGGGCTGGTTCTTGGTGTATATCCTCTTCTTTTGAATATTCTTGTTCATTTTCTTCTTCCTCTTCACAATCTATGTAAAATAATTTCTTCTCAGCACACTTATGACCTTTAGTGTATTTTCTATCACAACTGTAGCAAAGCCCTTTTGCTCTTTTTTCTTCCAATTGTTGTGGTGTCAACCTTGTAGGTTGTGGAAATCTAGGAGTAGCAACACTTCCATATTTATAGAAGTGAGTGGTAGGATTCCTTGTCGCCATAATTTTACATTCAATTTTTCTTTCCAACCTGAATGCCTTCTCCAATGAATCAGGTTCCAAAACATGGACTCCATTTTGGATGTTATCCTTTAAATTACTTGTGAAGAGATCAATCCTGTATTCCTCTGGAATATCAGTTACCCTTATATTCAATTTTTTGAAGTCCTCAATGTGCTCCCCCACTGAACACTTTTGTTTGAGATTTATCAATTGGCTAAAGAAAGTGTTGCTCTTTGTATCCTCATAATGTGCTATCATTTCCTCCGTAAAAATTAACCAAGTGAAAATTTTTTTACGGGAGCAAAGCCATCGATACCATACAAATGTATTTTGTTCCAAATGTAAAGTTTAAATGCGTACCTTTTGTGTGTTTTGCACATTTTTTAGATCAAAATATTGCTCCATCTGTAGTATCCATGTTACATGATCCTTTCCATCAAACTTCCCCATATCCATTTTTGGAATATGGTGGTTCTTCCCTCCAACATTAGAGTTTATGAAATCACGATTAACATTTATTTTGTTCTCATCATGAATTTCCTCTACTATCTTTTCACCATTAGGAAACATTTCTTGTATCAACTTTGTCAAACCTTCCATGTCTGCTTTTAGATCATTCTTCATCTTTTCCATCTTAGCTTCCATGTCATCCTTCTTAGATTCCATGCCAGCTTCCATGCCATTCTTCAAACCATCCATCTTAGATTACATGCCTTTTTTCAAACCATCCATCTTAGTTTCCACGCCTTTATTCAAAACTTCCATGTCATTTTTTGTTGCTCTTTGTGAGAGAGAAATTTGTTGCACTTGCTCTTGTAATTTTGATATGTCATGTTTCCATTCTTAATCTTCAGGAGTCATAGTAGAGCCTTCTAAAAGCTTAATGGGTGTTGAATTCATTTTAGGAGCCATTTGAGAATCCAATACTGATATCTATTCTACAATATGCCCTTGGAATCAATTTAACTTGATTCTTCAAACAATACTTATGCAATTCGGGAAAAAAAATACACACCTTTTACTTGCTTTTGAGGAGCTCGATATTGAAATTGACTTATCTCTAAACTTCCAGATCCTCAATATTTGAAATTTGGCCCTGTAGTATTCCTTTGAAGCTTCTTCCAAATGCCACAGTTCTGACTTGATTTGGATTCTTCAAGGCAAAGTTATGTCCAATATCCCACAATGACCTAATTATGGACTAGTTCAGTAGAGCGAACTTGTACAACTTTCCACGTGTCATTGTTGCTCCTTTGGCTCTGAAATTTATAGACAGGAAACTACAGTCTGTGTACTTCCAGTCACTTTTTACATAATTCCAATCTGATGCTCATAGATATAGTTATGAATATTTTCCCATGATCACCTCTTTGAGATGAAATTTGGGAGCCTGAAAAGGACCTAAATTCCACAAATCTTATCTCTAAAAATGTTGTGAACCAAGCTCTAAAATTTTGTGACGATGATCCTCAGGATTTCAGCTTCACGCTCTAAAATTTTCAGCTTTTGAACCTTCGTAGAAAAGAAGTTATAGCAAAAATTCCGCGATGAACTTTTTAAGTGAAATTCAGGAGCCTGAAAAAAGCCCTAACTTCCACAGATCATATCTCCGAAAATATTACGAACCAAGATCTGAAATTTTGCGATGATGTTCCTCCAGATTTTGGCTTCGCAGTCGAAAAATTTCATCTTCTGAACCTTCGTAGAAAAAAATTTATAGCGATAATTCCACGATGACCTGTTTGGAGAAGCAAAACCCTAGAATCCAAAGCTATGATACCAAATTGTAATATCCCAAAATGGGATTGCACAACAAGCCTGCTGAAATAACGCACTCCTAGGAGATTTATGCACAGAAATGATTTTGAAGCCCTTGAATCCCTTAGATCAACAGATTTGGAGTCTAGATCCAAAAGGGGAGAAAAAACAAATCAAACTAGGTGTGGTAAACAGATCTCCCACCACCTAGTCTAGCTGAAAAACACCCTACAAGAGGGGTTGCAGCTATGCACAACAAATTGCTTCAGAAATAATGCAGTCTTGGGAAGCATGAGTAGGAGGCCATCAAATGAGATCAACTTGTGAATATATAGCAGCAAATCAGAATTACAATGATGCTCTTACATTATACAGTAGAATACAGAGGACACATGAGCAAGAAATCTTCACAAAAGAAGGCTGCAACACATATATAACTGAAAAATGGCTTAACAAAATTATTTTAAGGAGATGCAGTAGCTGAATGTTACACTTCAGATATAGGATAGATCTGTGTAAGAAATATCAGATACATTTCAGATCTGTACTCTAGAAAGACTCTATTACAAGATCCCCTTGGGGTTTTGACCAAATCATGCATTACAAAGAGTAGATCTGAGTTTTAAGTAACAGATCTTCAATATTATTTAGAAATTTATAAAGATTAATTTACATTAAAATAGATCAGATCTAAACATAACATGGATCATCAAGCCATGGATCACTAAAGTGAAAGGCAAAGCCCAGCACCAGAGATCTCTCATCAAAAATGGGATCAAAACACCCTACAAAACCTCCACTGAAAATAACGCAGTCCCTCAAATGAAACTGCATTGTAGCTTGAATAACAGAGTTGGCCTGATGCCAAGATACAAATCTGAAGCTCAATCAACTGATGCACTCTTCCAGGAGGTTAAAAGACACACTCACTGAAAAGAGGCACCAATAAAAGCTAGATCTAAATAGATCTAGAGTTCCACTTACTGCAACCTATAAAAGCAAACAAACCCTCACTGGATCTACGTTACAGTTGGAAGTAGAGCTTGGCCCAAAGCCTGATAATGGATCAGATCAGCAAGACTCCTCCAAGAATCCTCAATGGAAGAGGTGAAATCCCTGCATAGGAACTCCAAGTGCTAAGCAGCACAATTCTCCACTGAACAGCAGAGAATGGTATTTATCTAAAAAAACAAGATACTTAGAAATATAGACAATCAACAACCTTATCTTGCTGCCTTCCCCTTCCTTTTATAAGATGAAAGCCTTTTCAAACCCTAAACCACCTTGATGAGTTAGCTCCTTTCACATGAGGGGCCTCCTTCTAGAACTACGTTGTCCCTTCATGAAGTGCATTGTATCTCAACAGCGCTGTAGATTTGGTTAAAGTTGACCCAGTCTCATAGCTCAAACCCCTTTCACACCTGCAAGTGATTTATTTACATGGCCCAGATTTATCCATGTTCATATGGGCATTGATTTATTCATTCTTTTAGGAGTTTTACATGTCCTCCTTTATTCAAGTATTCATGCAACAGAAAATCAGACAAAATTGCATATTCCTCTTAGCTTAGGCGAAGTAGGAATATTACAGGCCTCCCCTCCAAAATGTTTCTTGTCCTCAAGCAACTGATAGGGTGAGAGTTTTAGTACTTCCCCTCTACCATTGATGACATCATTAATGATCAATTTCTCATCATAAGCCAAGTGCTCTTCAAGCCAATACATTAGGAATTGCTCCTCTAAGGTCAAAATAAGATGTGCACAGTCCATCCCACCAGGAGTGAAAAATTCAATAGAAATAAACATGGTTGGAGCAATGCTCCATATAAAACATGTAGCATGGGGTACAGGAAGAAGTTCCAATACATGTGGTACATACAAACTGCCCATCTTCCCTCCATACAATCCCATAAATATTACAACTATATCATCCAAGTATGGAAGCAAGACTACATATATGCAAACAGAAATCTGAGCTTGAGGAGGTGGGTCAAAATCCCACATGTGATGCTAACGTAATGCATCTCCTGCCTGCATCAGATCAAGGTGTGGTAAGTGGAATTACCACCACACATTTACTGCATGAGTCACCTTAACTGGCTGAAGATGTCAGATAAGTTTGGTGCCTTTGGAAAGCACCCATCTTGAGAAGGAATCTCCCTTTGCACAACAAGGGAGTGGCCAAGTTCAACATTTCTATTGGCCCACCAAAAGCCATGAGGTCCACATGATCTCTCACTCCCTTTAGGAGTCATACCCTACAAAAACATGGTAAAATAATATGATAAATCAGAAGATAAAGCTTGCTCTACATGATCATATCCTTTACCATCAAGGTTTCACATACACATGGAGTTGTGCATGGAAATTTCCTCTCTCTCAAAAGAAGGAAGAAATGGCTATAATGACTCTTGCATAGAGTCCATTGGTTTTCCCAACTCCACATAGCTCATGCACTCTTGAAAGTGATGATGTAGTTCCTCTCTCAAGCCTTCCCAATCAAAGCTCCTCATGATTAGGGTATAGATCTTCATTGAATGCATATGGATGAGAAAGAATTCCTTGTGTGCCTCTTGTAGTATCTTATGCTTGAGCTTGGAAGCTCTAGCCAAGAATACCCTACCATGATGATAGATGACTCCCCCTTAGACTAAGTAGCCCTCTTCTTGCTGAATGACATCTAGTATCATACCTGTGTAGATATCTTTGGAATACTCCACAAGCACTTGATATTTCCAATATAGATCCACATTGTTCAACAATGACAGCGCTGATGATACATCCATGGAAGTGTCTGTCATGTTGCTAATCTCTTCTATGACATCTCTCACACCAAAGTTGTGTGTTGGAAGGCTGATCCTCCCATTCTTCTCCTCCCATAGCACAAATCTAGAAAAGAGAGAGGGTGATAGTGATGCAGGGAGAAGATCCCCCTCATTCTTGAGTTGTCCCAAGCCCTCCAGTGTTGTAGCTTGGTCTCCCATTGCTCCAATCCCTCCCGGATATAGATTTGGAGCAACACTTTGTGAGGCCTCCCCCACAAGATTTGAATCTGATGGCCTCCCAGCTGGTTTTCCACTAGATAGGAATGTCCCTTGCAAAATTCTCATGAACATAAGAGAAGGGACTATGAGATCCTTGCTTCCACTGTGAAAATCCATCTCTGTTGTTTGTGTGGAAGTGCTAGGTGAGGGATAAGCATGCATGCCTTGGATCATTTGGGGTTTATCACTCTTCATTTCCACCCACTCCATCTGTAAATCTTTCCAATCAGTGGTGACTTTCCCCAATGTAATCAACCATTGGACACCCAAAATGATATTGGTGTCTGGTATGTCAACTAAAAAAAAGTGATCCACCAAAGTGTAGGACCCCATAGTGACTGAGAGTGATGGGACATATTGCATGCATTGCATTGTCCTATCTCCTGGGACCAAAACAGAGAATCCCTCAAAAGTATCAGTGGGGATTGCTCTCCGCTGCGCAAGATGAGCATCAATAAAGTTGTGGGTTTCCCTAATATCAATCAGTACAGATACCCTCTGATTCATGATTGAACCTTGTACTCTTAGGGTCAAGTACTTAGGGACTCCTATCAAAGATGCAATAGTTCCTCCTATTGGAGCAAAGGCTCCATCCCCATCTCTAGATGGTGTTCGATCTCCCTCAACATTATCAGCGTTGTGACCCCTCCTTGGTTCATCATCTTCATCTTACTCCTCAAAATCTGAGAAGACTTATATGTAGTGTGATTTCCGAGTAGCACATCTATGTCTCGGTGCCCATGACTCTTGGCAAGTGAAACATAGTCTCTTCTTTCTCAGCTCCCTCCTGAGTTCAATATCAAGAGGCTTCTTGAATGAGCTCTCCTTGGAAGGAGCAGCTTTTTCTTCCTTCCCTTTAGAAAGGTGAGGGGCCTTGCTCTGGAAAGTTGCATTTGCTTTTGGCAAGGCATCCTGGAGGTCCCTAGCCCTCTCAATGGCATCATGAAAATTGATGGGCTTGGTAGATTTAACCAACCCATGCAAAGGTTCATCCAAGCCATCGATGAACATGTACACCCTCCTTGCTGCAGATAGATTAGGAACCATAACAGATAATCTCAGAAACTCAGAGATATAAGTTTCTGTATTTCCTGATTGCTTTAACTTTGCAAGGCTCATGAAAGGTGCTCCTGGATCCCTTCTGTCAAACCTCTCCACTAGTCTCTTCTTTCTCAGCTCCCTCCTGAGTTCAATATCTAGAGGCTTCTTAAATGAGCTCTCCTTGGAAGGAGCAGCTTTTTCTTCCTTCCCTTTAGAAAGGTGAGGGGCCTTGCTCTGGAAAGTTTCCTTTGCTTTTGGCAAGGCATCTTGGAGGTCTCTAGCCCTCTCAATGGCATCATGAAAATTGATGGGCCTGGTAGATTTAACCAACCCATGCAAAGGTTCATCCAAGCCATCGATGAACATGTACACCCTCCTTGCTGCAGATCAATCAGGAACCATAACAGATAATCTCAGAAACTCAGAGATAAAGTTTCTGCATTTCTTGATTGCTTTAACTTTGCAAGGCTCATGAAAGGTGCTTCTGGATCCCTTCTGTCAAACCTCACCACTAGTCTTCTATTGAATTCAGAATAGTCAGTCACATTGGCATGGCCCAATGTAGACAACCCATGGAACCACCAATTGTGTGCTTCACCTTCAAAGTGCAGCGCTGCAATATTGATGGCTTCAATCTCGAGGACTTTGTTCAACTGAAAGTAGATGTCAAACTTTTCTACCCATGCCTTGGCAGAACTGGTGGATGACCCATCAAACTTGGGCAAAAAGAATCTGCCCATAGAGTGATGTCTATTATGATTATGGAAGAACCCACCATCTCTATACTAATGCCTTGGTCTCCTTTTGTCTTTGAGGTGACAAAACTCTTGGAAACTCAAGTGGTCCTTGAATCTCTGATTCTGAGATTCATATTCCACAAAGTAGTCTTCAAGGGATGTTTTCTCTTGTGGTCCTTCATTTGCCACAACCAAGAAGGTAGGCATAGTGGAGCGTTGTGGAGCTTGTGGAGCTTGTGGTTGGTTCACTAGTTAACTAGTCCAGTGGTGAGACATGTCAGAGCTTTCCCCAGAATGAAATCTCCCAAGAGATTCCCTCATTCTATCCAGTCTCATCTCTTTGATATCTCTAGCAATATCTTGCATGGCCCCTAAAAGAGTTCTTGCAAACTCTTCTCCTTCTTTATCACTAGCAGTTTCAGGGGCTTTACCCTTGTCTTGATCATCAGTGGTGTAATCAAACTTCTTGTAACTTCTATTCTGATACCTCTTCTCCCTCTCAGTAAGAGTTTCATCTTCTTTTGAATGCAACATGGTTGTGGTTCTCCAATGAAAGCACAGACTGTGCCAAGAAAGGAGCTCTGATACCACTGTAATATCCCAAAATGGGATTGCACAGCAAGCCTGCTGAAATAACGCACTTCTGGGAGATTTATGCATAGAAAATAGTTTGCAGCCCTTGGATCCCTTATATCAATATATCTGGATTATATATCCAAAAGGGGAGCAAAAACAAATCAAACTAGGTGTGGTAAACATATCTCCCACCACCTAGTCTAGCTGAAAAACACCCTACAAGAGGGGCTGCAGCTATGCACAACAAACTGCTTCAGAAATAACGCAGTCTTGGGAAGCATGAGTAGGAGGCCATCAAATGAGATCAACTTGTGAATATACAGCAGCAAATCAGAATTACAATGATGCTCTTACATTATACAGTAGAATGCAGAGGACAAGAGAACAAGAAATATTCACAAAAGAAGGCTGCAACACATATATAACTGCAAAATGGCTTAACAACATTATTTTAAGGAGCCGCAGTAGATGAATGTTACACTTCAGATCTAGGATAGATCTGTGGATGAAATATTGGATCCATTTCAAATCTGTACTCTAGAAAGACTCTATTACAAGATCCCCTTGGGGGTTTGACCAAATCATGCATTACAAAGAGTAGTTTTGAGTTTTAAGTAACAGATCTTCAATATTATTCAAAAATTTCTGAAGATGAATTTACATTAAAACAGATCAGATCTAAACATAACATGGATCAGCAAGCTAATCCATGGATCACCAAAGTGAAAGGAAAAGCCCAACACTAGAGATCTCTCATCAAAAATGGGATCAAAACACCCTACAAAACCTCCACTGAAAATAACGCAGTCCCTCAAAGGAAACTGCGTTGTAGCTTGAATAACAGAGTTGGCCTGATGCCAAGATACAAATCTAAAGCTCAATCAATTGATGCACTCTTCCAAGAGGTTAAAAGACACACTCACTGAAAAGAGGCACCAATACAAGCTAGATCTAAACAGATCTAGAGTTCCACTTGCTGCAGCCTAATAAGCAAACAAACCCTCACTGGATTTGCATTGTAGTTGGAAGTAGAGCTTGGCCCAAAGCCTGATAGTGGATCAAATCAGAAATACTCCTCCAAGAATCCTCAATGGAAGAGGTGAAATCCCTGCATAGGAACTCCAAGTGCTAAGCATCACAATTCTCCACTGAACAACAGAGAATAGTATTTGTCTAAACAGACAAGATACTCAGAAATATAGACAATCAACAACCTTCTCTTGCTACCTTCCCCTTCCTTTTATAAGATGAAAGCCTTTGCAAACCCTAAACCACCTTGATGAGTTAGCTCCTTTCACATGAGGGGCCTCCTTCTAGAACTGTGTTGTCCCTTCATGAGGTGCATTGTATTTAGACAGTGTTGTAGATTTGGTCAAGGTTGACCCAGTCTCATAGCTCAAACCCCTTTCACACCTACAAGTGATTTATTTACATGGCCCATATTTACCCATGTTCATATGGGCATTTATTGATTCATTCTTTTAGGAGTTTTACATGTCCTCCTTTATTCAATTATTCATGCAACAGAAAATGAGACAAAATTGCATATTCCTCTTAGCTTAGGCTAAGTAGGAATATTACACAAATGTTGTGAAACCAACTCCAAAAGTAGAAGAAAATAGATATCAACGCCTTATAAATAAGCCACGTTGAGGGGGAAACCTCCAATACATTACATGAATGAACAATTCTTGGATGATACAAATTACAAAACCTCCTTTCTATATATAGGAGTCCATGGGGCCACAATGTAATCCTAGCCGACCTAACAATAATAATTTAAGGGCACAATAATAACAATATGGGGGTTACACGGGTACAATAATAATAATAAGGGGATACACTAACAACAATAAGGGACTATACTAGTAATATAGGGACCTAAAAAACTCGGGGGGCTATCTTAATGGATTGCCTACAGCTGGGAGGAAAATTGTTCCTTGACATCCATTCAATGTGGTTCAACTCTAGTGACAGAAAAGTTTAATTTTTGCAACTGCTATGTTATATTGTTGTTGTACTTAGTATATTTAGTTCTAATTAGTATATTTACACTATGGACTAAGCCACGACATAATTCTTTACTGAAGTTCATGAGTTAATTGAAATAGATAGCATGAAACTGCAATAGAAGGATGTAGAATTTTCTTGTGTTCTTGTTGTGCTTCTTTTTCTCTTAAAGAGAGCTCAGTAGTGACATTAATCTCGTCTTATCCTGTACACAAAATGGCTTCATATCATGTTAGCTGTTTTTTATCAAAACTTCTCCTTGTGAGTTTTGGATACTTGTAGCTTAAGAAAATAATTGCACTAATAAAACAACACAAAATGAATTGACAGACTATAGTTGTGATTTTGGCATATAAAAACATGCTCTTTGAGAACAAATGTAGTGAACATAAACCATTGTAATAATACTCATCTCTCCACAAGGTAACAAGTTAGATGGCTTGCCAATGAAGGGATTTATGCATATGCTTGGCTATATGCCAAATCCTCAATGTAGCAGGCGGCAAAACTGGCACTGCGAGTAAGCCCTTCTGTTTTATTGCCAGATTCAGGGACACAAGGCAAGCCTTACAGTCTCTTCTTCAGCTCCATAGTAAAGGCATCCATGAACTAATGAGCTCTTTATGAGGGCATGAGAGTTGGACTTGAGTTGGGTATTGTAGGGACTAAACTCTATAAATGATATCCGAGTCCATCCATGTAGATGTCAGGGACAGGGTTATTATAAGTCATTGTCAAATTATATGCCTATAGATTGGAGCATGTCCAAGACTAGAACAAAATTAAACTGCATCTGCAACATTATATATTATTATGATATCATGAATTCCTTCAAGTATCAGGCATCACTATTTCAAATATGGTGACCTAGTCTTAAGGGGAACTAATGCCTTACTTCAAATCTGATGTCTTCTGTGTAGGTCATTCAACCTATGGAGGCACATTTAATATATATATATATGGGATCTAGATGTACAACAATGTTGAAGACCACAAACCCATACCTAAATGTACAACATTGTCGCGACTATAATTTCTGCCACAATGGTGAAATATACAACATAATCCATGCTTGCCTATGGCTTCAATATGTCCTAAATTTTAGGCAATGATTGCCATTTTGTAACCCTATTTTGCAGAGTGTTGTATTGAATAAGTTATGGGTATCATATTTATTGATACACCTCAGGATGGGCATATGGATATGTTTCACAATTTTCCTCTCAACCAGAGATATACATCCCCACCTTTACTTGTCTCGGGGGATCCAAAGTTTTGTCTCCACCCTGAGGTTTCTCTGCAACTCCAGCCAATGTTGTATGAAGATGTGAATTTCGTACCCTACTAATCCTAGGTGGATTTTGGTGTGGTGGATTTGGAACTCCTATAAGCCATGGGCCTTTGGAACATCCCTAGCCACTCTGAGTTGGAAACCTTTGATTGTAGTGCCACAACCTAATGGACTACGAGTGCAGAGGAAGGGGTGCACTAACGTGGGTTGTGAAGGCAAATGGGGGATGAGAGAAAGTTGGTTGGAAGATGTTGGAATCACCTTGGTTTGCTACCATATTGGTGCAGCTATGACCATAGTTGGCTTAGGTAGCCTTTTACCCCGATAGAGTCTTGACCACAACACGGGGATGACCCACTACTAAGAGATATGAGTAGCATAGTCTATTGTTGAGCGGAACATCTAGGTCTGAAGCCAATTGGTGTCATTTCTCAAAGATAAATGTTATGTTATATTATGTTTTTTGTAGATTACATGTTTATGAATTATTTATGCTGCAAAGGATAAGAATAGGATGCATTGCATAATATTGTGCATTGAACGTGTAAAATAGAGTATAATCAAGGTAAATTTTCAAAGGCCAGGTTACAAAGATTCTAATATGCCCCAATGGGTGATTGGTTTTGTTGCAGAAACAGACAAGTCACAAATGATGGGCAATGTCCTACTATAAATAATGTTAAATCAACCAATAATGGTTGGAGGCCCACTCCCAAGGACAACAAAAAATCTCCTGATGTACGTCTCAACCCAGCAACACATCCTTCAGGATTTGAAAAATGTGTTTATTTATTTTCATACCATAAGGCAAGACTTTATCAGCTTTAATGGTTAAGTTCCAGCTGGACATTTTGGAATGTTAGTGTTATTGGATATGCCCAGGTGGCAGTTTTGTTAACTTCTATGCCCTTAGGTAGGTATGGCAGTTATTAAGGCATCTTTCGCATGGCATACCTAAGCGTGTGGTGAGCGCCACACAACACCCTACTTTTGTAAAACAATGCCCTATTTGTACATTACTATTATATTAATAATTAAAGAAAACATTTTATGCCCAAAATTGATCCAGGTGGATATCGGTGGCCACCCACCTATTCCATTTGGACCAGCACCATCAATTCTTGCAGATTTTCACATTAAGCACAACTTACTATTTTTAGCAGGTTTTCGGGTCCTCCACCCTCGGAGCCGTTTTGGGGGCTTAATGATCCAGGTGGATATTGGTGGCCACCCACCTTTTCCACTTGGCCCCCCACCATTGTCTCTTTCAGTTTTTCAGTTTCGGCATAACTTACTATTTTTAGCAGTTTTTCGGGTCCTGAACTTCCGGAGCCGTTTTGAGGCCCTAACCGACGTTTTTTGGGTATGAAAGCGCCAGCGAATTTTCTGATAAAATTCGTCCCGACAGCTGTAGTCCTCGGATAGATCTTTCTGAGCTGTTGAACGCGTCAAGCGAGTCCCGAGGTGCCAAAGAACATGCCCCGAGAAGTTGAACACCAATTTACCCAGCAGGCGCCCACACGGTTTTGGCGCCTCATCTCTCTGTTAGAGTTTTTGGACGTTTCAGAAAGTCCCATTGTTTCTCCCAGCAAAATAAATAGGCCCTCGGCCTCATTGCCCAACACGGTTCGGTCTGTGTACCACATCTCTTCTCGGAGGGTCGCCTACAGCACCTAGCTTTATTTCCATTATGTCTGTAAGCATCTTTCTGTTATTTGATATTAATGAAATGAAGTGTTATTTCCACTGCATCTCTGTATTTATGGTTATGTGTTTATTCTGTTGCGTTCCTGCATAAAATCCGGATCAAAAATGTATATAATATGGTAACCCCATAGTGAAATGGTTTTAAAACCTATTATTTCCTAAACAAAAGAAAATGTATATGTACATATATTCAATCAAGGCAACATTTTTTAGCATTTCAGCATGGAATATGGTGATTAATAAGGAATACACCTAATAGAAAATACAATAAGGTCTATAAGGCTAAAATAAGATGCTTTTGTGAATGTTATATACAAATAAAAATGACTCTTGCAAAAGGTCCCTAATTTTTAAAAAAATGATCAATACTATCAGTTTAATCAAAGTAAAGGCAAAGTGTAGCAGCTCAACTAACTAAAAATTCTACAAAATCTCTGCCATGAAATTATATTCACTTAATATAAGTTGGAGAAGGATTATCAAGTTTAATGTTTGCGATGATTTGGGCTTTCCCCAGCTGGAGATGCTAACTCATTTTATCATTAGAATGAAAAATATTCAAATACTCATGACTTGAAATGGTGAAATTAGTTTTTCAATCCTGTTGGAAAGCATAAAAAGAGATTCTCATATACCAAAAATATGCATGGAAATTAACAAAATACCTGATTCAATTGATAGCTACTGCTACTAATGTCCAGGAGGTGGTTGTTGTTGCTACTTCTGCTGACCAGGTGGCGGAGGCGGCATATCAGGTCTCGGCTACATATAAGGAGGAGAATCGTACATAGGAGGGGCACCACCGCTGGGCGGAGGAGGGGCATTCCAGGCTTGGGTGGAGGAGGATATTCGATCCTTGCAGTCATAACTGAAACCCTAATTCGCAAGCTTTATGAAGAATTTTTTACCTGCACTGCCAACCCCCAATAATTAGAAACCACAAATTAAAATCAAAATACCAAAGAGAAGTTATAGAAGTTGAAATAACAATAAGGATATACCTTATGGGAATCGAACCCTGGCGAAATATCTAGCCTGTAGACTTATAATCCAAAATGATAATGGTTCAGTGTAAACTCGAAGGTATTACCATTTAAGAATTAAGTATGTGTGAGAGAAAGGGTTTCCACTTACCAGATCAACTATCACACTGAAAAATGAGCAGGAAAATTCATGAGAAGCACGGTGAAATGCATCAAACAAATGGTAGCCAAAGGAGGAGAGCCAAGAAAAAACCCTCTATGTTCCAACAGAACCCTTCTAAAAACATAGTGTGAAACCTAAAGAGTCGAATCTGAACTGCATTTGCCGAAGGAACAACACACTCATAGCACTGATAATACATCAAGTAAACATAATTCTTACTGGGGAAATTAATGATAATCTTGGTGTTCCTATTCATCAAAAAGGACATCAATCTGTGTACAAAACCTATAGAGAAATTTTGGAAAATAGATGTCGCAATATCCACATTGATAGGGGTTATGACCGAAATCTATTGTTTTGAGCGAACATATTGAACTCTATTACATTAAAAATCCAAGTCTGAGGAAACCCCTGAGGGGTTTCAAACTGTCGACATGAAAATTCAAATAATGAATGGTCACAAGACTATGGTAATGGCAAGAACAACCCTTAGGTGGTAAGGTTTCATCAGAACAAGCCTCTAGTAACTGGAACGAGGACCCACGGGGTCGAAACCACTTAGTAAATGAGAGAAAAGTACTTGGATAAATGAGCACTATTAAACCCTTGCAGTCATAACTAAAACCCCAATTCGAAAGCTTTGTGAAGAATTTTTTACCTGCACTGCCAACCCCCAATAATTAGAAACCACAAATTAAACTCAAAAGACCAAAGAGAATTTATAGAAGTTGAAATAACTGTAAGGATATACCTGATGGGAATCGAACACTGGCGAAATATCTAGCCTGTAGACTTATAATCCAAAATGATAATGGTTCAGTGTAAACTAGAAACTATTACCATTTAAGAATTAAGTCTGTGTGAGAGAAAGGGTTTCCACTTACTAGATCAACTATCACACTGAACAATGAGAAGGAAAATTCATGAGAAGCACGGTGAAATGTGTCAAACCAAGGGTAGCCAAAGGAGGAGAGCCGGAAAAAAACCCTCTGTGTTCCAACTGAACCCTTCTAAAAACACAGTGTGAAACCTAAAGAATCGAATCTGAACTGCATTCGCCGAAGGAAACGAAGTGCTTGGGAAATTGTGACAGAAACAAATGAAGTGAATGTTGAGGGTTCGGGTAGGGGTAACCACACTCAGGTCCATCCATACCATCAGATTGATGCATGATCCATGGTTGAGAAGCATTAAAAGTGTTATATAAACATTATCATAGTTGTTAACCACAGAAGCCTGGGATGTAAACATCGCAATACTGAAGTTTATCACCAATACTATCGCACTTCCGAAAAATGTCTCTAAACGTCATAATAGCGATGCTTGTCTCCAAATGTCACAATATTGACTCATGTCTTAGAAACGTTGTGTTTCCGATGTTGTGTCCTGAAATGCCACAACTCTGACGATGTCTCTAAACGTCGTAATAGCGACGCTTGTCTCCAAATGTCGCAATATCGACTCATGTCTTATAATCGTCAAATTTCTGATATTGTTTCCCAAAACTTCGGTATTCCGATGACATTCCTAAATTTTGCAATACTGACGATGTCCCTAAATTTCACTATAGCGATGGTTGTTAGCAAGATTTTTAAAATTGAGAAAAACTAGGGAAATTTCCGATAATACATCAAAAGTGTCGGAACTAAAGTGTCGGAATTTTGACCAAGTGTACTAGTGAGTGGTGGGGAAACCACTTATTATATCATGTTCTAAGGTAGTGAGGAGACATACTGTAATGGTTCCACATGTGGGAATATGATCCTCCCCCAGCATTACATATGGTAGCTTATGTATCCTTGGTTAAAATCCCATACATTGATGATGTTCTTATCATTATTGTGCGCATGATTGGAGGAAGAATGCAAGGATTGAATGTGCCCATTGGGAGTGAGATTCTCCATGTTTATTATGCTTCATGCTTCAGGGATAATATTGGGAAAACCATGATTGCTACATTCGACCTTTTGTTTCCTTATGAGGTGAGTCATTGGCATCTCATGAGTACTTGGGAGGAGCATTTCATGGAGGGATTGATTGGGAGACACTTGGTTCATGAGGAGAGCTTATCACACGGAGGTGTCACTAGGGAAGGAGGAGAAGAGTTGCAGCACTCACCTTTACAGTTGCTTTAGGATAAGCAACCTTTGGGAGGGGAGGACTGTAATATTCCCAATTAGCTTTAAGCTAGTTGGAATATTAAATTTTGTTTTTTCTTCTTAGTTAGAAGAATAAGAGGGTAGGGATACCCATGAATCTCCTTAGTAGGAATAAAATCACTCCTAATATGAATGGGGGTCATCTTAGTAGCTTGATTAAGCACCCTTGTGTGAGAAAATGGGTTGGAGCATGTAGACTAGGTCAAATTTGACCAAATCAAGATCATTGGTATGGAAGGAGTGGCATTCATTGAGGGACACCGCATTTTTGGAGGGAGACTCCATGCATGGAAGTAGTGGCTTTAATGAGTGGGGCCCAAGGTGAGCAAGATCACCAAGCATATAAGGAAGGGGATAGAAGCCATAGAATGCATGATTGATTATTATTGTGTTTATTGTTTGTATGAATTGTTGCTCTCTTCAGCTGTTTAGCAGAGACTGCAGTGTTGTTTAGCACAAGGGTGTTCCCGACTTGGATTCCCACCTTCATCCTTGGGGGACTTCAAGTACCCACTCAGGAGAAGTATTTTGGCTTCATTTCCACATTCCAGCATCAGGCCAAGCTCCATATTTCTTCTACAATGCATTTTCTATTGAGGGTTGTGCTGTGTTGCAGGGTGCAGTAGTGGAGGGTTGATTTCGGCTATTTCTAAGCTAGTTTTCAGTGGAGGAAGGGTTCCTCCAATTAGGAGGCCAGTAAAGAATTCCCTTGAGATTTATTGCAGAATTTGGCACCATACCAAGCTATTATTATTCCCTACAACGCAGTTTCAGTCTTGGACTCTATTATTTTAGGGAGGAGTTGCAGGGGTGATTTCAGTACACCATTTGGGGAGATGGTTTTCCAGTGAAGGGATCAGCCTTTAACCTGGAGATTCTATTGGGAGGAAGCTTCATTCTATGCTAAATCAGAATAGCCATAACTTTCCAGCTATTCATTTGCAGTGAATCTTCAGCCCTAGGGTTTTGGTTCACCTTTTGTATTTTGGGTGTATTTTCCAGAAACCCTCTTGGGTTGTATTGGGAGGTTGATATAGAGCCTTGATCTTTATGTATAGCATATCTTGAGGCATATATCAGTATTTTGTATTATTTTATGATCCCATGCTGGAGCTATGTTCACTATGACTGCGTTGTAGCAGCTCTCCGACATTTTGTAGAGTAGCAACACCTCACTTTTGAGAGGGTTTATTCATTTGAGGCTTGTTAGCTCATGTTGTATGATTTGTGACTCATTATATTGCACTTATTTTTTGCTATTATGATTAATAAAATGGCTCCATATTTTTTACTTATATTTGTACATTGATTTACACTACTACTTTCCATTGTTGAGTTCAATATTGCCGCTTTCCCTATTTGGGAATATTACACCCTCTCTAAAACTGGCATGGCTAGATCCCAGTTTCAAAACTTGGTTTTATGTTGGCCTATGTGAATATTGCTCACAATCTCTAGTAAATTATATAACACTAACACAGTAAAGGGAAGAAGTCATCAAAATTCTAGCTCTCAGCAAAGGAATGAGGGATCAAATGTCTCTCAAGTAAAATATCATTACTGCAATCAATAGGTGAGCTACTGAAAAAGGTATTATACTCCCAGTAACTTCTATTTCAATGGGAAATTCTTCACTTGTGATAATTTTGGTCATAAGGCTATTGAGTGTGTCGCTTATAAAACTATTATGACTAGAGAAGAAAGAAAAAAAAATAATGATAATGTGCCAAAGAAATACTCTTATAATTTTTTCTCACCACTCCAAGATGAAAAAAAATTGTTCTTTTTTCAATAACATTGGGAATAGAGAATTTGAATGCAGAAGTAGAATAATATCATCCCCTCAGCATGAACAAAAGGCAATAACAACAAAGGCATGGAAAACGAAAACTATAGAATCTGAAAATTGTGGTCTAGTTTTGTATGTAGGAGATCAATAAAATTTGTGGTACAATGACATCATATGTTCAACATATGACAGGTGACAAAGACAAGTTTATTTATTTTAATGAAATAAATAAAGAGAAGAATGTAACCTTTGGAAATAACTCACCTGATGCTATCAAAGGGAAATGAACTGCTTTGTTAAATAAAATGGTAAGAGTTGGAAATGTTTTATTTGTTGATGGATTAAGACATAAATTGTTGTGTGTTAGTCAAATGTGTGACCAAGGAAATCTCAATACAAGTAAGAACATAATAAAGGGAACACGAACTTCGAGCAATGTTTATCTCTTAGAAGGAAACAGAGAGTATTATTACTTGAGAAAATCAGAAGAAAGTTGGCTTTGGCTCAAAATGTTGGGACATCTAAGCTTCACTCAATTACACAAGTGAAGCAGAATGGGAGCAGTTTGTGACTTACCTAACATCTCTATACTAGAAAATAGCATATGCAAATCATGTCAATTCTCTAAGAAAACCAGAGTTCAGTTTAATGCTAAAGAAAGTACTTTAAGTAAGACACATGAACTTATTCATACTGATTTGTGTGGGCCTATGAGAAGTAAGTCTCCTTGGATATTATTCATTGATGATTTTACAAGAATGTGTTGGATTGGCTTATTGAAACATAAATATGAAGCATTTGATAAATTTAAAATTTTCAAAGCTCTAGTATAAAATGAGTTAGATTTTAAAGTCAAATGTCTTAGATCTAATAGAGGAAGATAATTTATATTAAATGATATTTTAGAATTTTGTGAACAACATGGCATCAAAAGGAAATTTTCGATAGGTAAAACTCCTCAACAAAATGGAGTGGCAGAAATAATGAGAAAAACAATCCAGCAAATGGCACATTCCATGCTTGATGAGTCTAAAACTCCTCATACCTTCTGGGGGGAAGCAACACATATAATCGTGAATATCCTTAACAAATCTCATGTTCAAGTAAACAATGATAAAACTCCTTATGATATATGGTTTGGTAAGCCTCCAACTGTCAAACATTTTAGATTTTTGGGAAGAAAATGTTACATAAATAATAATGATGATAATATTGGAAAGTGTGAATCAAGTATATATCATCCACCTTGATCTCAAGCAAATGTTCTCGAAACCTGAAGGCATGTACCTGAATCCCATGAAAAAATGAGGTATTTCAACAAATCCATTTGTTATCTCATACCAGGTAGCTAGAATAATTTCAACAATCTATAGTTTTTCAACACCTAGATAGTGGAAGGATTATTTGGTGTAGTCAAATATTACCCTTCATGTTCGCTTTCTCACCAAATGAATTCCATTTTGTGCTAATGGGTACCTGAAACATCAACAAGGAGTTCATTAGGCTCCTTTTCATGCAAAAAATCTAATAAAAATTTCCGGAAAACTAACACCCCTGTAGTGCAAACCAGAGCATTGCACCTCACCCAACAATCATAATATGCCTAGGTATAATGCATTTTTTCACATAGGATGGGTGTGTTGGTCCTAGGGCGAGTTTTAGTAAACCCATGGCCCTCAAAACGTCAAAAAATTGACATGAAAACACAAAAATGGACCATCAAATGAAAGAGAAGGGTTTTAGTTCCTACCTGGAAGCGACGATACTCAAAATGATCCACTGGATTGGTCGCAATCAGTTGCAGAAGATCAAGCGAAAAAGTGCTCCAAATTTCTCACTGTTAAAGGTAACTGTCAAATGGTAAAAATGAATAGTCAATTTGAGCATTTATGGTCATTTCTTGCATTATTTTATTCAAATTTAATTTTTTGACCTATATATGCTTCATTTTTTCTATGAAACAGGTATTTTTAATCCTTTTTGTGGTTTTTGAGCAAGTCGACAATTGCTAATGGTGTTTTGACATGTTTTAAACATGTTATTTTGACGTGGGAGCATACTGTTATCTCTTTTTTAGTATCTATAAACCTACAAAAAAGTAATCCTTGGAGTCCTCTTTCAGCTCTTTTTAGACTCTCAAAACATGAAAATAATGTCGAGTACTTGTCTTTTCGAACTCTTTAAAGTAAATGAAATGATGTTCTCTTAGTATAATTTTAACCCTTTTCCTGGCTGAGATGGACTAATTACAAAAAAGGAATATCTTATTCGAACATGGCTAAGAGGTTCTCTTGAGTATTGTTTTCTACCTTTTTAGACTCGAGAGACTATCTATGAAAAGGGACATCTGGAGTATTCTTTTTTTCCACTTTTTCAAGCTCTCTAAACATGAAAAATATGTCTAGTTTTACCTTCTCTGGACTCATTAAAACAGCAAACAATGATACACTTGTTAAACATGACAAGGTCGAGCCACTCCTTCTCGGGATTTGTTAAATATACTTAGAGGGACTCATCTGAAGGGTGAACTTACAAATCCAGAATATGTTATCATCCTCAAGCTTGTTAAAAAATAAAGAGGTACTAACCAGTATGGTTGGGGAAATTGGGAAAACATGGTACTCCATTTTGCTAATAGCAGTGAGTCGCTCTTGAACCCGACACTCTTCCACTTCATCTCTGTGGTTGTTAGGTTTGGAAATATGCTTTTCATTTGGTTCATCATACCTTTTCGAAGCCCCCATCTCGGTTTTCGGTCAATTTTTCCACCTCAATTCAGTGTTGTTATGTGTTCAAGAGAAGTCACTTCAATTGATATCTATCGCAATAATCTTAAGCCTTCATTCCATGTTTTCCTCTTCCTAATCCAATTCTGCATCATCATCATTACGTCTCAATCATGATACTTGTTTCATGTCATTTATGGGGGGTATATCAAGGCCCTCCTACGACGAGTCACTTCCTATCGACATCAGAACATCATCTAGGAATTTGACTTAGAAAAACCCCTTTCGTATATTAGTGCTTGCATACATCAATGGAAAGCTTCCTCGCTCTTGGCGACAGGTTTACATTAATGGCCCTTGAATGAAATATTATGTGTGGTGTTTACTCGCACCATACAAATTGTACTATGGTACCTTGAGAACCATTAACACCATCAATGTTTTCTCTCGCGTATGTTAACGACTTTAAATCATCGGATGATAATCAGATGTTTTCTACCATGTTCGACCTTAGCTCATTGATTCACATGATTTGACTTATACTTGAATCGTTATGTGAACGAGATAGAAGACCCTAGATATACTTTCATCCATCCGGGTTATGATTTCAATAGTTAAACAAAGATGACAATGTATAATGGTTGTGATCATTTTGATAGTCATTCAGTCATGGGTCCACCAGTTGCATCTGTAGATGCGTATTTTGATCACTATACATGTTATGTTTTCTTATGTGTTGAGTATGGTTTTTCCTACCTATGCAAAGAGATTTCATGATCTAAATTTAATGTAACAAATGAAGCTCGTCGGTTTCTCTTGATCCTGGCTTGCCACAAGGTAAATCACCTCAATCATCTATCATCATTTCTGCCTTTTCACTTTAGGGGGAATTCTATTATAGGAAAATTTTTCATATCTAGTCATTAGGCCTCCTAATGGGATCAATCACATCATATTCCCCCTTTTCAATATCATTGCACAAATCCCTAAGTGAACCTCCTTCATTTCCTAGAAAATATAATTGAAACCACCTCATCTGAGCTAGTTTTGGCACCAACGCTCCCTGGATTTCCTCTGGACAGTGTTCACCTACATATTGCATCATCGTGGCCAGCGTTGATCACCCACAAGTTTCTCCCCTTTTCACCTGCATTGGTTCTATAAATTCAAGAAAAAGAGAGAATTTTTGGAAGCTTCCTCTTCGAGAAGCTTCCAGAATTTGTTACAACCATTTATCTCTGATTAAAATTTTGGATCATATCTCTTCCTTCTTTGGAGTTTCCATCCGTTATCCTTTCATCCCATCCTCCCATCAAAGGTGGATCTAAAACCTTATATTTTTAATTGGATAAGAACTCCCAACTTACCCCACTCCACTATATATTTACCATCTTGCATATGCAAGAGGTTAATGGTTGGCTTTTGGATTCTACCCTTATGTTGCTAAGGTGAAAGGTTAACATTCATGCATTTAGGCTGATTGAAGGTGCATATTTTGACAAGGAAAGGACAATTTAACAACTTGGAGGATCTTTTCTACAAGATCAACACTTATTTGTGGTTTTAATCTCCTTTTGTTTATATTAATGCAAAGAGTTCTTTGTTTTCGTATATGTGATGTCATTATTTCACTTATTTCAATACCATGTTGATCTATTGAATAGAGTACTTAGATGATACTGAATAAATATCATAGTTTATTGGCTTGTGTTATCTAACTGTGCAGGTTTTAATTTTGGCAGTCGAAGCTGGAATTGGAGCATTCAAGCTAAAGAAGGAACAAAGAGTGCAACAGATTCCGGGTAGGATTCATTCCATCATCTACTTACTTTATGGAAAGAATTGGGTTCCTTATTTCTCTGTTGTTCTAGGTTGGCCACCGAACCTAGGGGAGATACTTCTATCCACAATCGTAAATCTCTCATAACAGAGGATTCAGGGGGGCGGAAGACCCCCCTACCAGGTGGTTTGTAGGGGGGTCCGGAGAAGTCCCCCGATTTTTTTTTTATGTAGATGCAATAATGTTTGGGCAGACCCAAGGATGGTGGGCAGACCTACCCATGGTTTTATGCATGCATTTTTCACATGTTATTAGGAATGATGGTTTTTTCCCACGGTATTTTATAGATCTAGTCAAGATAACTATGATTATGTTCTAATCTAGGGTTAATGGATTGGGTTTATGAATTATTTGACATGTATATATTGTATTTTAACATTGAAATGATTATAATGAAAATTCAATCTGGTTTTCCCAATTTGGGTTACAGGAGAAAATATTTGTGTATATTTTATATTCTCGCCATTATATTTTTTTTCTATTTTAAAAATTCCTTTGTAGGTAATTTCTATACAGGGTTAAAACCTACACATATGATTCCAAGTAGAGCATCCATACTTATTTTTTGAAGTTTTCCTATCTCTTCAATGGTGATAATTTTGGATTAAAACTTTAGCGAAGAGATCTTAGTACTTTGTTCATAATTTTTTATTCCTTAATTGGTTCATTGAGTCCTCTTATAGTATTAACAATTTAATCTACATCAAGAAATAAGGTTGCAATATTTTGGTCTGTAGCCTTTTTCAACTTTCAAATTTTCCTTAATGAGTTTGAAAATTCTCTTTTTTCACCTTGTCATCTCCTTCATAACTTCTTTGAAGCTTATCCCGATTCTCTTTTGTAGATTTGTAGTGCATCACCTTCAAAAACTTTGTATTTATTAAACCAATCAAGATGGAATTCTATTATTTTGCATTCTTTGAGTGTTTCTCTTTATTGTCTAGATAAGTTAGAGCAATTTCTAGAACTTGATAACCATTATCAATAGATATCTAAATGTTAGTGCCTAGAGACATAATATAGGTACTCATCCTTACCTTTTAGAAGGCATAGTTTGTACCATCAAATAGGGGAGAATCAAGATTTTCTTGAGGAATCACCCGTGTGACTAGCTATGATCCCTTGTGATATACCTCTTAGTGGTTAAATTGTCTCTAAAGGAACCCAAGATCTGATACCAATTATTGGATTATGATTATGCTTAGAGTAGTGTTGAATTAGTATAATCACTAATTTTAGAAATCAAAATAATTCATACATTTAAAAATTAATTATATAAGTAAAAACTGAGAACACCAAATTGTAGAGCTATAAAAAGGGTCTCTTTCACCTCTAATTACCTCACATTAATATGTCAATCCGGGAGCGTTTTGTTATTCCAAAGAGTGTCTCAGTCTGAGGCTATCACTTGTCTGAGTAATGCTAGTAGTACAGTGTTTAAGAAATACAAGAGTGAACGGATGCTTGTTTATAACTAAATTACTTCAAAAGAATAAATCACACATTTAGAAAACTAGGCAGCTTATCAGTCAAGGGTTCAGCAGCGATAACCCATCCCTTGGGAAACTGATGGAAAGGAAATTAGAGCATAGACCACGGGTCTGGGAGCTATACAGTGAATGCCAAAGCTCACTACAGCCTTAGATCATCTCTCACACCAAAACAACAAATGCGAGTAAATGGAACAACAAATAAAGAATTGAACATAAAATCTGGAATGGAACAGTAATTCTAAAATGGAACAGCAATCGAACAACTAAGTCTCAAGAGTCTTACTCTATTAACCCAAATACACTCTCAAATAACAATCTTTCACTCTTAAGGCAAATCAAGCAAAACACATTAATGGAACAGCAATAACTATTGATAAACTATGGAACAGCTCTAG
This sequence comes from Pinus albicaulis, assembly GCA_034641835.2. Lineage (NCBI taxonomy): Eukaryota > Viridiplantae > Streptophyta > Pinopsida > Pinales > Pinaceae > Pinus > Pinus albicaulis. The sequence continues at coordinate 90,418,918 of CM076569.1, read as the reverse complement.
TAAATTATATACGCACACATCACGCTGAAATAGTAATCTTAATTAACAGGGATTCAACTGTGCTCCCAAACAGAACAGTATTATCTCTGAATCTAATAATCATGAAGAACACTACTTCAAACGAATCTGTGACATGAATGTTCAATATAAAAGCTCTGTAACAGAACAATAAGAATATTCGGTTAAGACTAATAACATGCAATTAACTCTGAAAGGATTAATAACTTGATGCAGAGTCAATACACGATTCTATCTGTAAAAACCTCAATGATTTAATCTTAACAGAGCATGTAATATCAACTTAAAAATCATATCAGATTACCAAATAACAACGATAAACAAACCACGCAGAAATCAAATCGTAGTGATACAGAAGCAAGTGTCCTCCGGGGCCGGGCCCTTAGCCTCCAAGGATACACCGCCTTAAGTTAATCCAGACGCAGAAATGAGAGAATCACCAAGCTTATATTAATGCATCGGACAAAAGTACAATGAACCAGTTCTCAACGAGACTCAATAATCAGAGCTGATGTTTAACAGAAAATTACATAAAAAGTCTCTCCCTTAAGCTAACAGTGCTGTCCCTTTATATAAAGGTGACGGCGGAGATGTCCAAGTAACAAGATAAATAAAGCAGCGATCCCTCAGGATCAAAGATCCTGAGGGATTCGCCAAACTGTTAATCCTTCATCCTCTCTTTTCTTTTGCGCCGAGCTCGTGTCTTCTCCTCCTTTTCCGGGCCGATTTGCTTTGATCTGTTTAGCCTTGTTTGCATTCGGTTCTCCTTCAGAGGGACAGCAGTTATCTCGACTTTATCCTTTCCTTTGGAACGGCAACTTCTCGTTTTCTCCTTTTCCTGCACAGAAAATAACAATTATCAGCGGTTAAGTCTTGCATATCAATTCTCACATGTTTTATTATAATCCCTTATTATTTTCCAAATTCATGATGCAAAAAGGTTTACAAATTCTACTAAAAAGCCACTGAAATAATCATCAAAAGCATACCTTTTTAGTACTCCACACACCCCCCTGCTTACCTTGTTTCATGTCCTCATGAAAACATTGTAGTTGACATGCAAGGCAGTGAGAGAATATGTTGGAGAAGGAGTCTCATGCGGAGACCTACAGCCATGATGAGTGACTAGATAGTCAAAGAACTGACCTGTTTGCCCCTCAGGCATCTCATACAGGGCTTGATATCCAAGTGTAGGGTGCCAAATAATTGGAGTGCGAAATCTATATCCTAACCAGGATGGCCCTGCTTTCAAAATGCTCTCACCATAGAGGTTCAAACGGTTGGCAGCTAATTCAAAATTCTCATACTTAAATGGTTCCCTGAGCTGGATGTTTGGATTAGAGATTCGGTACCGAAATTTGGCTGCATCAATGGCGAGGTCTTTGATGGAAAGAAAATATTCTAAACTCTATCGAATGAGTGCCTCATGCATGGGTCCTAACGTTTCAATGACACCCGAAGTCCTTATGAGGTTTCTATGAGCTTTCCACAACTGTACTGGGTTCCTAGGCTCAGCCCTTACCCGTAAATCTAGGCCATGTTCCTGACTCTGGAAAGTATCATAGGCTTTGAGCCACTTAATCTGATTAACCCCGAATGAAATGAATGCTTGTAATTGGATGTCTCCAATGAAAGGGCTAGGGTTTAACTCAGTCTCCTGATTTAGCACAAGGTCATGCAAATAAAGTTCACACAACAATCTCTGGACTTTCACTCCATAATGTTTACAGCAGTCTATAAAGTCATTGACGGTGTTGATTTGTATAGGGGCGCCTGCTTTAACAACTTTTATTTTTAATTGTAAATACCGTTCTAATAAAAACAGAGCATAGTTTTTAGCAGGGGCCCTACATGCTAAAACTTCATTGTATAAAGAACACAAGGTATTCATCTGCTTGATAACAGTATCTAGTCTACGGGTTACCTGTGCAACTTCCTCTTGTTCCTTTCGCCACCCTTCAAAGGCCTGGCTTTTGGATTGATTGACGTCCCTTAGTTGCTGTTGTAACTCTTCATATTTTTCTCGGGGGACCGTTTGCTCTCTAAGTTGTTCGGCTTCTTGCTGGGCTTGCTTCATCATCTTATGCAAGGTTTTTGTCTTCGGATCTTTTTTCCATAGGTCAGTGGAGGCCGGGAGTTTTACCTGAACTTTCTTATTATGTTGTTTGGAGTTCAGAACCCTTATTACCCCTGAGGGTGGTGCCTCTGTCTGGATTTTCTTTTCACTGGTCCTTATATCATCCCTTTCTATTTTAACGCGAATATCAGCCTGTTGCTGTTCCTCAACATCATTTGGAACGGCAGCAGGATTTTCAGTAGGGTTTTGAACAGCAGGGCGATTGTTGGCCCTCTTTTTCTTCCCTCCGGTCCTTCTTACCCTCTGGTTTGCTTTCAGAATTCTAATTTGTTGTCTGAGCTGGGTTATTGTATTCAATAATTCCTACCGTTCCATTCGCAATTTCGTAATTTCCAGCGTTTCATTAGAAGGAACAGCAGGCTATCTGCTGCGGTTTGGACCATGACTCGTTTCTGGATCTTTCTGTTGGGGTGCTTTCTCACTGTTCTGCTCTGGCTGTTCTGGGGTAGGAACCTTGACTGATTCTGTCTCTTCCTGGGCAACTGCTTTTTCTACTCCTACTCCCTCCGGAATTTCCTCTGGTGTCTTGGGAACAGATTGTTCCCGTTCAGTCTCTCTTATCTCCTCTTCATCATGAACAGGCAGATTTCCTTTTTCTGCCTCTACTGCATGTGATTTTTCAGATGCGTTTTCTTCTTGGGGTTTGTCGTGGAGGTCTGCTGGACTAGAAGGTTGGCCATACTTACCCATATTGGCCAGGACTGCGGCCAATTCATCTTCTCCCATTGGGTCTTGTAATGGGCTACCTCCCTGCTGTCCCATTTCTTCCTCCTGTTCAGCTTCTGCTTCTATTTCTGTTTCCGAATGCTCGGCTGCTTCCTCATTTTCCTCTTCGGATTGCTCGTCCTCAATTACCACTGGTTGGCTGGTGCTTTCCTGGAGCTTTTCCAGCCTTCCTCGCATCCGAGCTAACCGGGCTGATTTTCTGGGCTTCTCTAGGCTTCCTCGCATCCTAGGTAACCGGGCTGATTTTCTGGGCTTCTCTAGCCTTCCTCGCATCCGAGCTAACCGGGCTGATTTTCTGGGCTCCTCTGGCTGTTCGGGTGGATCGATGGCATGCTTGCGCTTTGCCGATTCCTGGTGTATCTCTGGTCGTTCTGATGCACTAGCAACATGTTTTTGTTTTACTAATTCTCTGTGTTTTGCCGGTCGTTCTGATGTGCTTGTAGAATGTTTACGTTTTGGGGATGGTGTTGTCAATCCCCCCTTAATCATTTCAATCAGCTCTTCCCAGCTGCTCTGCTGCTGGGTGAGACCATGACTAACTACTAATCGTATTAACCCATGGTGACTGACGACTGACTCTACATGATGTGCCTTTTTTATGCTTCGTGCAGCATCATGCAGTAATGAATTCAGAAGTGCCGGTAGATTTACAGAGCATTTCTGCTTTAAAACAGCTAAGAGTTTAAGATGTCGTGGTCTTACCACGTCTTTCCTCCCCTCGCAGGTGATGTAGTTCTGCACTGTCCTTGCTAATTCCGTCCAGGGTTCTCCTAGCGTTGCTGGCAGAATGCCCTTCCCCTTAATTGTCAAGCTCTGACCTTCGTCCTGGAAAATTTCCATAATCTTCTGTAATCTTTCCTTCTTTAATGTCCATACTGGTCCGGTGGCTGGTAGTCCCGAAACTTCTGCAATTATATCGTCGGTGACCGCTATCCGCTTCCCCCTTACTGTGGAGTGATCATCCTGCAGGTTCTGCAAAAATTCCATCGCTACTGTTTCGTCAGACTCCTGCAGGCGACCGAGATAATTCAACCATCCTGCTCTTTCCAGGATTTCCCGGGCAGCAGCGGAGATTGTCAATTTCTGGGGTTCGCTTCGAATTTCCCTTCCTCCCATGGTTTCACTGTGGATTCTCAATGGAACAGCAACTACTTGTGCTGTTTGAAACACAGAGAGGGTGATAATCGCAAGATTTCGAAAAAAACACAGAGTATGCAACAATGCAACGGAAATGGATTATGAACGGCAACTTGTGTAAAAATAGAAATGCCATGCCGTTAAACCATGCCAAACCGTCGTACACTATCTTTCCCGAATGGTGAGCTGACACGTAATTCAGGGAATAATGAGGTTGACCTCCCCCCCCGCAATGTGATAGGCTGTCCCAGCCGGCAAATAAAGGAGCGGCACCCGATCTGCAACCGAGTCAGAAAGGAACAACATATGGAATTATGCCATGTTTAGAAGGACAACGAATTACCGAAATCGAGGCGGAGAGTTGATCGCGTATTACGTAAGAGGCTTTTGTGTTATGATATGAGGCTGGTGGGTAGGACATCTATCGTACTTGCCAAATCTCAAGTGGTCATGGTCACTTCCTTTGCCATGATTGGTGATGATAAATGTTCATGCGATGTATAAATCGGGAAATAATATATGATTAGTTCCTAGGATATAAGAAACAAAAGAGTATTAGTATCTTGCCCATTGGTGTAACCAAGGTGACTTCAATACCATTAACAGTGCTCTGCTGCCGACAGGTGTCCATAACCTTGGCAGAGTTGTTTTTTCACCCTTGGAACCATGATCCTTTGTGTATACTTAGGAATGTTTTTATGTCAAAATGTAGACCATTATGCTGGCTTGGTGACCAGTTAACCATAATGCCATTCACGAGAAAGGAGCGAAAAGTGGGCAGGTCGGCTCGTGATGAGACCTCCTGTTCCAAGGTTCGATTATTTAATATACCTGTTGGACGATATCCCTGGTGTGGTGGCCATAGTGGGATTGCCACTTCACTTCTATCCTCATGATCATGGTAGGCTGGCTCTTGATGAGACCCCCTATCCTGCATTTGACACTTCACATATCATGTTCACATATTTTTTCTGTTTCATAGAGTACTTTTCCTTATTTATACACAAAGGGTGGTTCAACACTCCTTAAGAGTAGGAATGGTGGAAGAAGTCTTATCATCTCAATAGGAAGATATAAGCCCTTTGCTCTTATTCCTAAATAATAATCAAAGAGGGTTAAAGGGATCAACATGATAAAGATAACCAATCAGGGAAAAATTAGTAAAACAATGACAACAAAAGATAAGAAATAAGTATGTCCTTCCTTTTGTCCTCTTACTAATGCAGAGCCTTATAGATATAGCGATTTATGGTTTGCGGATTTCGGTATGTTGTGATTTTATATTCATTGCACAAGTACATAGCTGTATCTTAAAGACTTGAAAGAATGCGGGCAAGAAACATCCTCAATTTAGATCAGCAAAAGGAATAAGTTGTTTTACAAGGAGAGCAAAAGTATGCTAGTGGTGTTCCTTTGGGAAAAGAAACAACGACGGATGATAGAAAAAGGAACAGCAAAAATAAAAATACTATAAAAACACTCAAAATGCCGTTCCTTTGAAAAAGAAACAAGCAGCAACATAAGAATACTGTTTCTTTGAAAAAAAGGAACAGTAGTAACCAAAAATGTTGTTCCTTTGGAAAAGGAACAGCAAAAGACGTAAAAATGTCGTTCCTTTGGAAAAGGAACAGCAGAGATCAGAATGATGTTCCTTTAGAAAAGGAACAGCAAAACAAGCAAAGCCAACAGCATAAAAAACATGCAAATGCCATTTTTTAGAACGACAAAAATCGAAACTTTGAGAAAGAAAAGGAACAGCAAAAATGACAAGAAAACATTTAATTCTAACATATGTACAAGAACGACTCAAAGACAAGAAATTATGTACAAATTGTAAAAAGAAATGAATTCCTTAATGAATTACAGGTGAGGAAGATTTCTCTTCCTCTCCTAAAATCTCCATATCAGTGTCTCGGCGTAGCTGCTGGCAGAAGGATTCCCGAGTGAGTGGTTTGCGATAGAGACGAACTCGGTGGCCATTTACTTCGAATGCATATCCAGAACCGTCAATGGTAATTAGAGTAAGGGTTCCGTTGTCATGCACCTTCTGGATTTCGTATGGTCCCAACCATCGAGTCTGAAGTTTTCCAGGGAAGTCCTGAAACTGAGAGTCGTATAACAGAGCCCAGTCTCCCTCGTGGAAGACTTTGTTCTTGATGAGCGCATCATGCCATTTAGCTCGCTGTTGTTGAATCAATGTTGTATTTTGTAGTGCAGAGAGCCTAATTTAGTCTAATTCATTGATCTGCTGTAGTCGATTGATTTGTGCCTCGCTTAGATCTAGGCCAACTTCCTGTGCTGTCCGTAATGTTTGGATTTCGAATTCTATGGGAAAAATGGGTTGTTTTCCAAACACTAATTGATAAGGTGAGTAACCGGTGGTGCTCCTCCATGTGGTTCTATAGGCCTAGAGTGCTTCAGGTACTCGGGTAGCCCAATCACGCCTATGGGATGTAATGGTTTTTGTTAGGATTGATTCTATTATCTTATTGCTACTTTCTACCTGCCCATTCACCTGTGGGTGATATGGAGTAGTGATTTTATGCTGGACGTGATAATTGTTGAATGTTGCAGCTAATTTATGCCCAGCAAATTGTGGTCCTCCGTCTGTAATTATTTCCCTGGGAAGGCCATAACATAAAAATAGATGGAACAAGAACTGTATGACAGAGTCCTCTGTGGCTCTTAGCAATGCTTCTGCCTCAACCCATTTGGTGACATATTCTGTTGCCACCAAGATATATGTTTTCTGATTTGACGAGGGGTTGATGGGTCCAACGAAATCAAGAGCCCATCGCTCGAATGGTTTGATGAATAACTGTGGTTTTAGAGGCATCTCATCAGCTTGACCAGGTCGTCCTGCTCGCTGGCAGCTGTCACAGGCTTGGACAAATTTCTTTGCATCTTTGAAAATCGTAGGCCAGTAATATCCTGTCTACAATACTTTGTGTCCAGTTCTTCGCTCAGCGAAGTGTCCACCACACAGTCCATCGTGACAGGCTTTTAGGATGTCAAAGATTTCATCCTCTCGAACACATCGCCTGATATGCATGTCCGCCCCTGTGTGAAACAAATAGCCCCCAATCCACGAGAATCGAGCACTCTTCTGAACAATCTGCTTGCGCTCATTAGGGGTTAAATGTTTTGGTAGTTTACCTACTGCGAGGTAGTTGGCAACATCAGCATACCAAGGTGTTTGAATGGCAACAGCAAACAGGTGCTCATCCGGAAATTGATCTTCAACTGCTGCTGCATCCATTGGTTTTGGTATTCTCGAAAGAAAATCGGCTACAGGGTTTTCTTTGCCAGGCCGATCCTTGATTGTGATATCGAATTCCTGCAATAAAATCAACCATCTAGTTACTCTGGCATTTGTGACAGGCTTATTTGCTAAATATTTTATGGCAGAATGGTCTGTATACAAGATAACAGGATAGCCTGTAATATAATGTCTAAACTTATTGATAGCATGTATTACAGCTAGGAATTCTTTTTCAGTAACAGTGTAATTTAATTCAGCAGGGGATAAATTTTTGCTGATGTAATAAATAGCATATGGTTTTTTATCCTCTTCCTGGCCAAGGACTGCGCCAATAGCTATATCTGAGGCATCAGATGATATCTGGAACGGTAGGTCCCAGTTTGGTCCTCGAAGGACTGGGGCTATGGATACGAGCTTCTTTAGATCCTCGAAAGCACGGTCACATTTTTCTGTCCAAAGAAAATCAACGTTACCAGTTAGTGCATATAAAGGAGCAGCAATGTGCAAATAATGTTCTATAAATCGTCTATAATAACCAGAAAATCCAAGAAAGCTATGTACCTCTGTTTGAGTAGTAGGAGTGGGAATGAGCAAAAGTATTTGGATTTTGGCCGGGTCTACCTGAATGCCGGCTGCTGAAACATAATGTCCTAGAATAAGTCCTTCAGTCATCATCATGAAACATTTTTCGTGGCTTAAGCAAAGCCTGGTAACAATGCAGCGTTGTAGGACTTTTTCTAGGGTGTCTAGAGCTAGATCAAAATCATCTCCATATGGTGTAAAGTCATCCATGTAAACTTCAAGTCCATCATTTATTAAATCTGCAAAAATGCTAAGGATAGCCCTTTGGAATGTGGCAGGAGCATTACATAGGCCAAAAGGTAGAACTCGATAGGCAAATGTTCCCCAAGGACAAGTAAAAGTAGTTTTATCCTGGTCTTCGGGGGAAATCTGAATCTGATTGTATCCACTGAAGCCATCCAGGAAAGAAAAGAATTTCTTTCCTGCTAAAGTATCTAATACTTGGTCTATGAATGGGAGAGGAAAATGATCTTTCTGTGTTGCCTTATTTAGTTCCCTATAATCCACACAAATTCTCCATTTTCCATTCTTTTTTGGTACCACCACAAGCGGAGAGACCCATTTACTATCAGAAATAGGATAGATAAAATTGACATCTAAAAGTTTCTGAAGTTCGGCTTTTACCACATCCTTTAGATGAGGATTAAGTCTCCTTTGCGGCTGACGCACAGGTCTGGCATCTTTTTCTATATAAATGTGGTGTGTACATAATTGGGGATCGATTCCTTTCATATCAGGGTAATCCCATGCAAATGCTTCTTGATATTTTGTTAACAGATGGATGAGCTTAGTTTCTTGTTCAGGTGTGAGATTAGCATTGATGTTTAAAGTTTTTCCCGGTGCAATTTCCACAGTTTTACTATTTGCAACAGAAGTAATAGGTATCGTTTGGTCATGCGTATCTTTCAGAGGATCTTTCTCTAATTCATTATCAAATGCTGCTTCTATCATGTGACACTGTGTGCGAGGTTCAGTTTGACTAATGAAATTATTAATGGCATCATCTTCTGTTTGGTCTTTAAAATCAAGTGCCTCTTGTATAGTTAATGGAGATCTGATTTTATCAGTAAGGTATGATACAGGGTGCTTATTAGTTCTGATCATTGTGACACTTGGCTGCGCTGGAGGATATAGAACTAAATTTTTTCTATTAGGTCCTCTGGTTATGGTCATATTTCCCTGCCGGCAGCCAATGTAGGCATCGACAGTGGCAAGCCAAGGTCTACCTAAAATTAGCGGGTGTCCATCAAGTCGGGTTTTTGGATTAATTATCAGGAAATCGGTTGGATACTCCCAGGAATCAACAGAGACCATGAAATCCTGTAGAATACCCTCTGGTCTAACCACAGATCGGTCAGCCAATTCTAACAAAGTAGAGGTGGGTTCTACTGATGTAATGCCGAGCTTTTGGCAAGTAGTGGTTGTTAAAATATTAATTGCGGCTCCTAGATCAACTAAGGCATTAGACAGGGTCTGACCATAAATTTGAACAGTTATAATTGGATTCCCTGGGTCTTCATATTTAATGGGTGTTTCTCTCCCAGATAATAGGTCAGATAAAGTACCGACTACTTGGACTCTTGGATTATTTGTTATATTCCTCCTTGGTTTCTTTATGCACAACTCTTTGATATTTTTTGTGTATATGGGAATGTCTTGAATGGCTTGGAGGAATGGAATTTTTATGTACAGATTTTGTAATTCTCCCAGAATGTCAAAGTCAGGATATTGTATGGGTCGAGGTATGACTAATCGTTCTGGGAACGGAGGAGAGGATGTGGTTGCTTGATTATGAGTCTGCTGCTTATTTACATCCTCTTGTTGCAACTGATGTTCTCTTGGTAACTGATCTTCAATATGAGTTGTTTTATCTCCCTCAATTTCAATTATGCGTCCAGATCTTAACTGAAGATCATTGCACTCCCTCAGGTCGGGTCCTATTTCTGGTGATTCTATGATTTGGATAGATTGGACCTGTCTGTTATTTGGATTGGGATCGGGTTGGGCTGGGAGTTGCGGTCTCGGGTTAGACTGGGGATTTTGTTGTAAGGCTGGCAGAGTAGGTTGAGGGAGCGGAATAGTTCCAGCTGGCTGGTACATCGGTCTTTGCCAGCTTGTCTGCCAGGGTGAACTTTGTGAAGTAGGGGAAGTCCATTGTGAAGGATATGGGCCATTTTGCCAATATGGTGGAGTGTAAGGGAAATTCGGCCAACCGGATTGGCTTGTTTGATTCAGCCATGGATTTGAAGAAGGAAACAATTGTGGTGACCAGTTTGAAAATGGGGGTTGAGATTGATTTTTCCACATACCATATTGTTGAGCATTATACTGTGGGGGTTGAAAAAAAGAGGTTGAGTCCGGAAACATACCAGATTGTCTCGGCTGCCACTGGCGACGCTGGTTGATCGAGTTCACCGATTCTGGTTCTTCTTCTGCTTCCTTATATACCGCTTTCAATCCAGGAAGTGAGGGGTAGCTCTCCGTAAGGTGATCTTTTGTACAGATGGTGCACGTTTGGACTTTATCCAGTGGACATTCCTTGTGGCTATGTTTTTTTCTGCATCGGGGGCAGAAGATTGCCAAATTATGTTCTGCCTCCATCTGCTTCTGTTTAGCCTGCACAATATCAAGTTGTGTAGTTAGTGTCCCCAGAATATCAGTTTTAAAATTTTCTAATAAATTTCCAATTTCTGCACGTGTTACTCCTTTTGTTGATACTTTGTTATCTCTTGCAAACCGATCATATTCTATTGGTTTTATTCTTGTGCTGCCTCTCGAACTCCTGATACATAAATCAATAATGTCAGCAAAATTCTCTTGATAAATATCCCCTTTTCCCATGATGTTTAATGTTTCAATCCATTGTTCCTTCATGCCCCTTATTAATGCAGTTTTTAACACATTATCAAGTAAAGGTAGTGATGCATAAGGAGATCTTTGTAGATTGTACTGAAAACGTTCCACATACTTCTCCAATGTTTCATTCGGTCTGGCTGTCATTTGGAATATTTCGTCTTTTAATTCTCTAGACCTACAATAATCCTGATATTTTTTTAAGAAGGATTCTTTCATTTGATCCCAATTGTTGATAACCCCGCCACCTAGTCCCATAAACCATCTTAAAACAGCCCCTTTTAATGTAGAGGGGAATAATTTCAATTTTTGGGGATCAGTGGTGTAATCATACCCCCTGCATAACACATCGAATTCGAATAAAAATGCATCCGGATCTTCTGATGTGAGACCGTGAAATGTAGGGATATGCTGAAGAGGGATAGCTTTCATGGGTGCATTTCCTGCAGAATCCACTATAGGATATTGTAATGTAGAGGTTTGAGCATTTGGCTGGTTCTGAGCCATGGGATCGAATATATGCCAATAACCTTCTGGGATATCTAGGAGGGTATTCCTAGGTTGAGAGGGAATGGTTTTGACAGGGATTGTTTTAATAGCACTTCCCTTATCTGGAATAATGAGAATACCAGATGTCTGAGGAGATTGGATTCCTTCTATAATGATTTTCGCAGCACTCCCCTTATCTGGGCTATCTAATGGATGATTTGTTCCAATAGGCGATTTTTGTTCCTTGGTTTCCCCTGTTTCTCCTTCTCCTTCACAAAAGTTGCTGGAATTCCCTTCCTGCAATAGTTCTGGAGTAGAATTTTCAATTTCTTGAAAGTCCTGCTCTTCAGTTTGACTATGCACCTCAGCACAGGCTACAGATGGTGATCCTGTGGCCTGAAGGGAACTAGTAGGCTGTTTAGAAATGTTTTTCCTAGGGCCTACTGATGGCTGAGATTCTGTTTTCTTATAGATTTTGTCTATGAAGGTCGTTCGGCCAAGGGTCACCGGCCCCTTAGCTTTTTCAGGCTTGGATGGGGGTTTGATATTTTTTTCTGGTCTTTTCTGCTTAGTCATGCACTCAAAATGAACTACCAAATTCTATTCAAACAAAATAAAAACAAATCTGTTAGGAAAGCGGGCAGTGGAGCAGGGCTTTTACATGCTCCGCACGTAGGTTCTTACCTTCCGTTTTTAAGATCCAACTCTTCCCTAGCAGGTTCGTACACTACTCTGAAAAATACAAATGGCTACACTCTTTCCCCGGCAACAGCGCCAAAATGTAGAGCTATAAAAAGGGTCTCTTTCACCTCTAATTACCTCACATTAATATGTCAATCCGGGAGCGTTTTGTTATTCCAAAGAGTGTCTCAGTCTGAGGCTATCACTTGTCAGAGTAATTCTAGTAGTACAGTGTTTAAGAAATACAAGAGTGAACGGATGCTTGTTTATAACTAAATTACTTCAAAAGAATAAATCACACATTCAGAAAACTAGGCAGCTTATCAGTCAAGGGTTCGGCAGCGATAACCCATCCCTTGGGAAACTGATGGAAAGGAAATTAGAGCATAGACCACAGGTCTGGGAGCTATACAGTGAATGCCAAAGCTCACTACAGCCTTAGATCATCTCTCACACCAAAACAACAAATGCGAGTAAATGGAACAGCAAATAAAGAATTGAACAACAAATCTAGAATGGAACAGTAATTCTAAAATGGAACAGCAATCGAACAACTACGTCTCGCGAGTTATAACCAAACTTAATCTATTAACCCAAATACACTCTTCGCAATCAAATAACAATCTTTCACTCTTAAGGCAAATCAAGCAAAACACACTAATGGAACAGCAATAACTATTGATAAATTATGGAACAGCTCTAGTAAATCATATACGCACACAACACACTGAAATAGTAATCTTAATTAACAGGGATACGACTGTGCTCCCAAATAGAACAGCATTATCTCTGAATCCAATAATCATGAAGAACACTACTTCAAACGAATCTGTGACATGAATGTTCAATATAAAAGCTCTGTAACAGAACAATAAGAATATTCGGTTAAGACTAATAACATGCAATTAACTCTGAAAGGATTAATAACTTGATGCGGAGTCAATACACGATTCTATCTGTAAAAACCTCAATGATTTAATCTTAACAGAGCATGTAATATAAAGCATATCAGATTACCAAATAACAATGATAAACAAACCACGCAGAAATCAAATCGTAGTGATACAGAAGCAAGTGTCCTCCGGGGCCGGGCCCTTAGCATCCAAGGATACACCACCTTAAGTTAATCCAGACGCAGAGATGAGATAATCACCAAGCTTATATTAATGCATCGGACAAAAATACAATGAACCAGTTCTCAACGAGACTCAATAATCAGAGCTGATGTTTAACAGAAAATTACATAAAAACGTATCCTTCTTCTCCTTCTTAAGCTAACAGTGCTGTCCCTTTATATAAAGGTGACGGCGGAGATGTCCAAGTAACAAGATAAATAAAGCAGCGATCCCTCAGGATCAAAGATCCTGAGGGATTCGCCAAACTGTTAATCCTTCATCCTCTCTTTTCTTTTGCGCCGAGCTGGTGTCTTCTCCTCCTTTTCCGGGCCGATTTGCTTTGATCTGTTTAACCTTGTTTGCATTCGGTTCTCCTTCAGAGGGACAGCAGTTATCTCGACTTTATCGTTTCCTTTGGAATGGCAACTTCTCGTTTTCTCCTTTTCCTGCATAGAAAATAACAATTATCAGCGGTTAAGTCTTGCATATCAATTCTCACATGTTTTATTATAATCCCTTATTATTTTCCAATTTCATGATGCAAAAAGGTTTGCAAATTCTACTAAAAAGCCACTGAAATAATCATCAAAAGCATACCTTTTGTTGCTGGATAAATGAAACATAAAGGACAGACCTGATATTCTGTAGAATATTGTCATGACGTAACTGTATGTATGGACTTACTAACACCAACCAAAAGGAGACACTAATCCCTTGATTTTAGAGGCACCAACCTAAAGTAGACACCTAGCTCCTGATTTTATGGGCACCAACTTGAATGAGACACCTATCCCATCATTTACAATGATTATGAGTCTTTTTATACTTTGTTCCTCTCAACTCTACACTATGTTATCTGGTCTCTAGTTTTGCACACAACTTCAGATCTATTTTTTCTCAACACTCCAAACTATCTCTACTTTGTACTATATAATTCATCCAATTCTTTCACCAAATACAATATTGATCTACTATAATAATTAGTCATTGCTTCTCTTGCTAGCAGCCTATTTTGGTCTTTTCCTCTCCCTTTTACTTGATATACTACAATTCTCTTAGTATTACTAGTGATCCAGGTGGATATTGGTGGCCACCGGCCTATTCCACTTGGGGCCCCACCATTTTTACTGTCAGTTTCCTTAATTTTAGCACAGTTTACTATTTTTAGCAGTTTTTCGGGTCCTGAACTTTCGGAGCCGTTTTGAGGCCATAAACGACATTTTTTGGGAAACCCGAGAGCAGCCTGGAATTTCCTTTTATGTTTCTCACATAAGAAGTTGCATTCCTTAGATAGATATTTCTAAAGAGGTATTGTGTGCGTTAAACGGAGATCGTATGCCAAAGTTATGTCCCCGGGAAGTTGATGTACCAATTTACCCAAAAGGAGCCCATAGTTTTGGTGCTTCATCTCCTAGGGTTAGGTTTTTGGATTTTTAGGGTTTTCCATTATTTCTAAATAATAAATAGACCCTCGAGCCTCATGTAACATAGTTCAGAGGCCTGTAGCCACCACATCTCTTCTCAGAGATAAGCTACTAGTGCCCTAGCTAGTTTATTTCCATTCTGTCTGTAAACAAATTTCAGTTCTTTGATATTACTGAAATGAACTGTTATTTCCACTAAATATTTGTATTTATGGCTATATGTGTATTATTTTTCGTTCCTGCATAAATACAGATCAGTGGTATCGGAGCGATCTTCTCTCTCTCGATCCTTCTTTGCATGTCCCCAACCAGGGCGTGGTATAAGGAGTTAGGGCTCAATCTGGTTGAACCTTTGCAAGATCAACATCTCAAACCCAGAAGACCGCCCATGGGGGAAGAAAATAAAGATGAGGGAGCAGGAGATCCTATCAAAATATTGCTCGAGGAGGCCCTCGAAAAATAAAGGAACGTGATGATGGATAACTTTGCCTGGATCCTTAAATGACTGCCCACCGGCGGCGCATCTTCATCCAACACCCACTCTGGAGGCGCAACTCCTTTTAAGCTACAAGTAAAATTTGGAATTCCCATATTTGAGGACCAAATAGATGTAGACACCGTAGATATATGGTTGAAACTATTAGAAGGATATTTCTCAGTTCATGAATTTTTCGACCAGAAGAATATTATTTTTTCACTCCTCAAATCTACCCCCCATGTCAAGAACTGGTGGGAAACCTACTGTGAGAAAAAGGACAAGGGGGGGCCCTCTCTGTTCTCGACCTGATCCGGATTTATGCAGGAATGCAACAAAATAAACACATAACCATAAATACAGAGATGCAGCGGAAATAACACTTCATTTCATTAATATCTAAGAACTGGAATTTGCTTACAGACAGAATGGAAATAAAACTAGCTAGGGCGCTGGTAGCTATCTCTGAGAAGAGATGTGGCAGCTACAGGCCTCTGAACTGAGTTACAATGAGTTTCGAGGGCCTATTTATTATTTAGAAATAATGGTAAATCCTAAACAACCAAAACCCTAACCCTAGGAGATGAAGCGCCAAAACTATGGGCCCCGTTTGGGTAAATTGGTGTTTCAACTTCCCAGGGGCGTAACTTTGGCATACAATCTTTGTTTTACGTGTACCATACCTCGTTAGAAAGATCTATCCGAGGACTACAAATGTTGAACAAGAAAATTCAGTCCATGGACTCATGTTGCTCTCCATTTTCCCAAAAAACGTCGTTTAGGGCCTCAAAATGGCTCCGGAAGTTCAGGACCCCAAAAACTGTTAAAAATAGTAAGTTGTGTCGAAACTAAAAAACTGAAAGAGACAATGGTGGGGCCCCAAGTGGAATAGGCGGGTGACCACCAATATCCACCTGGATCACGACCATACCCACTTATAATTATTTCCGAGATAGCATCAAGGAACAATATTATCCCATGGGGAGCTATGAGGACAAGTACATACAATGGACTATGTTGCGGTAGCGAAGGGATCAAGATGTGCATGAGTTGACGAATATGTTCCATACCCTGCACACAAAGTTGGGTATCAAATATTCAGAGAAACATTTGGTGCTGAAGTACCGTAGTTGTCTACACAGATACATTCAGGAGGAAATGGAGTTATTCAACATCTCTTCGCTTGGTATGGCATACTGGTATGCTGCCAAGATTGAGAAAAAATTCAAATAGAAGAAGCAAGACTTTAGATTTGCAAATCAAAATCAAGGGAAAGTGTTATAACATCATTTTTCACCCTTATGTGATTCATGATTGTCTTTTTGGCCTTGGGCACCCATTCCCACAGACTTGAATAAAGTTCATGAAAAACAGTGTCTAAAATCCCATACGGAGATATGCCCAGACTTTTCTGCGTGTATACGCGAGTCCAGAGATACTTTTCCGCGTATGCCATTAAAATCATTAAAAATATATATAAAAATCCCTATTTTAGAGGCTGGGTTGATGGTTATTCCCATAATTCAACCACCCCAGCCCGTGGCAACCTGTTTCCAACTGATTGAAACTACTTTGAGGGAGTATAAAAGCCCCTCATATGCATGGCCTAAGGGGGAGAGAAAAATTATAGATATTATACTCTGTTGGAGCCTGATTCAAGTCTGATTTCCTGTGCCTCCTGCACTTCCCAGATTTTGACAGGAAACCCTTGTTTCCTAGAGATGTTCATCAGCTTATATGTCATCTCATGTGCACAAGTCTTAAAAGAATCCTAGCGAGGCAAGGGCGGGACGGATCCGGACGACGACCTGTTCAAAGATCGTGGAAGGATTCATGTGATCTCTCCACCTTTCTATTATTGTACATGTTGTTCGTAATGAAGAAGAACCATCATGTTTCCGAATTCACATGTTAATATCTGCTTGCATATGTGAAAAGATCGTTAATTAAACATTTATTATTGTTTATATGATGTTTCACATGGATTATACTGACATTTAGGAAAGATATATGTTGTACAACTAGATTTCCGTGCATGTCTCTTCTTGATTTCTAGGTTGAAGAGGAAGAAGAGTTGTTGGGGGTTTGGACCCCGCGGGATCTACATCAAACGTAGGATCTACGGGTGAGTTCTACAATCTGTAATATCTAGTTTTTAGCGTACAAGTTTGATTGTGTGAGTCCTTCCTGAATAGCATGCCCCGATCTGTGGAGTTTTTTGACCCAACTATCTCTAGGGAGTTATTTCCCGAAACAAAACTGGAAACTCTGCTGGGGATCTCATTCTTGTGATTCCCATGTTGGGTAGTTTCAGCTGTTTTAAAGGTTTCCGATAGTTTTAATCATTATTTCCAGTCTAGTTAGTTTTTTCTCAGTCAGACTAAAGACCTGGTTCTTTAACCAAACTTGATCATTTTTATTTTTCATTATTTAATTTTCCATACGCTAGTTTTCTTGTACACAGTCGCGTATACATGCAGGTTCTGTCAAAGGAAGTCGCGTATACGCGTGTTTCCTTTGCCATAGTCGTGTATGCACGCCTTTTGAAAAACTTCTAAGTAGCGTATGCCTGAGAAAATTTTGAAATTTTTGGTTTTTTTTACTTTTTGGTCTTGTCTGCCTGTGGTGACCTGTTTTTGCAATATCCCTTTAGTCTCTGGATTGTGTTGAAAGTGGTTATTAGTCTTTTTCTCTCTTGTTTGGTTGAAGACTGGCTCATTTGGCAAATCTTATTTTTTTAGTGCTTGCATTTCTGGTCCGAGTACCAAGATCTATTTTTGAGATTCTTGGCTATTCTTCTTAATCAGGACAGAGAGCTCCTACTCGTATGCTCTTTCCTAACGTTATTTTGCATTTTGATGTTTGCCTACTTTTTGGTTGGTTTTCTTGATTTCATTTGACTAGGTCTTGTTGCAATTTTTTGAAGAGTCATTTTTCGTTCTTTGAAGTTTTGTTTGCTGCAAGATTGTGCTTTTATACCGGGCTGAGTTACTGAGTTTCCTGTTTTCCTTTTGCTCGTATAAATCTTGCTACTAAGTGGCACTATAATATTTGGAGCATTTTTGTTGAAATTTTGCTTGAAATTCGGAGATTGTTTGGCTTGGTAATTGGATAGTTTTCTTTGTCTTTTTAGTCTTCTTTTTATAAAATTCAAAAACTCAAAAACATTTTGTTTTTCAATTGATTTTGTTTTGGTTTATTTTCATCTTTTAAAGCCTTGTTGAGATTTTTACCTTCGGTTTCTGACTTGATTTGGGAAGGGAATTTTCATTGGTTTCTTTCTCTTATTTTGAGCATATTTTGGTGTCTTTATTCTGAGAGTTTCTGATTTGGGAACTAGCTTTGTGGAAAGCCGGAAAAGTGATAGAACTGAGGGATTCTTGAATATTTCTCTTTGCTTTATTAGATTTTGCATCTTAGAGTTGGCATGCTCTTATTAATTTGCATTAGGTGCACTTGAACATTTGTAGTCTTTTTCATAAATTTTGCGAGTGTGAGGTTTGATATCTGAAAAAAATAGTCTCGTAGAACCCATGTAGAAATTTCTTTTCATCGAAAGGCAATTACTACATCTGCATGTATTTTGGTTTTCATTAATTTCTTTTCTGCGTCATAAAACATCATGAGTTTCATTTCCATATTCCCTTGACTTAATATAACAGCCAACTAAAATAAGCGCAATAATTTAAAAAAAAATAGCAAGTTTTTCTTATTAAGTGTCATACATCAACTAGCTAGGTTGTAGGGCCTTGGATTAGGTGAGTGGAGAGTTAACTCTGCAAGGCCGCTCAAACTAAAACATAGAAGTTTATTAAATGAGCGAAATCCAACACCGTTAGGTGGACCGGGAAAGCTCTCCTCCAGAGAGTCAAGTGCGAGGGAAAGTGAAGGTTAAGAAGAGAGATACCCCCTCTTTCATTTGTTGGATCTTGCCTTAAGACCATTCCGCCCAGATGCTGACACGGATTGGTGCCCTTAGTTGCCATTCCTAGGTATCAAACAGGTGACTACGAGGGGGAATACCCATGGTACCTGAGGTAGACGTCATATCACTTCCAGCAGTACTTCTGGAGGGTGCCCCGACGAAGCTTGGGTACTTGCACTAGCAAAGGTTGTTGTTAGGAGGTCGGTGTAACTGTTTCTGTTACCTTCGCTAGTAGGCCTGGGCCGTCATTATCCCAGACTACTTTCGGGAGGTCCTATTTTTCGCTTTCTCGTATTTTGGTGTCCGGTCCTAATCACCCGGAGCGGAAATACCTAAAGGCTGCTTGCTTGGTTGCATCTTAGGGATTTTTTTATTGAGTGCTCTTTGCTCCTAGCTTGCTTAGCTTTATACTTTTTTGAGTCTAATTAATCTGTTAAAGTGGCTGATCAAGCGCCTCGTCGATCGAGGAGAATCTGGGGGTTATCTCCCAAGAGTGCTGAGCCTTCTTCAAGAAGGCATAGGAGTAATATAGCAGGTGAATATCACTCTGTGGTATCTAACGCAGCGGAGAGAGATCCTCCACTAGGGCTTGAAGGTTCTGCAGTTGGTTCTGGTGTTGGTTGCGAGAGGGGCACTCCGCTCACCTCGAGAGTCTTATTTCCAAGAGAAGCAGAAGAAGAAGTAGAAGTAGAGGAAGTACCTCAGCCTCCTGAGTCACTTCCATCTCCTCTTCCTCCTAATTCTCCGTTTGTTGTTGAGTAAATCGAACCTGAGTCTGCAAAACCAGAAAGTCCTTATCCATCTCATTCATACCTTTCGATGGCCACGACTGGGAACGCGGCTTCGGCTGTGAGTGTTGCAAGCATTCAAACTCCTGCTTCAGTAGAAGGAGGAGGCACAATTGCTATATCTTCAATTGCTTCTAGTACTACTGTGTTTGGCTCTGGCTCCACCCAAGCACAAGCTTCTCGAACTGGTCCCTTTTGTTTTGGAATGCCCTTTAGTAGGATTCCTTCATTTTCCTTTTCCACTGCTGCAACTGCATCTGCACCCATGTCTTCTTTGGCTAGTGGGTCAGCTTATTTTCAAGGGTTCCCCTTCGGAAGTGGGCATATTTCTAGTTCGAATCCTTCCTTAGGGTCTTTTCCTTTTACTTCCCAGACTCAGAGTTTTAACCCTTGGTCCGGAGGTCAGAGTTCGACTACCTTTACCGGTTGGAACCCTATATTTACCGCAGTAGGGGCAGGGAATCAGTTTTTCGCTGGTCAGCAAGGGAATGGTCCATTCACTTCGTCGAGTACTTATCATGCTTTTTCCCCTTTTTCTAATGTTTGTAACCCCTATCAGGGGGTTTCCTCTTCATTCACTACTTTAGTGGGGGGAACTAGTCTGTTCTATGGTAACTCTACGTTGCGAGGGGGTCCTTCTCCAAATGCTGGGTCACAAGGATCATCCTATGGCCCAACATTTTCTACGATTTCTTTCTGGCAACCTGGTGCCTCAACAAATCCATTTTATTATTTTCATAATGTTGGGAATCCATCCCACCAAGGATGGAACCCTCAGGCCCCTTCTCGTTTACCTTTTCTGGCAACTTTAAACTTGCCAGATTTATCAAAATTGACAAATGATCCAATCCGATATAGTCCGGGGTGGCCTTCGATTCCTACCAAACTACCTTCAGACATTCCAAAGTTTGAAGGCAAGAATGGAGAGGACCTAGCTGATCATATCACCACTTTCCATCTTTGGTGTTCATCTAACTCCCTGATCGAGAATTCGATTAGGTTGAGGTTGTTTCAACGCACCTTGACTGGAAATGCTGCCAAGTGTTACATTGAGTTAACTAGGGGCAGTTTTTCTACTTTTGGAGATCTGGCTACTATATTTCTAAATCATTTCCAATTGCCTTTTCATTATGATGTCGAGATAGAACTCCTGGCCAATTTTAAGCAGGACAAGGAAACCCACATTTCTGATCATATTAAAGAATGGCGGAGAAGGAACAGGCTTATCAAAGCTTATATTCCAGGAGAATTCCTCTTGGAATGGTTTTTGAAATATTTGCAGCCAGATATTTCTAAGGATGTATCCCTGTCAGGGGTATTTTCTGAGGAACAGGCTATTTTCAGGGCCCATCAGCTTGAATTGATATATTCTCAGTCTGGTGTCCTTCATAAATATTTGCCTAATGCTCCCCACTCAAAATTAGACTTGTCCAAGACTAAACTCGGCCCTCATGGTGATGGACTTATTGGGTCGATTGATAGCGGTGCAGCTAACCTGCTTAGTCAATTGCAGCAGTTGTCTATACAATCTGATTCCTCTGGTCAGGCTGTGCCTGCTGAGTCATCACCTTCTCAATATTTGTCGGTAAATTCCGTCCAGACTTCCAACCCAAAAGGAAATCAAAAATCCGAAGGGAAGAAGAAAGGACAGAATAATAATAAGAAAAAGGGCAAGTATGGGAAGGGTAATGCAAATAAATCCAACGAGCATGTTGGTGAGGGTTCAAAGGATAAAAAGAAAGTTAAGTTTCCATGCAAGTTATGTACTGGAGACCATATTACTCACCTTTGCCCTAAAATTCAGGATGCGTAGTGCTTGTTAGCTCAGCAGGGTCCTGCTAGTTCCCAGGCTGTGTTGACAAACCCTTTTCCCCAAGGGCAACAGCTAGTTGTTGGCGCAAATAAAAATTTTGGGGCTTCCTCTGGGGGCACCCAGGAAGGGGAAAATCTATCAAACATATATATGATGAGTGCTCACGCGGATATCGCCACGAGATCCCATGATTATGGCGAAACTGAGTCTTCAAAAGCCAAGGGTGTTCCCGATGGTACTGAGCCGCTTCATATTACGAGGCCTATTGTTGAGCCTATACCTCAGATGCCAAAAGCATCTACTAAGCGTACGACGATTAATCCAAATGCCAGGGCCACCCATAACTACTCTGTTGTAGAAGATTTGGCGTAGAGCCCTTGTGCTATGTTTGCTCTTGAGGTGCTCCAATCTTGTCCAGCTCAGCGCAGTGCTTTGCTCACTACTATTGGGGTTGTCGATCCAAAGAACTCTCTTGTGATTACATTCAATATGTCTAATTTTAGAAAGAGACTCCCGCATCATATGGCTTTTCATATCAAATCGTCATATCGGAAATTCAATATCTTTCGAATGGTTGTTGATGAGGGTGCTTCCACATGTGTGATGTCTCTCGCATGTTGGAAGGGAATTGGATCTCCCGCAGCTGTTCCATCTGCTACTCTTCTGAATACTTTTGATGGTCATTCTCACAGACCACATGGCATTATCCTAGCTTTTCCCATCTGTGTTGGGGGAAAAACTGTAAATATAGAGGTTGAGATAGTTGATGCAAGCTTGGACTACAACCTTCTGTTGGGGCAAAACTGGATTTATGAGATGGATGCTATTGCATCCTCATTATTTCAGATTATTTGTTTCCCTCATGAAGGGAGGATTGTTACATTTGATCAACTAGACTGTTCTTCTATAGACCCGAATGCATCTACTGACTCAACTATTCCAAAGGTGGATGATGCCAAGCCACCTATTGAGAATTTAGGGGTTGGGATGTATTCTTCTTTGATGGGTACTTTCAATATTCCACCTCCTACCATTCATATAAATGCAATTTCATCCTCCAAGGCTCCTATTCGAAGAGAGTTCTTCAGAACTCATTATTTTTCGGACCCTTGGACCTTACATTCTCCTACCTCCACATTACCGGAAGGTCAAGTGTGTGGAATGGCATTTCCAATGTCTACAGCTGAGATTTCTTATCAATCTATTGTTGACTCTGCAGAGTCCATTCCAGCTTCTCTTTCTCTAGAGGAGTTGGATGGCGATGTGGCTCCGGATTGGATACTTAGTTCTTATTCCGCTCAAGCTTGCCTCGATACCACTCTTCCATCTGAAGAGGCCATCCTGGAAGCTCTGACTAGTATAGATAGACCGTGGGATGATTTGCATCATCAGTATTACTTTTTACCTGATTTGTGTTGAAAATGCAGCAAGATGATGGAGCTTAGTGAAATGAAGTTGCCTTCACTAAGTGGGCCCGCAGGAAAATTTTGGCGCAAAGTCTATTTCTAGACTATGTCTAATTTTAGACATATGGAGCATAGTCCAGGGGTTGCAGTATGTTATTCTTGGAGTATTGGTAATTTTGGTAAAAATAGATGGACCTCTATTTTTGGACCTATAGGTCGAAGTCTATTTTTAGACTGCCTATCCTAAAAATAGGAAAGTCAAATATTATTTACCCTTAATAATATTTGGACTCTAAACTTCAGTTTACTCTCTTGGAGCACTTCAGTTCGAGCTACAGAAGTGGCTTATGCATCTGACAGAGGAATTACGATATTCCTAGGGGTTTGGTTAGCTCATGCATGGTTGACTTCAGTTAGGACTTCAGTGGCAGAATTTTGGTGGAGTTGATGAGACAGTTGGTGGAGTTGTGTTCGGTTTAACTTAGTTGAACTAGTTGAGATTAGTTTAACTAGCTAATCAACTAGTAATGAGTGGAGTGAATTAATATTATTTAATTCATTAATTAGTAACTCATTATTCAACTCAAGAACACATCAGTTCACTACAGTGCATGGACAGTTCAGTGGAGACCAGTGAAAGAGGTAGATGAAAGAATGAGTACAGCTATCAGTTGTGACATCAGTTGTGCATGAGATTTGCACCACACTTGGAGGAAATTTCCCATGATGATTGCGCTGTCAAGCCAAGGAGATTCGAACCTTGGATATCTATTTAGATAGGCCATGATTGCGCAATAGAGGCAGGCAATTAGTGGATGTGTTTTGAACCCGTGACTTGTTCAAAACCAAGCTAGTTTGTGTGTAACTTCATGAGATAGTACTGAGTACTTGTGAGGAGTATTGTACTGATTTTGTTACATGTTTTCTCCATTATAATATACACAATAGCTACGGGGTTTTTAGCTATAAGCTTTCCCCATACATACTGTGTTAATGTGTATGATGATTTGATGTGCTATCGCTTGTTTTATTTCCGCATGTGTGATGATCTGAGTGGAAGAGATTATGTGTTGCATATGAATTTGAATTGATATGTGATCAGGATAGTCTCAGTGGATAATTAATCATTATTCAGCAAATTTCTACATGGTATCGGAGCTATTGAAGCAGAGATTGATCATCACAGTGATTACAAACTTATTTCGGTAGACAGAGTCTGCATGCGGGCCAGGTAGCCTCTGGATCCATCCTTTCCTTTGAAAGGTGATATATCCAGCAAATGCCCCTGCAGTCGATATTTGTGCTAGAAATAATTTGTTCTCACAGATCCAGAGCGGTTGAGCTTTGAGTTGGAATTCGAATTTTGTAGCAGTTTTGTTTTCTTGGTGCCAGAGTTGAAAATGTCTTTCAACGGTTTGCGACTCGAATATGCTCTTGAAGGCAGTTCGAATTATGTTGCATGGAAGGATCGCATGGAGGCAGTATTAGAAGATAATGGACTGAAGGAGTTCATGGATACGGATGTCCAAAGGCCCACTGATCCTGCTAAATTCAAAGCATGGCAAATGAAGATGGCGAAATGTCGAAGGATCCTGTTGGAGGGCGTCAAGGATCATATTGTATCCAGCCTGCATGGAAAGGCTTCTCCATATTTAATGTGGAAAGATTTGACAGATCTATTCCAGAGTAAGAGCGACCAAAGGAAGTTGGCACTCAAAGATAAGCTCAGGAACATCAATATGGAGAAAGGCGACAGTATCGCCAAATACCTCACGAAGTTCACTCAATGCAGAGATGAGCTGGGAAGTGTGGGGGTGACTGTCGAAGATGAGGACATGGTGGACCTGGCTCTCCTTGGTCTTCCGAAGGCTTGGCATTCATATCAAGATAGTGTCAATGGTCGGGAGAAGTTGTCGGGATGGGAGCGCCTTTGGGCAGATCTCATGCAGGAGGAGATAAGGAGGACTACCAGGGACGGATCTTCATCAAAGGGAGCTGATGAAGAAAATTTCGCTTTGGTTGCCAAAGCAAATAAGGGGAAGGGTAATAAAAATTTTCATTCCGGTGCAAAGGGTAAGAAGCAGGATATGGCAAAAGTGAAGTGTTTTCACTGCCATGATCACGGACATTATGCTACCAATTGTCCGAAGAAGAAGAAAAACAAGCAAGCGGGAAGATCTGCAGATGGAGAGGCTTTGGCTTCACAGTTCGAGATTGACTTTTCACTGATCGCATGCTTGGTTTCAAGTGTGATGATCGGTGTGGTTCTTGGATAGCGGTGCGTCATTTCATATAATAGGAGACTGGGATTTTTTCTCAGATCTGGAGGACAAAGATCTGGGTGTGCACATCGATATGGGCGATGATGGTAGATATAGTGCGACTGGTATCGGTACCATATCCTTTCAGAGGGAGTCTGGTAAACCCTTTGTATTGAAGGATGTCATGCATGTACCTGGATTGAAGAAGAACTTGATCTTTGTGGTGATGTTGGAGGATAAGGGGTATGATGTGGTTTTCAGCGAAGGAAAAGACTTCCTGCGCAGTAAGACTACTAGAGAAACCCGGAAGATAGGGGTTCGAACAAGAACCTTTATCAGTTGCAGGTAGATGGCTGCGCAGCTATGGCATGCAAGGCGGGAGAAGTGGTGAGCCAGGATGATGAGGGCGAACTGTGGCACAGGAGATTGGGCCACCTTCACCATGGAGCTTTGAAGATCCTGCAGCAGATTTCTACCGGGCTTCCTAAGGGCACTCTTGCGCAGTCAGATCAGTGCAAGGGGTGTACTTTAGGGAAGTATGTGAAAGCCACCTTTCACGAGAAGGATAGTCACGCCATGAAGATCCTTGAGAGAGTTCACACAGACATGTGTGGTCCTTTCTCAGTTGCTTCGACAGCAAAGCACAAGTACTACATGATCTTTGTTGATGATTTCTCTCGAAAGTGCTGGATCTTCTTCATGCAGAAGAAGAGCGATACATTCGCTAAGTTCTGTGAGTTTAAAGCACTGGTCAAGAAGGAGTCGGGGAAGAAGGTGATTGCTCTAAGGAGCGACAATGGTGGTGAATTCATCTCGGCTGAATTCAAGGAGTTCTGCAGCGCAGAAGGGATTCGGAGAGAGCTCATCGCACCCCATAACCCACAGCAGAACGGGGTGGCTGAGCGGAAGAACAGAACGATCGTGGGTGCTGCACGGCGATGTTGCATGATCAGGGCCTACCCCTTCACTTGTGGGCTGAGGCATGCAATACAGCAGTGTATGTGCAGAACCGTTGTCCTCACAAGGTTCTTGGCATGAGTACACCAGAGGAGGCTTATTCTGGCAAGAGGCCCGATATTTCCCATTTGCGGATTTTCGGATCTCCTGTCTACATGCATGTGACGAAGGATGCGAGAAGGAAGCTGGATCCAACTGCTGAAGTTGGAATATTTGTGGTGTACACTGATACACCTCACAACTATCGGGTGTATTTGTCAGACAGTCGCAAGACTGTTGTGCGACGGGATATCAAGTTTCAGGAGGAGAAAGCCATGCAGTGTTCGCTTGAGAGGGAGCTACACTTGCATGCAGATGAGGAGCTGTTAGTTCCCAAGGAGGAGCTTCCGGATGTGGATCAGCCACAAGAGGAAGTTCAGGAGGTGGAAGAAACCACCCATGCAGCGCCAACCATCAGAGGGCGCATGCGCACTACAGAAGCTGAGCGACTGGCTCGAGATGCAGAGAAGGTTGTAGGACCACCTACATCACAGCGCAGATAGAGGAAGTCACCGAATCGGTACACTGGATACATGGCTCTTGTGAGTCAATGTGTCGTGACGGAGCCATCCTCTTTTGAGGAAGCTGTGGAGGAACCCGCATGGGTTGATGCCATGATCGAAGAATATGATTCAATCGTCAGAAATAGTGCATGTGAGATTGTCCCAAGACCGGAAGGGAAATCAGTGGTGGGTTCGCGATGGATCTACAAAGTGAAGCAGGCGGCTGACGGGAGTGTGGAGAAGTACAAGGTGATATTTGTCGCCCGTGGCTTCTCACATATCGAGGGGATCAATTATGAGGAGACCTTTGCACCTGTCGCAAGGTACTCTTCCATACGGACGATCCTTGCTCTCTCAGCGCAGATGGGATGGAACATTCATCAGATGGATGTGAAGACTGCGTTCCTCAATGGAGTTATTGAGGAGGAGGTGTACATAGAGCAGCCTGAAGGTTTTGAGATCTTTAGCAGTGAGTCACATGTGTGCCGACTCAAGAGAGCACTGTACGGGCTGAAGCAAGCACCTCATGCTTGGTACACTCGGATAGACAGCTACTTCACCGAGCTTGGATTCTCCAAGAGTGAGGCAGATCCTAACCTGTACCAGATTGTGGTGGAGGGGAAGCTGTTGATCATCGTACTGTATGTAGATGATCTGATTTTGACTGGCGATGAGCAGTTGATACTTTCATGCAAGGAGGATCTTGCACGAGAGTTTGAGATGAAGGACTTGGGCATCCTTCATTATTTCCCGGGATTGGAGATTTGGCAGCGCAACGGAGGACTGTTTGTTTCTCAGGGCAAGTATGCTCGGGAGATTCTGGAGAGGTTCAACATGCAAGGCTGCAAGCCTGTTGACACTCCTCTTCCCGGTGGTTGGAGGAAGGAGGATGCTACTTCAGCGGAGGTAGTGGATGCCACTGTCTATCGACAGTTGGTGGGGTCGCTTATGTATCTGGTCAATACACGACCCGATATATGCTATGCAGTTAACCAGCTTTCGCAAGCTATGGTTAAGCCTACCAAGCTCTTTTGGAAGGCGTGCAAGCATGTATTGCGCTATATCAGAGGCACATCGGGATATGGTCTATGGTACAGACAGGAGGATGGAGTGAAGCTTTCTGGTTTCACTGATGCAGATTGGGCAGGGAGCCAAACAGACCGGAAGAGCACTTCTGGAGGAGTTTTCAGCATTGGGTCGACAGCAGTTTCCTGGTACAGCAGGAAGCAGAGATCCGTGGCACTCAGTTCAGCAGAGGCCGAGTACATGGTAGCTAGCTTGGCTGCATGTGAGGCTATTTGGATGAGGAAGATCCTCGCAGGTTTGTTCAGGTTGCATTTGGAGCCTACAGTGATCTACTGTGATAACCAGAGCTGCATCAAGCACTCGGCTAATCCAGTTTTTCATGATAGGTCCAAACATATCGACATCAGGTACCATCACATCAGAGATTGTGTTCAGCGGAGAATCATGATGCTTTCATATGTTCCCACGAAGGATCAGGATGCCGACATCCTGACGAAGGCGCTCACCAGGAGCAAGTTCGAATTCCACAGAGGCAGGATAGGGATTGCAGATAATCCATATCTTGCTGAGAGGGAGTGTTGAGAATGCAGCAAGATGATGGAGCTTAGTGAAATGAAGTCGCCTTCACTAAGTGGGCCCGCATGCAAATTCTGGCGCAAAGTCTATTTTTAGACATATGGAGCATGGTCCAGGGGTTGCAGTATGTTATTCTTGGAGTATTGGTCATGTTGGTAAAAATAGATGGACCTCTATTTTTTGGACATTTAGGTCGAAGTCTATTTTTAGACCGCCTATCCTAAAAATAGGGAAGTCAAATATTATTTACCCTTAATAATATTTGGACTCTAAACTTCAGTTTACTCTCTTGGAGCACTTCAGTTCGAGCCTTGGAAGTGGCTCATGCATCTGACAGAGGAATTACACTATTCCTAGGGTTTGGTGAGCTCATGCATGGTTGACTTCAGTTATGACTTCAGTGGCAGAAGTTTGGTGGAGTTAATGAGACAGCTAGTGGAGTTGTGTTCGGTTTAACTTAGTTGAACTGGTTGAGATTAGTTTAACTAGCTAATCAAATAGTAATGAGTGGAGTGAATTAAATATTATTTAATTCATTAATTAGTAACTCATTATTCAACTCAAGAACACATCAGTTCACTACAGTGCATGAACAATTCAGTGGAGACCAGTGAAAGAGGTAGATGAAAGGGTGGAGTTAGCTATCAGTGGCGACATCAGTTGTGCATGAGATTTGCACCACACTTGGAGGAATTGCCCATGATGATTGCGCCGTCAAGCCAAGGAGATTCGAACCTTGGATCTCTATATAGACAGGCCTGGATTGCGCAATAGAGGCAAGGCAATTGGCGGTGAGTTTTGAACCAGTAACCTGTTCAAAACTGAGCTAGATTGTGTGTAACTTCATGAGAAAGTACCGAGTACTTGTGAGGAGTATTGTACTGAGTTTGTTACATGATTTCTCCATTATAATATACACAATAGCTGCGGGGTTTTCAGCTATAAGCTTTCCCCATACATACTGTGTTAATGTGTATGATGAATTGATGTGCTATCGTTTGTTTTATTTCCGCATGTGTGATGATCTGAGTGGAAGAGATTATGTGTTGCATATGAATTCGAATTGATATGTGATCAGGATAATCTCGGTGGATAATTAATCATTATTCAGAAAATTTATACACAATGTATATACACTCATTACAATTTATTTTTATGTTTGTAGATGGAAGGTGAAGAAGAAGAAAACAATCAACACTGTGAACAAAAAATTCCTCAAAATAACCCAAGTCATGGAAGTAGCTCGAGTAGTGACTACAGTTCAAGCGAATAATGATGATCATTATGTTTGGATATCAAAGAAAGGCGTTGTATTTTTTGAAATATTTGTCTGTGAAATCATACATTTTGTTTAATGTAATGGATATAGTGTCCAATTGAAAGACAAAGGGATACCAATAATTGTCCCATTTTGTATGAAAAAGAGTGTCTTATTCACACACACACACACACACACACACACACACACATATAATACGTTTTAATTTATTCTATTGCGTTCTCCATTGTCTCTATGAAATGTAACACCACTGATTAAATATATGGATGATTAAATATTATAATGAAGAGATGTGAAATATGATGATAGGATATAGAAAATTAATCCAAACATCACATTCAAATGCACTAATAAAAAATTAATTGATATGAATACTGTTATAAGATATGTGTCGTCTTTTGACGAATAATGAATTTAAAAAAATCACAATAATTATGATATGATATAACAAATTAATCCAAACATCACATTCAAATGCACTAATAAAAATTTAATTGATATGAATATTGTTATAAGATATGTGTCAACTTTTGATGAATAATGAATTTAAAAAAATCACAATAATTGCACTGTCACAGGTCGATGTTTCTAGAAAATACAAAATGAACACTGGTGCATGTTAGTTACTGTGCACCGGTGTGTGTCAATTACTGTGCACCGGGTGCATTTGTATTCTAACATGCACCGGTGCGTTTCTACAACCTATGGGCACCACACAAATACCAATATCAATTATAACTTTCGGTGCGTTTGTGCAATACTGTGCACTGATGCATTTGTATTAGATGACACAACGGTGTGTTTCTATGACCTATGGGAACCGCACAAATACCAATACCAATTAGAACGATCGGTGCGTTTGTGTGATATTGCGCACCGGTGCCTCTGTATAATACTACACATCGGTGTGCTGATACGCCCTATGGGCACCGAACAAATCCCAATACCAATTAGAATTGTCTGGTGTGTTGTATCACCTATAGTGCACCCGGTGCGGTTTTAGACCTTAACAGCCCAGTGCATGTAGCTTCGGCTGCCCCAGGGCGACTGTCTAGCTGACATGCACCGGGGCATTGCTAAACGCCCTGAGGCGCTCGATATTTGTTTTCTATCCTGGTGCTTGGTAGGTTTACAATACCGGTGTGTTCACTATAAAACACATCGGTGTGTTAACACCTAATTAGCACACTGATGAGAAAAACATCCATAATAACCTCCGGTTGCCAAATTTTTTTTAGTTGTTTTTAAATTCCATTAGAAGCTCCGCGAAAATATTCGTTACTGAAAACATATGTTGTAGAAAATGTTTTTTTAACAATTTTGGCCAATTTAATAACACTAAAAACCTCTCTTATAACCTCTTTTCCTTGTAGTGACAATCAAAATCCAAATGAAATTCACAAACTTTTATGAGTAATTTGAAAAGTGGTGAAGCAAGATTTGTAATTTTTTCTATAAACATTCTATAATAACATGTGAATCAAAGAAAACTTCGTATGTACTTTTGAAATTTAGGCACTGAAATTTGGAGATGATTTCAACCTTTGATGAGTCCATCATAATTCCAGAACCTGAAACATGATGTCCTAAAACAATTCATTCATTAAACATCATAAAAAAAATTCTTGTTACTTAATGAAAGATTATATTATTGACACCTAACAAGTAATTTTCCTTTTTTTCTAAATCTTCTTCAAAAGTATTCTCATAAACAATAAAATAATCCATATATACTTCTACACAATCATGGATCAAGACAGAAAAAATAACCAATACTACTCTTTGAAATGTACAGGTGCATTTCAAAATCCAAAAGTAAGTCCTCTATAAGCATATGTATGCCATGGACATGTAAAAGTTGTATTATCTTTATCTTCAAGTGAAATCAGAATTTGATTATATCCACTAAAAGCATCAAGAAAACAAAAACATTTATTTGCAGCTACTGTATCTAAAACTTGATCAATGAAGGGTAATGGGAAATGACCTTTTAAAGATTTTTATTCAATTATCTATAATATATGAAAACTCTCCACTTTCCATTTTTCTTTGGCACAAAAACCAATGGTGAGACCCATTTTTGTAGTTATTCTTTAACAATCTCCCTCAGGTTAGGATTCATCCTTCTCTGTCATTGTCTTACAATTTTGGCATTCTCTCTCTCTCTCTCTCTCCATATATATATATATATATATATGCAAGTATTCAGATTGATTCCTTTCATGTTTGTATATTCCCAAACAAATGCAAAGGAATGTTTTCACAACATCTTAATCAATTGTTCTTTTTGAAATTTCTCCAGGTTATCATTGATATTTAATGTTTTTCCTAGGTTAATTTCTATAAGAGTATTGCAAATTTTTTCCATTGAATTTAATGATATCTTGGATTGTCATCATGAAAAGTCTTCAATACTACAATTTTCTTGAAAACTTTGATCTAACATATGCACATAATAATTTTTTTGACAATATTGAGAAAAAATCATGATTATTCATAGGATTCATTAATTGATTTTCCTCATCATTTTGCTAGATAGTTAAAACTGGTTGAATATTTTCATAATCTTCATCATCATTTTCAATCCATTCTTCATTCTCTATTTCAATTATTGCTCTTGATGGTGGATATAATTTAAACTTTTTTGTTATATTGACATTATAAATAATCATGTCACCAAATCTACTAATAATAAATGCATTAGTTGTAGCTAACCATGGCCTACCAAGTATCAATGCATGACCTCTTACATTAGTATTTGGAGTTAATATCATGAAATTAACTAGATACACCCATGAATCTAGGGATACAAGTACATATTATAATTTTCCCACTAGTTTAATAACAAACCTATATGCTAATTGCAATATGGTAGGAGTATATTGAAGGTTAGTCAATCTTAATTCATTCATAGTACTTTTTGTCATGACATTTATAGTTTCACCTAAGTCAATCAATGTATTTTGGATTTCAACATTATTGATATGAATCTTTACAATGGGACTTCTTGGATCTAAGTATTTTTCAATTGTAGTTTTTTCCACCATAATTTATACAATCTTTTTGATAAGTTGAAATTTTTGTATTTATTTTCTTTATCTTCCAGGTTTTTTAATGCACAACTCCTTTATTGTTTTTGAAAAAATATGAATTTCATTTATTGCTTGAAGTAAATGGATTTTAATGCAAACATTTTTCAACTCATCTAACATTTCAAAAATTGGCAAAATAATTTTTCTTCTCTAAAACTTTATTAATCCGCAATCACTCTGAAAAGGGAGGGTTTTGTAAAAGAATAGAGGGTTTCTTAGCTAGAGGAGTTGTAGGCCCTTGGTTTTATTTCATTTTCATCTATTTTTTTAGGAATTTCTTCCTTTTCAGGAGTTTCATCCTCTTTATATTCTTTAATGAAAATAGGATGATTTTTATTTTGTAAAACTCTCCTAGATATAAGATGAATATCATTTAAATATAGAGGAGCTATCATATAAGTTTGGAAATTTTAGACTTCAACACTATAAGTTGGTTGTTGAGGTACTTTATTGTTGGGGTTTGGAAGCGTTTGTGCAAGTAGTTTGTTTTTTCTTTGAGGAAATGAAGTAAATAGTAATGGAATGGGTTGACTCATGGTAAATTGAGGAGGGAATTGAGATTGTGGAGGTTGTGGTGGACAATAGTATTAAGGCTGATATTAAGGATATCGTGGGAAATATTGAGGGTATTGTGGATTTCTACCATAGGAACCTTTCCATCCTTGTTACCAAGATGGATTTTGAGATTGGGGTGGCTAGGTTTTCCAAGGTAGAGGTGTATTCCAACTATTCTGAGTTTGTGCATAAGATTGAAATTGTGGATTTGTATCCTACAACATACGTGGTTAACGAGGTTTTCAAGGTATTCTAGGAGCAACATAGCAATTTTTTTTTAGTTTTTGAATTGTTCCAGCTTCTTCTTGGTAAATAGCCTTTTCCTAGTATTGAAGGGAAATATTTTGTGCATGTGTTTCTACACAAATGACACTAATTTCAATTTTTTCAAGAGGACACTCTCTTAATGCATGTTTATTTCTACATTTAGGAAAAAATATAGATATAACAACATTCTAAGTTTTTTGTTTGTTTTGAATTCTTAGCATATAATTTTTTTCATTAATATTACTAATAATATAAATTTTTAAATTATCAAGTAAATTCTTGAGTTTAGTTTGACTTACCTATCCCAATGTAGATTTACTTACTCTTGTCATGGTTGGATCTCTAGAATTTTTGTCATATTTTGTTTTTCGTCTGGATATATGTTTGCGAAATTGGAAAATATCTTCAAATGATAGTTGAGACACATATCTTTTACCCATAAGGTTAAGAAGATCAATTCATGCATCTGTGATATCTCTAAGTAACAGATTTTTTAATGTATCAAGTCCTAGATTTTTCAAATTTTCTCTCTTAATATTATATGCAAACCTCTATATTAAATCCTCAAGGCTCTTGTCTTATTTTTGAGTCATTTTGAAAACTCCCTCTCTAAGATAATGATGTATACAATAATCCTTATATTTTTCTAAAAATAATATTTTCCCATCATCCCATGACCTTCTAGAATTAGTCCCTAAAATCATAAACCATTTGAAAGTCTCATTTGTCAATGTGGCTAGAAAAAATTTCAACTTTTGAGCATCAAGCAAATAATCATAAAATCTATATAATATTTCAAATTCAAAGATAAAAGTGTCTAGATCCTTTGTCCTCACACCATGTAATCTAGGAAGAAAATATCAAGAGACACTTTTCATAGTAACAATAGTGTTAGTATCTTGAATATGAAATCCAAAAGGATCTTCTTCTTCATTTTCATCTCCATCATTTCCTTTACCACCTCCAAGAGAAGGTATTATTCCTCCTCTACCACCACCAAGTGGTGGTAGTTATTCTCTTCATCCTCCTATCTATGTGTATCCATCATGATATGCTTCTCCTTCACCTTCTTCCGTCGTTGATTCCTCGTATATTATGTAAGGTTCCTCAAATAGATTATCTTCTTTCGTCTCTTCTATCAATCGTTCTTTTTCTTCTTCAAGGAAATTTTCTTCTCTTTTCCCTTCCTCTTTGATAGGAAATTCTGATTCTTGTCAATACTTTTTTCAGCATTTGAAGAAAGGAAAATGACTTCCTCAGCTAAAGATGTAGGTTCTTCAACCACTGCTTCTGTAAATGAAGTTTTTTCTTCTCTCGGTAAATTTTGTGATCTTTGTACGTCAATAAGTCTTATTCTACCTGCAAAATATGGAATTCATTATATGATTAGTGTTGTGGCTCTTACTGCACCATGTTTTCTAGTGGTTATGGTTGGTGATGATGGAGTAGAAGTACATCCTCTAACAAATATACCCCTAGAATCTCTTTCTCTATACATGCATCCTAAAATAAATTCTAATTTTATGCATATAAAAATGAATGCAACTAAGAATGAGATGCAATGCAACAAGTTGTTTTAGCAAGAACCCCACAATTCTGATGTGCAAGTTCTTACATCTCATCTTAATGCTCCTCCTAATCAGAGTTGTGTAAAATAAAAGGGAATTCTAAATTGGAAGTAAATGTCTATGTATACTTCCCTGGAAACGACGCCAAAAATGTGAGGTAATTTAATTAAAAAAGAATATAATTCTAATAAAAGAATTTGCAAGACTAAAATTGCAATGAAATCCTACTCATGAAATGATATCCAAAAGAGCACACACACTTTCTTATGAAAAGCATTAAAAGAAGAAACCAAATTTATTCTATGAATGCAATAAGATTTAATATAAAGAAAGTGATATATCTTGAGCTATGTGACTCTAAACTAGAAAGCGATTAAATTTTGATTTATGGGAAATGAAAACACAATTTCTAATCTATGACAAAAATATGCAATTCTATACTATGAAAAACAATCAAATCTATTATATGAATGCATTTCAAATCTATTCTATGAAAGTGTTTAAAATCTATTCTATGAAATTATTTTTAAATATATTGTAATGAAAATAGATGTACTTATTATATGAAAGTAGGTAGAATCTATTTTATGAAAGATAAATTGAAAACTCTATTCTAGGAAATCATTTAAACTCTGTTCTAAGGAAGCATTTAAACTCTATTCTATGAAATAATTTCAAACTCTATTATATGAAAAAATTGATAGAATTATTCTATATTGTATTCTAAGAAAGATACGTTAAATGGAAATTATCTATGAGATCAAAGTAAACTAGATTGCCTGGCATGTGTGTGTACAAAATTCAGAGTTAATTCATGTCTACGCAATATATATAAATATAAAGCTAAAGAAAGCATGACAATAAAAGACTGATGGAAAAATATTTAGCAAATATTTTTTGTGTTAAATATTTTATGCAATTACTTGTATATGCAGAAGAACAAGAAATAGATAAGTAAAAGGCAGTGAAAAACTGTAATGTGAAAATTGTAGCATTAAATGAAATATTGAAAGAAATACTGCAAAAATTAATGTAAATTAACTAATCTACACTCGTAGTCAACAGGGGGCCCTCCCGAGGCACACGATATATGGAAAACTCAAAGAATTTATTGATCAAACACTGATTCTTTTCATGAAGGCACAACCATAATCGAGAATTGTATTAACATTGCAATGTGTATATAGTGAAAATATATTCACTTAAATTCAAAAATATTAATGAACATTTGGGCATATGGTTCACTTATCAGTGAAGCAATTTATAATGTTTCAAAACAAAAACCCTGAGAAACTAAATGCTAGAATATAGAACTATGAATCGACATCTCCACCGTTGATTTTTGGTGGAACTCTAATTCACATGATTCAAGGAATTGAATCATTTGAATAAACACAACATCATCCTTTAGATCTTTAATTCCTTCAATATCACACACTCTTGATGTGGAATCATGCTTGCTTGTTTCTCTATTCTGATGCCAAGTTTTTTTAATATGCCATGTCATAGTTTGACCAATGTGTGAAATTTTAAATATTTGTGTACTTATTGGTTATTATTCTCCTATCTATTCAGATTATTTTTCTTCTACAAATTACTTGTAAAAATACTGAATAAAACACAACCACAACTTCACTAAAAAATGAATAGTTATGGGAACTAAAAAAATTAAACACACACATGCAAAAATAACAGACACCAATAATTTGGGACAAATGTCCCAGGAAAAACCCTAAAGGGAAGTCCAGTTCAACAAATGAGGAATTTATTATTATAAATATTTGGAAATTTGAGAGTACATCAACTACTATCCTAACACTATAAAAGCTCTGGTAAATTTATCCACCACTTCAATTTGCAAATTGATTTGGAAACACAAAGTTTCCTCTACAAAAATAAACTTGGCCTCTTCTAGAAAACTTACACCTTCTTCATGCAACTCGCACTAGAAACTAAAAATGCTTATCGAAATTCATTCCAACAGATATACTACCTCCATCTATCCACTAAGGCTACTTGCACCTCCAATGGTAATTATTCTGACTACTAGAAATGGAATTATTTCTCCAACAAATCACACAGGGTAAACTGAATATTCGCTCTTTTTGCAAATAAATTCATCCTCTCTCTGAATTTAAGAATACTGGAAATCTTTGTGGAAAATATATTCCAGAAATATCCTCCCAAATTCTCTATTGAACCCCTGCCGCTAGTATCCTTGCACTACCTCTACGTTGTTGCTCTCATTACAACTCTGTGTCTCAATTCCGTTCTCCAAATTCCCTTCGATTTCCTCTTATAATATCTCATTGATTAATCAACAATGGTGATATGATCACAATCAATGGCTAAGATCATATTGACCCCATTAAGTGAATTTTCCATACATCTCTAGAGGAAAATAAAATTACCCTAATTCATACTAATTAATTAAGCTAATTTCCCAAAGCTATACTTAGGAAAATTAATTAATTTCTTAATTAAATCTAGTCAATTCCTTCTCTCACCAAAACTTTTTTGGTTATTAGATAAAATGTGTTCCATAGACTCATATACACAATCTGAGACTAGAACACTTGTCTTAGTTACACCAACTAATAATCCCTTTTAGGGAGGAATGTGTTATGTATAACACCCAACTTGTCTCTAAAGAAGTTGAATCTCACCTTCCCCAAAGTCTTAATTATAATACTTTATACATGTTGATCTGTAGGTACATATTGTAGCTAGAAAAGTATGTACTATACACAATCCCTGATGAAGTGGTATTTGATGTCTATATTCTTGGAATTATTGTGAAATACTAAATTCTCTAACAACCTTTTGCAACTTTGATTGTCATAGTGTATCTCTATATTCTCTATCCTCTTACCAAACAAGTCTACAAAAATCAGAAATAAAATACAAAAAAATTCACAACATAAAGAACAAATGCATATAGAACTCAAATATCCATCACAAAATTCCTTTATTCATATCAATCCAGATCCTTCATACAAAACACTTCAATAACCCGTGCAAATGACTAGCAGGATCTACACACAACAGGACTAAGGTCTCTACGCACATAGCCAATAGGAGCCTTCTACCCAGAAAAATCCGTACAAAATATCACAGAGTCGCCAGATCTAACATTAATGTCCAAAATTATCCAAAAAATTACTTCTTAGAATCGATCTAGACATCTATTTATACTATTAGCCTGTGATACTCTATGGTCTGCAAACCGTGGTTTGCGGCCCCTTGGTCTACCCCTTGACCCATTACAATTCATGAGGGGATTTGAGCCATCCCAAATTCCCTATGCACGACTAATCTATTACAAAATATAGAAAAATTGGACGGACTTAGGGTACCTCGCTCCAACAGGCCCCCAACACAATCTTGCGACTCGTCTTGAATCAAACTGGTACTGGAGTCTTAATTTTGAGTTGGAGCACATCGATGGCAGCAAAAAATGGTGTCAAGACACCTGCATTTTGGTCCACTACACTCTGCACGGTCTCTACAATTTTTTCTGAAATTGGCCCTTCAGCGGCCAAAATGATGCTCTGCATCATCTGATTCAGGTTTTGGACTGGAGCATCAAGGTCCTGAGAGAGCTTCATGGCCTCATCCACCCATGGATTCATATGATATGTAACTATTTACTTCTTACGACAGAGCTCCTCCACCTCATCTCGCAACGCCTGGATGGTCTGAAGGCATGCTATTCTCTGAGCAGGGATGAATGTAGGCAATGCTTCCTACAAGTCATTGAACTCCTACTCCTTCGCGCATAGCTCTTGGGTAATTTTCTTGACTAATGGATCTGTTTGCATAGAGGTCCATAGTCCCATAAATTTCTCGAGAAAAGTGGAGCTATACACAACATGTGTTGAAATGCTAGCCGAGGCGTTCTTGATGATGGCCGACCGTTGCGCGTGCACCTCTCGGGGATTCTCAAGCTGTAGCTTTGCCTGTGAGGCAACAATCTGCTGCTCAAAATCTTCTTTTACAGACTGAATTTTAGACCTGGAAGATTTGAGGGCCGCGACCAGACACTCAATTTTGGCTTGTGGCACGGCGGAGGCTGGGATGATGACATCGGGGATCTTGCCACATAATCTGTCAATGAGGCTTTCCAGCTCCGCTCGCTGAGCTACAACTTCCTGTTGTGCTGTCTAAGCCTGGGTAGACTCTGTCGTCTTGGTTGCTACAGGCTGCTTGAACTCGCTGATCTGCTATTGTTCACGTGCCTCTATGCTCTGCAATTGTGCGGATATGAATATGTGTAACACATGTAGCTGCCCACTTGGCAACTTTGCAAGGTCTCTGTTGACCTCGGGGCAGGTTTGGATCTGCGCACACAATTATTCTTGCTCCATGGACACTATTGCGCTTGAGAAGGGGCAGAGTCTGCTTCCTGTAGTTGGGATAATCGAAGTAGATAGTAGGCTCGCTTGCATTGGCCTCGCCTGATCCAAGTTCGCTTGTAATGTATCTATTTTAAGCAGAAGGACCTGCAAAAACGACTATAAAGCTTCCACTGTGGCCTTGTATTGGGTCTCCATGGTGTTCCAGTGGTCCTCTGATGCAGACGCGACCACATCTGCAATTTTGTCGAGGTCCTCCTCTATTAGAGTAACCTCTTCCTCTCCTCCTACCTTGGAACCTTTCCGTTTCTTGGGCGGCCCTTTAGATGTTTCTCCTCCACGCTTGGTGTCGCGTGAAAATTCAACACCATCTCCATTGACGCCATCTAATCCTCTGAGGTCCACCTCCTCGTGGTCACCTCCCAACTCCTGATCCTTCTATTTTTCTACATTTGGTTCCTTTTTGGCTTCATTTCCAGTATTTTTTTCACCTGTCTCCGTGCACAACTCTATTGTGTATTTTGGAGCCGTATATTTTGGAGTTGTATCCTTTGGAGCTTTATCCTTTGAAACTGTTTATTTTCTGGATGTGGACGGCGTAATGGGCTTTGTGGAGCTAAGCCCATGCCTCCACGCCTTTGGCAATGTTGCGATGACATGGTCAACTTCCGCCTCCGTGACCATATACAGTAGGGTGTACCATTCTAAGTCCTTGTGTGCCTTGATCACGACATTATGCATGGTCACCTGAAATTCTGCGACACTTTTGTATTTCTCATGCACTGTCGATGAGAGTCTTGGTCTGGAGTGGATAGCTTGTGCCATCACGCCTTCGAAGAGTACCCAGAAAATTTTATTTTCTTCAACTCGCCGGGTGTTTGATAAGTCCCATAAGTGTGCGTTGCACACCCCCTCGCATATGCCAAGCTCGATTTCATAAAGGACTGCATGAGTTGGGGTCTCCCATGCCACCAACACAATCAAAAGTAGAAGCCACAAGTAGCAGAACTACTTTCCCAGTTCCTGCGCCTCACACACATTTTCCAGAAATTCCTCGCATAAAAACTGTGACCAATTATACATCATCTATTTCTCGCATTACCTTGCCAAGGCAATAACGTGCGCGGGGACAATTTTCGGCTGGAACTTCCTCATAAGTTTGCATCCAAGGAAAAGGGTGCCGATGCGCACCACCGGGTCATCAATGGTATGGACCAGAAAGCCCTATTAATCCCATCCAACCATGCATTTGTCCATTACCTCCGTCGCTACTTTCAGCTCATTTCTCTTCACAAATCCCTTCATGAGAAGGGTTCTTCCTTTGACAGGCTGATGATCCGATGGATCAAGGCATCATCTATAGGGATTCTCCCTTGAATCCACAGGGAGCCCTCATGGACCAAGGCCAATTTTTGGCGCACACAAATAACAGTGATGGGGTATTGCTCGAAATATGGAATCTGGAGCAGGTTGAGGATTCCTACGTTGTGCAGCCCACACACCCAGGGCATCAAATCCACTTTTGGAACATCATTGCACAACACCCATTCCAAGTAATTTTCTGTTGCAGCCTCTGGGAACATTGCTTCATTAGCAAGGTCATAATCATCAAACTTTATCTGAGGGATCTTGCCGAACATTTCGTCGACCAAGGGGACATCTTTAGGAATCAATGGCATCTACAGATACTCCCGCACAGTATCAATGTTTTGTGTCTTGTGAATAGAGGGCTTTCGTAGCTTAACATAGGGTGGCCGCCATGATATGGGTTCTACGAACAACGCTTCTTGTCTAGCACTCATCGGGTGCTTTGATGGATCATTGATGGGGGATCGCTCCTTAGTAGCTTTCCTTGGGGACGCCACATTGAACGGGGAGGTGCGCAGCTTTGAGGAAGCCCACTTTGATACTTTTCTCTTGCCGTTGGCTATTGGGGACACAAAATATTCTGCCTCAGGGATTACTTCACGGACTTCATCTGACCCCATCTTGGTCGATGCAGTAATAAGCACAGAGGTCTCGTCAGAGGGATTGGTGGCCATCATTCTCGGTCAGAATATGAACTCAGGGTTACTAAGGTTAGAGGGGGATTCTCGACCAGTCATACAGAGTTCATAAATAGCCAGATAACAAAGATTTAAGAAAATAACAAGGCGCCAAATGTTCAAACTGGAAAGGAACCATTTGAGACCCGCAACCACCTTTTTATAAGCCATCCTTGGTAAAAATGATCAGATTCTCATTAATTGTCACTTAATTTAAAGAAAAAAGCAAAAAATACTCTAAGATCGCCTCATTAAATGCGAAAATTCCACTCCATCCAACAGTAATTTCATTTTTTCACTCAGTTTTACTGTTCCAATGGCTAGTTTCTTTTCCTATGCATCATCCCTGCGTGCTCGTCGCACCTGCTTGTGCCTTTCCCTTCTACTGTGCACAAACCCTTTGAATCTGATGCTTTGGCCATATATTCATTTGGTCGGCACCATATTGTCCCTACATGGATTCAACCTTCCCCCATTAACATGTACCAGGAGATTCTCTCTGCGCAGGGTGGCTAGCGCACCGCACCTCCATTAGTGATCTCCTTTACAATGTATGGCCCCAACCAATGCTTCCTGAACTTACCTGGGTGGCACGCGAACTCACTGTCGTAGAGTAAAACCAAATCTTCCTCTTTGAACCCCTTCTGCCTGATGTGCCTATCATGCTAGGCGTTTTCACACACCTTCTGCACTTGCTAGTGGAAATTAGCAATGAATCTATCTTCTTCTAAGGAAACGAGTTGCACCAGGCGTTCCACCATAATGTCAGGTTAAACCATATTAGTGAAATATGAGATGCGCAAGCTTGGGACAATATATTCCATTGACATGATGGCTTCCTGTCCTTATACCATCTTGAAAGGTGTTTTCCCTGTCAAATTCTTACATGTAGTTCTATAAGCCCATAACACTGAAGAGATGCGCACATCCCAATCATTCTGATTGGAATTACAAATATTTGTGAGCATGTTCTCCAAATTTTTGTTGAAAGATTCTATTGTGCCATTGGCTTGTGGGTGATAAGGGGTACTCTTCTGGTGATGGATCTGAAATTCCTCAGTCAATGCTTTAATGGTTTCATTAATGAAGTGCATACCTCTATCACTGATCAGAATATTTGGACAGCCAAACCTAGTCAAAATGTGCTCAAAGATGAAGTGTGCAGTAGTATCTACAGTACAATCCTCTACTGCTTTTGCATCTGCCCATCTGGTTACATAATCAGTTGCAGTAATAATATAACATGCTCCAGTCTTCTTTCCTAGGGGGGTGATGGGGCCAAAAAAATCTATAGCCCATTTATCAAAGGCCTGTAAAGCCATCTGTTGTTGAAGGGGAATTTCATCTTTGCGTGAGGGCTTTCCTATTCTCTTACATGCATTACAAGCACGATAGTATGCATGCACATCACTGTGTAGGGTGGGCCACCATAACCCAACACGCAACACCTTATGCACAGTGGATTTTCCCGCATAGTGGCCTCCTGCCACCCCTCCATGAGCCTCAACCAAGATATCTTGTCTTTCATGGTCCAAAACATATCTTATCAATACTTCCTCTGCTCATAACTTATAAAATTGACCCTCAGTCAAAGTAAAATCAACAACGCATGCCACTAACTCCTTTTTCTGTTGTACTTAATAATCAGTAGGCGCGCTTCCAGTGGTCATGAAGTGAATAATATATGCAAAGTGCTCATCCACCACCTTGATAGAAAACAGTCGCTCATCGGGTAACCCCTCCTCCAGGCTGGTTGGTTCTTCCCCAATTTCGATTCGTGGCAAGTGATCGGGTCCAGCATTTAGTCTTCCGAGCTTCACAATAATATCAAAGTCATACTCCTAAAATAGCAGCAACCATCTAAAAATCTTCCCCCCCAACACAGACTTATTGACGAGGTACTTTAAAGCAGAGTGGTTAGTGAACATTTTGAAATTCCCTCCTAACAAATAGTGCCTTTATTTTTGTAGATCATACACCATGGCCAATCCTTCCCTTTCTGTGGTAGAATAGTTGTGTTCGGAAATAGAGAGATTCCTACTGTCAAAAGAAACGGGTTGATCGATGTCTCCTTCTCCAGGTTGCACTAAAACAACCCCAAGTTCTATACCTAATGCATCCACATGCACATGAAAAACCTTAGACCAATCT
Organism: Pinus albicaulis; assembly: GCA_034641835.2. NCBI lineage: Eukaryota > Viridiplantae > Streptophyta > Pinopsida > Pinales > Pinaceae > Pinus > Pinus albicaulis. The sequence continues at coordinate 90,375,413 of CM076569.1, read as the reverse complement.
GGGAATATCAAGATAGGTGCTTTGACCATCTTTTCTTTTAGCAGCTCAAAAATTTTCTAACATTCTTCATCCCAAGAAAATAACACATCCTTCTTCAGTAACTTCTCCATTTGTGCAGTGATGAGAGTGTAGCCCTGAATGAACTTCCTGTAGTACCCCGTGTGTCCTAAAATGGAGCACAACTATTTCTCAATAGTGGGAACCTCTAGGTTGATGATAACTGATATCTTGGCTAGGTCTACCATCAATCCTTGGCGAAAAACTATATGTCCCAATAAAATCCCAAAAGGTACACATAATATACATTCTTTATGTTGAGAGAAATATGGTGCTTCCTACAAGCTTCAAGCATCATCCATAGGTTTGACACATGGTTTTTAACCAATCCAAACACCATCCAGTCATCAAAATATACCACGAAGAATTTATGCATGAATTCCTTGAACACAACTACTACCACACGTAAGAAGATTGCAGGTGCATTTTTCAATCCAAATTGCATGAAAGTATATTGGAAAGAACCCAACTCAGTGGCAAAGGTGGTATTGCTGTGGTCTTCTAGCGCAATTCTAATATGATGTTACCTCGAAAATCCGTCAATAAATGAATAAGATTCTTGTCCTACAACATTATCCGGTATTTCATCAGAAAACGGGGTAGGGAAGGGATCATGCAAACATGCATCATTCAATTTGCGCAGGTTGACACAAATCCTTATCTCTCATTTAGCCTTTTTCTCCTGAACCACCATTGGACTTACCCATTTAGACTGTTCGTCTGGTTCAATAATGCCTGCAACCACCATCTTTTATAATTCCTCCTTCACTTTCTTCTTGTACTTGGGGTTTAAGCAATATGGGCGCTGCTTGACAGGGTGCACATTTGGTTTCAAGGTGATATTCATAACACCCAGGTCTCCTACAATTCCCTTGAGCTCAGAGAACATTGTAGGAAATAGATCCTGATACTCTGTCAGCAACTCTGCAATATTTCCTACTGTATCATCATCTCAGTAGTCCCCAATATTGGCCAACTTGGGCTATTCTTCTGTCCCAATGTTGACTTCCTTCAATTTCAAAGGTTTAGTGACATCTACCATCCATAATGCGGGCCTTGCAACTGCGTGCTCGCCTTCTGATTCATGGATGTTAAAATTTATGGGATCATGTTCATTACCTTCTATTGATAGGTTCCTAAAGTTGACAATGTCCTACATCTACGCATCCCATGCTAGCACAATGCATTCCTTTGTTGGCAGGGAATTTTCAAACACAAGAGCATCTATACCCTACAGGGCTTCATCCAATTTGTCTGAGCCACCCACAGAACCAAAGGTGGCCAAGAAGCCTTCAGTCATTTTAAACCAATCTTGAGTACCTCGGCGTAGCTCAACCTCTAGATACCAGCTGGTGGGTATCAGCCCCAACAAGTGGAAAAATCGATGACCCCACTCATTCCATGTATTTTCATCCCATACCTCCATCCACATGGCTAGGTGCTTGTGTGGGTTGCCCCAACCGTAGAAAAAATCAATGGGTGGAGTGGTTGGAGGTTCAAAGTGAAACAATATCATTTTTCTACATTCCTCCCAATCTTGGAAATTTCCCTTGTGCATCTCCCACCAACGCGCTAGAGTTTCACGCATATCCAAATCAAGTACCTAGAACCTTCGTTCCTTTGGGACCACTTTTTCCAATGCTTTAAAAAATTATTGGACACTACTAGAACCATCAAATTAGGGTATTTCTCTTACCTCGGAGGAGATGCACCAGAATTCCTTTGTGATCTTGAGTCAGCGCAACGCAGAGACATCATGCAACCAGTTCTGCCAATTCTCCATTTCTCCATCAGAATCGGAAAAGCAAGAGCTATCCTTCTCCCAGTTCAACATGCCCTCAGGTGTAGGGTTGATCCAGTATTCATCTCGCGTGGTCATTTTTTAGATATGGTCAACATCATCCCCTTCATGCACGAGTTCTGTGTATCATTCTTCTTCTGCTGGATCTAGCGAGACTATCACCCGCATACCATTATATTAAAAAATCATACTCATGTGCTTTAGATTGATGATGCCCCCCATATCAATGGACCAATCCAATCCTAACAACTTAGGGTAGGGGTATGCATCATCTACAATCTGTATTAGTTCGAAATCTTCACATACCTTTACTCCTGCAATGTCTACCACAACTTTCGGAAGTCTACCAAGTGGAATGATCTTTTGCTGATTGGCCATGCGTAGTTGAATGGTGGACCATTCCAACTTTAGCTCTCCCATATTCTTCCAAGTTTGCTTAGGTAAGACATTTGCGTCAGACCCCAGATCTAAGATGACCTGATCCATATCATGGTCTCCAATCTGCATAGTCATGCACATCTCCCTACTCGTTCTCTTCTTCTGCTTATAAACCTTGTTCACAACCTTGGTCTCTGTTCGAGGCACCTTTCATTCTGCGCAACTGTCTATCAGGGCCTGGAGATTATCTACTAGCCTTTTGATTACACAAAAGCTTAATGAAGGCTTGTAGGAATGGTTTAACTTCATCACCAGCCTTTGGGTCCATGGGAGCTCTTGACGTGGATGCCCTTGCATCAGAAACATCTTTCCTAGCCTCAATAGAAATCTCCTTTTCTTTTTGCAGGTTGAGGCTTTCCTTCTTATCAGACGCCTTTTTGATTAGTGGTTCTGCGGAAAAATTTTCCTCGTTTCCTCCGGTGGCAACACCACTGTGTGTAATTACATTGACACTTGGACCATCATCGCATGGTTCAAAATTAACCATCTATATGTTCTGCGTAGGTGTCTACTATTTTTCCTGAATTTTATCTATTAGCACAGGACAATATTCAATTACATGATCAAATTGTCTATAGTATCTGCAGGATTGTCACATAGGATTAGGGCAGTCGCGCGCATAATGCTCGATGTCTCCACAGTTATAGCATATCAGTTGATCTCTCCCTCGACCTGCGCCTCCACCTCTCCCCCCTCCCCATCCTCTTGTTGGGGATCCTCCTCGTCTGGAGGGAGATGCTAGCGATAAAGGATTTGCTAGTACTCTGTAAAGATTCACTCTGTCTATAATTAGGTCATATGTTTGGCATTTTTTCTCTTCTTGGCCAACTAAAGAGCAGAATCTACACCATTGTTTCTTTAGTTTTGGCATGTATGCTCCTAATCATGGGCAGTGGTCTGTATCATGCCATCTAGCGACCCTACAATCCGCACACCATCGCGTGGGGGTGCTAGGCCCCAAAACATCCCTGGGGTATAGTAAATTAGGTCCCCCAACTTGAAGATAATCCAAAAATAGAGGACACTGATCCTTGGTGTGGCTAGCACTCCTATAGCGTATGCACCAGACATCTGCACTAGCTTCTTTACACCAATCTCTTCGTAAATTCTAAATTTCTAAGTGCATAGCTTCTAATTGGATCTAAATATGTAGCGCTCCAAATTGAGAATTGTCCCTCGACACTTCTTCTAATTTCATAGCAATTTCCAGGGCTTCTTCCTACGAGTCAATATTCTGCTGACCCATGGGCCCACACATATGTGGCAAGAGCATGGAGATGAACAATTCCTTATGTTACTTGTTTTCGTAAGTAAATCCTCCGCCGCCGATGACTTTCTTTAATCACTGGTCAGCTTCCCAGACTGATTCCGTAGGCCCTTGCTTAAAATATTTAAGGTATAATACGCATTGAGAGTAAGATTTAGGCTTCTGAAACTACAGCTTCAGGGAATCCTTGATTTCCTTAACCGTGGGATCCACATGTTGATCAAGGTATCCCATGAAAAAATCTAAAGCATGACCTTCAAAGGCCATAACCAACTGCACTCTCTTAACAACATCATTATTGACATTCTGCAGCGTCTACACTGCATTCGCCACAAACCAAAATCAGTCCATATCCTCATCCCTCGCACCCTTAAAGGTTGCTAAATTCATATGCATTACCATATCATCTGCAGGTGGGGGTGGTGGTGGGGTAGGATAAAGCTTACCCCTGCGCGACTTTGATGGTGGTGTAGCAGGAGGGCTATTCTCTGCGTGTGTAGCCCCACTTCCATTCAAATCAGGGGAGTTTCTTAGAGGACTATATACAAATCTATCCCCTTTCTGGTTGACCCGATAGTATTTACCACTGCGCGTAGCGATTTTTCTCTGATAAGGGGTCCTTCACTTGGTGTGGCTGCATAAAATACCATTTTCACACAATAGCATCTTAATCAGCAGAGGAAAATTTTGTAATAAATTACCCCTCAACCCCTTGAAAAATATCCTTTTCGCTTCAGAGTAGGATACAAACTAATCAATCAAAAACTCTGTTACAAACCCGCCCAAGACGTTGTCAACCCAGTGATCTACAGTCCTAGTGATGGAATTATCAACCTTTTCTAACTTTTGGATCAATTCAGGGGTCCACTGTGTGACCTAATCATCCTTTCAACAAGTTTGGAATTTTTTAAATCTTGACAACCACTCCTATAATTCGTGCTCAAAGGTTATGAAGATAATCTCATGAATCTTAGTAAAAAATTCCACTCTTCGACATACAATTTCCTACTTATGTTTTCTTTTAGGGAAAATTCTTGAATATGTTTTTCAAGCCAGTCTTCTATTTTAGGTTTTAATGGCTACCAATGAATTTTCACATCACCCCACCTCTCTCAAAATTTTCCAGTTCCTGGCAACGAATCCTTTTTTTGGCTTGAGGGGCCCTGATCCAAGTTCAGATTTGAGGTTAACCAAAAAACCCCTCTTACTACTGGCCCTTTTAGAAATGACCTTCTTGTGCAAGTCAAAGTCTCACCCGAAGCAGTATGGGGGGGTGTTGGAACCAGGTTTCCACACCCTGAGAGAGAATTAAGTGATGTGGGTCCCTTTATATCAGAAACAATCAGAAACAGACTTACGCAACAAAAGACCTAATCAGTAAACCCTTTCAGACAGATTTAGGTAAAATATGCAGAAGGCCTTGCGCAAGTTAACACAAAAACTATAAATCAAGAAATAACCCTTAACACATAATATTAGAGCCTTATATCATCAGATCCACCCAATAGGCATTCATATAAACCCAAACACAGTTGCGCAAGAGATCTATTTGCAGACAATACATAAATCAGAAATAAGATGCAAACAAATTCATAACATAAACAACAGATGCATATAGAACTCTGATATTCGTCACAACATTCCTTTATTCATATTAGTCTAGATCCTTCATACAAAACACTTCAATAACCCACAGACCAAGCCAGCAGGGTCCGCACACAGCAGGACTAAGGTCTCCATGCACATAGCCAGTAGGAGCCTTCTACTAAGATAAATCTACACAAAATATCACAGAGTCACCAGATCTAACATCAATGCCCAAACTTGTCCAAAAAATGGCTTCTTAGACTTGATCTAGAGCTACTTATACTATTAGCCTGCGCTACTCTATGGTCTACAAACCATGGTTTACGGCCCCTTGGTCTACCCTTTGACCCATTACAATTCATGAGGGGATTTGACCTGCCCAAAATCCCCTGTGCATGACTATTCTATTACAAAATATAGCAAAAATGGACGGATTAGGGGACCCCACTCCAAGAAGTACTGCTTAGCCAAAAATTCAACTATGTTTCTTGATGCTTCCATCAACACCATGCTTGATCTTATAGATCCACTGTGATCCAACAATCACCCTATCTATCGGTCTCAGTATAACTTCCCAAACACTGTTCTACATCATTGAGGAATACTTCTCAATAATGGCATCCTGCTACACCTACTATTATGCAGCGTCCTAATATCTGAAAGGCTCATCATCTACCAACTGAATGCCCAATTCCATGTAGTCAATGTACCTCTCCAGTTGTTTCTGCTCTCTCATTCCCATCCTAGGAGTCCCCATAAACTCCTAAGCATAGCTAAGTGTATCTTGAACCTCTCGATTTCTCCTACGAATAGTGGGGTTAGGAATATCCACCTCCATATCCTCTTAATGCATCTACCATATTTGTTTCATTTTCTTCTCCATGCTTTATGAAACCTGAGGAGCACTCAAGCTTGAAATCATGCTCGTACTAGTCACTACGCTCATTCTCTGTTGTTGCCTCTAATCTTGCTGCTAAACTATGGGAGCTTCTGCTAGTTTCTCACTCTAATCTTCAACTGCTACCAAATATTTGGACCTTCTGTATTCTTTTTCCTTTGTGAACTTAACATATCACTTGAAAATAATCCTGTTGGCCCTTGGGATGAATATCATGTATGCCTTCGAGGTTTATATGTAGCCAACAAAATAACCTCACTATGTAGTGTGATATAATTTCTAATGCATCTCCCCTGGAATGTGACAATATGCTAGGAATCCAAATATCCTAAAGTGACTGACATCTGGCTTCTTCCTGATGAAACCCTCCTCAGGTGTCATCTTTAGAAGCGCTCTATGTGGAACCCTATTATGAATATAAACCATTGTACTACATGTCTCAACCCAGAAATAGCATGGGAGATCCTATTCATACAACATAGCTCTCACTGCCTTTGAAATGAACCAATTCTCCCTCTCAACAACCCCATTTTATTGTGGGTTTTAAGTAACTGCCCACTCTCTCATGATTCCTACTTTGGTACATAATTCTAGGAACTCCTTATTGGTATATTCACCTATGTTTTTTTACCATAGAATTTAGATCTTTCCCCTTGTCGCATTATCAACTAGAACCTTACGCTCCTGAAAGCGAATGAAGACCTCATCTTTAGTCTTCAAGAGATAGATTCAAGTCTTATTGGAGAAATAATTAATAAAAGTATAAATGTACTCATACCCTCTAATATACTTCATAGACATTGGCTCACATGTGTTTGAATGAACAAGGTCTAAAATCCCATGTGATTTACTGCCACTTCTCGAAAAATATGCTTTCACAAACTTCCCCAACACACATCCTTTGCATACATCATCATGCTTTGTTCTCACCTCCAAAACACATGTGACAGTCTCACAAAGTAATATAAGTGCTCCATGATAAATATGGCCCATCCTCCTATGCTATATCTCCCCTTGGTCTCTTGTATTATTACTACTAACTAGTGCCTTGGGCATGTCCATATGAAACTTGTATAATCGACCACTTCTCACCCCAAATGCTATAGGTGACCTCCAATCCATGTGTTGTATGAACTCTGGCCACTCTAAAGATGACATCATAACATTTTACCTGAAGGATTGAGACATAGATAAAATTCATCCCTAATCTTGGAAAATGCAACCCATCATGTATAGGTATCTACTTGCTATTCTCCATCTGAAATAGAGCAATCCCTCTGGAATCTTGGTTGCACTTAGACATGCTCCCCATATAAATCTAGAACCTAATTTCCTACTCCTTGTAATTGTAGAAGTACTTTGTAACTCCTATCATATGAAATGAATCTCCATTTTCTATGTACCAAACACACTGTGAGGTTGAGCTAGTTAGGAAAGCGATCAATGTGAAATCTTGTTCCATCCTGTAGGAGATTTGATTTTCATCTGTTGAAGCTGCCACTTTCTTATTTCCTTTCTTTTCCCCGAGAGGACAATCATTGAATAATGAAAAAAATCATGATAGACATAGAAATTGATCTTTTATAGGTCCTTCTTCTTCTCATCCAATTTTGAGATTGGTCCCTTATTGAAACTATTCTTTTCTTTCCCCTTTCTTGCTGGGGAAAATTTTTCCTGCTACATCTTAACCTTCGATGTCTTTCCACTACTACTCATACCACTAACCAAGCTAATCCTAAGTTCTTCCTGAGTTAGGTTGCTCCAAAGGCATTCCAAATTTTGAAGTTTGTCTGCACTTGGATGAAAACACCCCACTCAGTAAATCCATTATGTTATTCACACCATGTCCTCATCATTGGGTTTAAGACACACTAGAGCTAGCTCATATTTGGCAAGTCGAACACTAGTGAGGTAGGAAAGCATGCCTTCTCCTTTATTTTTCTTAATGGTCCTCAGCCTCTCTTTGAGAATCAAATTCCAATTTTTTGTAGGATCCTAGTATAGTTTTATGTTGGCATCCCACATTTACTTCGGTGTCCCTTTCTTTGCGATATGTGGAAAAATATGATCCTTAAATCCATCAAGAATCACTCTCTTCACTTTGGAATTATCCTTCTTATAGGTAGCTAGTTGGTGTGGATTTATTGGTACAAAAACAACAATTTCTGCAAAATCCTTCAAACCATACTCGTCTAATAAGAATGACATCCTAGCCTTCCAAACTCTAAAGTTGGAGGCTCCATCCAACCTATCCTGATATCTCAATCCTACTGTGGCCATCTTTAGAAAATATGGAAATTCAGAAAACCCAAATAAACTGGATAAATAAACTAAATAATTTGATATGGGTAGAAACCCTCGCTTTCTCTTCATGTGAATGCACATATCTTCCTTTTTCCCTAAAATATTCTCTGATACCATGTGAAATTTTAAATACTTCTTATAATTATTGGTTATTTTTCTCTTATATGATCATATTATTTACCTACTGTGAAATACTTGTGGAAAATACTAAATACCATACAACTGCAAATTCATTAAAAAATAAATAACCACGGGAACTAAGAAAAGTAAACACACAAAAAAATAATGGACACCAATATTTTCATAAAAATGTCCTTGGAAAAACCCTGAAGGGAAAACCAAATCAACATATCAGTATTTTATTATTACTAATATTCAAAATTTTGAGAGTACATCAACTCCTTGCCTAACACTGGAAAAGATCTAGTAAATTTCTCCACTATTTCAACTGGAAAATCGATTTTGAAACACAAAGTTTCCTTTGCAAAAAAAAACTCGCCTTCCTCTAGAAAACTCGCACCCTCTACCTGCTACTCACATTGGAAACTAAAAATGATTTTGGAAATTTGTTATGTAAAATATACTCCCTCCCTTTTTCCACTAAAGCTACCTACACCTCCTTTAGTAATTATTTTGGAAACTAGAAATGGAATTACCGCTTCACTGACTCACATTAGGTAAACTGGCTATTCACACTACTTGCTTAGTCCTCTTTTTTTAGATAAATTCAACCTCTCTCTGAATCTAAGAATGATGGAGATATTTAAAATATGTTATGAAATTATTCTCCAAAATTCTTTGTTTAAACCCTGCTGCTGGTATCCCTGCGCTGCCTTTGCACCCTTGCTCTCATTGCAACTGTATGTCTTAATTGTGCTCTTCAGATTCCCTTTGATTTCCTCTTATAGTATCTTGTTTACAAATCAATGGCCATCATATAATCACAATCGATGGATAATATCATATTGACCCCATCAAGTGAATTTTCTAGAAATATCGAGAGGAAAATCGAATTACCCCAATTAATATTGATTAATTAAGCTTATTTCCTTAAGTTATG
>CM076569.1:90275884-90365901 GCA_034641835.2 Pinus albicaulis | reverse complement strand
TTTGCTATAGGGTAAACTGCTTGGGTTGTTGATTTTCGAGGATCCCTCTCAGGGCTTTCCGGTGCCCGAGGCAGATAGTAAGATTAGATATGCTGTTCACAAAGATGGCATGAGCATGTTCATATTAGCTTGAAATAACTTGAAGGAATATAATAGAGAATTACCTCTTTGACAGTTTTGGAGTCCCTTGGAGAGCGCTGTGCAGCGAAGCAAGAGTCCTTCTTCACCGGCTCCAAATCTTGGTCCTGCAATCAGTCAAAGCACCCACGTAATTTCTAATATAACAAGTATCCTATCAATTAAATCAATATACAACAAACATCTAGATTATACACATCTGAGCCATTCATATCATACTATGTAAATGTTTAAACAACAATGATAACATTAAGCATTGAATGGACAAAAAGAACACAGTTCTATTGATTTTGAAAGAAGGAGGATTACAACCACCGGTTGTACCAAGCCCTCCTCAATCTCCAAATCTCTCTTATCTCTCAAGTGAAGAAGTCCAAGTCAACAAGCTCTCTAGGAACCTCTTTGACTCTTGGCCTTCACAATGTCACACTATTCTCTATTCCACAAGTATGCAAGAATCCTTGAGCAATCCTTCAACCTTCAATTAAGAGCCTTCGGCTCCTTCTTATAGGAGAGGGAGAAAGCCATTGTTGCCCTTCTCTTTCCACTAGTTTGGAATGGAAAAAACTTAGATGTTTCTTTGATCTCCATTCTTTTGCCTCTTTTGGAGTTCAGTCTTTTATGGCAATGACCAATAATGTACTGGTGCTTCTACAGTTTCCTTTGTGAACTAACTCCTTTGTGAGGGAAAGTCGGAGATTCAAATCATTCTCCGCGCTCTTTTCCAAATTAAAACTTAAAACACGGGTAACGCTTCCCTTCAATGTAAACAGAGTGTTGCCCTAGCCACTAACGCGGCCAATGCACTGCTTGCCTGGATTATAACGCTCTTGTTCTATTCTATATAGGCGTTACCCTGGCAGAAATAGGTTTAACTTAGGTCTCTGTACTTCTTCTATATTTGTCTTCCCATCTGAGCTGATGAGGAGGTATTTTGACCTGTCACAGATGCCCCCTAAAGTGTGAGGTCAGAGACGAAGAATATGGCCGAAATACTTTACAATTTGTAGAGATAAAGAGATTGAAAGACTGAGGAAAACCTGAAACAACAACATATGTCAGAAAATATAGTATTTGCCTAGAGTAGGGCATGTCCCATGCTCAGTAGCTTAAACAACATGAATTCTCTAGAATAGAGATATGAAGAATCTGTCCACCAATAGGCACAATGTGGAAGTGTCTATCATAACAGGATCAGGCTGAAGAATCTGTCTCCATAAACAATATCGCAGCTTGGGGAAGGGAACACAACTTTAATGATGTAGCCTTTGCCCCAAGGTCTTGACGGCCGATTCACTTAAACTACATATTTCTCAACATGTGAATGAAGGAGTTGTCGTTGAACATGTGAGAAATCGTCTGATTACCAGTCAATAATGAAAACTTTTAACAGATGCGAAGGTGGCCACCGATAATGATGATGGTCCCTAAGATGCCCAGTACAATCTAGCGAGTGTGAATAAAAGGAGTTGAAGTCGAACACTCGTAGAATCATTCGACCAAGAGCCAATGATGAAAACCCTTGATCAAACACAAGACTACCTACCACTGATGTCTGCAAGTATCTGGGTACTGATGTGTTTCTGGATCAACTTCCTAGATAAGGTGTTGAAGTCGATAGGAAGTGATCTGTTGAAAGGTAGGCACTGAGGCGTCCTACATCAGTCAACATGAAACGGAAACCAACTGATTTTGTTTATGATTTGAGATAAGGAAGAGTAAATGGGAACGTCAGACGATAAATAATTTCTGGCATAATGAGCGGTTTGGTTGATAACAGGAGCAGTAGATAACGAGATTTGCTTGAACAATAGAAGGCGCTCTAGCAGGGTACTAGGCAGCTGAAGCGTGATGAACACCAAAGAGTGTGTTAGGATTTTACCGGTGCAGGGACACTGGGAAATGGAGGCTAATACTCATAGATGGTAGGGTTCGGCTAACTGCGAAAGAGTTTTCTAGGAAGTGCCATGTTCAAGAATTTTGCTGCCAAATCGACCTTTTTTGGAAATGTAACAGAGGTAGTATTCATTTTGTCCAAATTTTTCCCCGTCTGATTAATTTTAATGAGTCCAGACGAGTAAACTCGGTGAATTTTTTATGTTTAGAGAGTCTGAAAAATGTTAGGAAAGACAACTCTGTGCCCCATCTGATTAGGTTTAACGAGTCCAAATGAGCAAACTCGGTGAATTTTTCATGTTTAGAGAGTCTGAAAAATGTCAGGAAAGACAACTTTGTGCCCCATCTGATTAGATTTAATGAGTCCAGATGAGCAAACTCGGTGAATTTTTCATGTTTAGAGAGTCTGAAAAATGTCATAAAAGACAACTCCATGTCCTGTCTGATTAGGTTTAACGAGTCCAGACGAGTAAACTCGGTGAATTTTTCATGTTTAGAGAGTCTGAAAAATGTCGTAAAAGACAAGTCCATTGGGGTACCTTTGTCATGTCTTGATAACCGGGCATGGCAAAGGGGTAATAGTAAGCCTAAAATAACTCATTTTCCGTAAGTTAGTCCATCGAATCCGGAAAAGTGAGAAATCTATGTTCAATGGACATCTACCTCATTTTGTTATGAGTACGAGGAGACGAAGTAAACTCAATATTCTTTGTGAAATTTTAATGAGTCCAACAAAGAAAAACTCGGTACCTCCGTGAAATTTTAACGAGTCACGCAGAGAAAACTCGATTTACTTTTTCTGTTTAAAGAGCTTTGAAAAAGAGGAAAAGAATGGCTCCTTGTTCTTTGTCTCAGTAGTTTAACGAGCCTGACAAAGGTGACTCGGGGATTTTTTCGGTTTTATGAGCGAGAAAAAGATTCCTAAAAAGAATGCTCAGTACTTCTCCATAGTTTTAACGAGTCTGAAGAAGAAAAATCTAGGTTTTTCGGATTAACGAGCAAGAAAAGACCAAAAAGAACGCTCGATGCCAACTTCGTATAAGTTTAACGAGCCCGAAGAAGAGAACTCGAGGTTTTTCGGATTAACGAGCAAGAAAAGACCAAAAAAGAACGCTCGAAGCTTCGTCGTGTAAGTTTAACGAGCCTGACGAAGAGGGCTCAAGGTTTTTCGGATTAACTAGCAAGAAAAATACCATAAAAAGAATGCTCGGAATTTCTTGATCTCTTTCTCGTCAATAGAAAGATCTATGTCGGGAATTTTCTTGTGAGACCAAGCAAACACATCGCGGAATTCTTTGAAAATGGATGTGAAGCGTGCAATTTCCTCAGGATTGCAATCTTCTCCAATATGAATATTTTCCACGATACCCGTTTTGACCTAGATATCAATGAGCATTGTCTTAGGAAGATTACCCATGTTTCCTTCTGAATCGATAGTGTGGATAGTCATATAAGAGGAGGGAACTATCTCAGGTTGGTCAAAAGACGGGATTTCAGTTTTTATCGCCTCTGAATCAATCGTCGAAGTGCGATGGTGGAACTCTCCCCAAGGTCGTTCTTCTAATGACATGATCTCTTGAATAGCTTCGTCTGTAGGCCAGACTTCATTGAGGAGATCCTTAGAGAGAACTGTTATGGGAGAGAGGTTTGTACCTGTGGTCGAAACCATATCAGTGGAGGGTTCAGATGCGATTTGGATGGCTTGGTAAGCCAACTTGACTGGCGAAAGCGGCATCTGATCTCCATAGGAATCAATATCTAAAGGTGTCGGGATGATCCATGGGTCGATAGAGCCATCCGAAAAGGTGGATATCATTACAACCATGTTTTGGATCTGCGGCGGCGGTAGAGGAAAACAACCCAGTAGGGAAGATGCCTTCAGAATACCGCTACCGATATTGACGTAAGATTCAGGGACACCTCCTATTAGGGGTACAGAGCTACTTGGTAAAGTGGAATAATCAGGGGTGCAAAAGGATAGCTGATCGACCGTGACTATTTTCCCATCCAATGGAAATAGGATGAGTCGGAAGACCGAAGACACGATGGCAGTCATAGCATAAGACCAACTGCGACCGAGCAATAGATTATAGTCGAGATGACCCTCTACGACTTCAATGTCCACGTTTACCGTTTTCCCACTCAGAGTGATGGGAAAGCTAGCAAGGTATCCTTTGGGTAGGAAAGTGTGGCCATCGAAAGCTTTGAGGGAATTCGATGGTGGGGTTAGAGTAGGAGAACCTAAATTGAGCCAGCAAGCTTGTGACATAACACAGGTTGAAGCACCTTCGTCTATGACAGTGCGATGGATGGGTCTCCCTTTCGACACAGCCTGCACCTGGAATGCGAGTTGATGTGAGAGGTGAGGTTTAGCCTTTTCCATATTAAATATTGCTAGCATGGAATCCTGGGGGTCTATTCCGCCAATGGCCGAAAGCAAGGCTTTCCTTTGTGCTGGACAGGTTTGTAATACTTCAAGTGCAGACATGGCTGACGATGCCTGCGCCAAATATTCTACAATGTTGTAGTTTTGGGATGCATGTGCAGAGGTGTTATGAGTTGTGCGTCGAAGTGTCCCTTTGGGGGGACGAATAACAGGTTCAACAGTAGGCATTTCGATATGTAAATTGTTGGGAGGCGGCGGATTGGAACTAGTTCCAGGTTCCTGAGCATCTATGGTAGGAGTTCCATAAAGCTTGGCGCGAGTTTGAAGGTCAACACTCTCGATGCCATAAATGGCAGATGGTCCTTCGCCGGAAGGATACGAACCACCATTGCCCCATTGATGGGGTTGTGGCGGGTTGTCAACCATATGTTGATGTTGCTGCTGTTGATTGGGGAAAGGATTGTGAAGAACGACAGGTGTTCTCCCAGAGTCCTTGTTAGTAATAAAATCGGTGCATTCCTACAACCTAGGACATTTGTATGTCAAGTGGTCCTCCGCACAGATTTTACAAGGAAATTTCATGGGTTTATCCTTTCCTTTGTCATTTCTAGTAGCATTTTTCTGATTAGAGTTATTCTGATTATCAGACTGCTCTTCCGAAGAAGATGTTTTCTTCTTATTCTTCCTATTTTTCCCACTAGGTTTTTGTGAGGTTTGCACCGAATTTACCTCAGCGGAAGGGAGAGGAGTCGTTTGGTGGGGGTCGGTGGCAGCCGAGGATGGCTGGGAGGTTTTCCCCCGAGACTGATTGGTGGCTACACCAGAGATCGTACCAACGATATCGTCGGCATGAGCTCCGGTTTTCTGAGTAGCCGGAGGATTTGGGTTACCAGGGGCATGGGGGAGCAGATCGTAAAGCGTGCCAGATTGTGAATAGATTAAATCCAAGTGTTGGGCACGACGAATACATTGATCTTCTGTCACTGCACCAGAAAGGCTAATGTCTTTAGAGATGTGGGGTAAAAGAGACTTGCAAAACCAATTGGCCAAGAGATGGTCCAATATTAGCGCTTTGACGAGCCTCCTCCTACGTCTCCATTCATGAATATGGTCGGAGATGTGGGTGGCGGTGTCTTGGCACATCGATGTTAACAATAATGTTCCAGTTTCCATTCTAATTGGTAGTTGGAAGTTCTTTAAGAATTCCGTCGCTAAAGCGCTAAACGTATTGATGGCGGCACGTGGCAATTCAATGTACCACTTGGCGGCATTGCCTGTAAGGGTGCGGGAAAACAGTCGAAGTCGGACACTATCATCTACCATGGAATTGGATATGGACCATAAATGGAAGGTAGTGATCTGTGCGGTCGGGTCGTCCCCATGCTTCTCGTCGAACTTCGGGATATCAGAAGGAATCTTATGCGGTATAGGAGGCCAAAGCGAGTTGTGGTTGATGGGGTCGTTCGTCAGCTTATGGATGTCGGGTATGTCCAAAGATGCCAAGAAAGGCAATTTTGGATTTTCCCCTGAGTCTAACCAAGGCAGTAATAAGGCAATATTTCCATCAATAAGGCACGATTTGCATCAATTATCAAAAGAAATGCAAGGCCTTAATTTGTTAAGAAATCTAACCATCTCTTTCCACACCACTTCAATGGCACTTCTTTCAGCTGCACTTCATCATGTGAATCATCCTGACCCACATTGATTATGGAATCCTCTTTTCCATTCTTGTAAAATCTCTCTCCACCTTCTTCAAATGTTGTGGATGACCTGTTGGATAGAAAGTCCAACACTTGTCTACAAGATCTTAGATTACCTTGCTTATGGAAATGAGTGAAAAAAAATTGCATCTTCTTTTAAACATGGTTTGCATTATCCAATGGACCTTTGGCTTTCTCTCTCCTTTCTTTTACAAGTTTCCTATGCATGGCTATATTCTTCCAACACCTCAAAATAGTATGGTTATTAAAACCAAAAAAGGAACATGTAAATTTTATCCAAATCTTATGTGAAGATTTACCATGTTTACCATAATAAAAAACAAATTGATTAAAGGAAGATTTATACCTTCCACATTAACCTTTGTCACCTTCTTGAGGAAGTGAATTTGATGAGGTAGTGTCTCTCTTCGGAATACCAACAATGGCATCAATGATTTTAGAGATTTCAACGTCCTCTTGTTTTCCATTCCCATTAGTTGCATGCTTATGAGAATATTCTTGCAAAGTGGGTGTAAAAATTTTGTATTCCTCATGAACACAAACTTCACAAGTTTGAGGTAATGAACATGTAATGAAAGTCCTTCTTGGAACACCTGCAAATGCCTCCTTGGATTTGGATCATTCTCCATCATGTTTTCCATAACCAAGACCCAAATACCTAGGCCTTTCCTCCACAACAATTGGCTCAACTATGCCTTGTGCATGCTTGTCTAAGCCTTTACCTTCATAGCCCATATTCATCAATAATTTGGACCCTATTTATCTAGTGTGTCTTTCAAAATCACCTACACATTCATCTTGAGGTGAAATTGAAGATAAACTTGAATTGCATACCCCTTTTTCATGCACATACTTGGCTAGTGTTTCCTTGGCATCATGGATTTGAGTCTCCATCTCATGTAAACTTTCTATGTTTTAATTTGCATTATGTAGTTGAGTCTCCATCTCATGGCTATCAAATTCTCTTTAAGTATAATACTCTCCTTCATGGCTATCAACTTCTCTTTAAGTATAATACTCCCCATCTTATCTTCATACATCTCTTGCACCATATCATTCATGATGAAGAGCTTCCGCAACATCTCTTCATCAAAGAGTCTTGCTGAGGAAGATTGACTAGAAAAAATGCTTGATGAAGTTGCCATCACACTTGCAATGCATAAAAAGCTTCTTTTCTATGCTTTTAGAGTTGAGTCCTCAATATTGACCTTCTCTTCACACACATAATCTTGCACACAGTTAAATTCTCCTTGCACAAATGCAAAACCAATAGTTAATTCTATAGCTAACCTTGGCAAACCATCTTAGGGCTAAAATGAGCTAAAATGTACTCTGATACCAACTTGGTTGGAATATGGGAAAACTATTTTTTTTGTGCTATCTCCCTCATTAGTATTAAATAAATGTGTTTAACATCATCTCAAATTTGCCAGTTATGTGAGGGTTTATGTGTCAAGTTTTGTGTCTTTTATGAGAAATTTATTAAGTAAATTACCTATTCAAAACACATGTACATCAAGTAAATTGCAGATACATAACACATAGAAAACACATTACTCAGTAGCTGATAATTGATTTCACCCCTCCTGGGCTACATCTCCATGGACCTGCTTCAACTAGCTAGGTCCTCTTTGTATTGATCGTCAATTATCTGATTACATGCACCTACAGTGCTCCAATGTATTTACAACCTGATCCATTGGATTCAGAAGACCTAAAAACCTCAAAATTGACTCTTCAAGCTCTTTAAATGATCTTCAAGTGGAATAGGCATGACTTGATCCTCTCCTGGTGGCCCTAGGCTTCTTTAATCTTCTAAGTGGAAAAAACACTTACAGAAGTGCTCCAACACCTCTACAACCTGCACCATCATCGTTAGATATCCAAATAATCTAGGATTGAATCTTTCTAAGCCTATTTGGTTTAAAAATGCTTCTGTTATGCCTCATTCAATTATGGCCTAGGAAACCTCCACCAAGTCTGGAGAAACTCCAGTTAACACCACCAAAGGTGGAAGTGGCACTGAAATTAGCAGACCCGCCAAAATGACCACCGAATTAATCTGGATTAATTAACTATTAGTAAAGAGTTTAATTATAAGATAATATTTAGTTAGTGCTAAGCACAAATTTTACACAAATCTGGATTAATATGCGATTAGCGCATTAAACAATGTTTAATGGTTTAATTAATTCACATTTCAAAATTAAACACCTGCCAAGTTAGGTTGGGTGCTCCGCCTAGTTCTAGGGCTAACCTCTTTTTTCCTCCACCCAAACCCTTTTTAAACTTTAAATATACATTAGAACCTATACATATTAAGTTCCAAAGTAGTGGTATTTTGGTAGATCGTATGGTTTGTGTGGGGGAGGTCACGGGGTTGACCACAATATCCACCATTCCATCAAGACATAACATTTTCCCAACATATATAATGAATTCAAGCTTAGAAATAAACCAAATTTTTGGCCTTTGGGAGGGGCATGTGGTGGCCCCCAGGCTAGCCACGTGTCAGCTCCCCATGGGCTCTCCACAAACCAATTAAATTGTAACAAGTCACAACCAACCATAATTTGACGCTTTTCATACTGTCATTGGGTGAAATGAAGGAATATGCCTAGAATATTATAGTTTGCAGACTAGGCTGCCATGTCACCTTTTTCTCCTTTTCTGCAAGTTTTTTAGATATTTAGGAAAATGAACAACAGTCTCTATCTTCCTCATATGGATTTTATTTTGAATGAAATGAAGTGCGCCAAATTCCTGGAGACGAGACCCATCTGGTCATTCTCATTTGGAATGATTCTGAGCACTTCAAATTTTTAGAAAAATTTTGCCCCTAATCTAGATTTCATTCACTCCTTCCCACTGACAGGCTTTTGGACCCACAAAAGCCGGTTATCTGATCAGAGCTGAATACTCTTCTCTTTCCCAAGTTCTATCAAATTGATTCTACTTGGAAAAATCTCCATGACAACCACTTGGGTTCACTGACATTCCTTGCCTTGCAAATGGCCTGGAACTTCAACCAATGTTCGCCTTTCGCTTCTGACTGAATCCTACACTTGCTGACTCATTAAACACCTTGTTATACCAAAGAAATACCTTGGTGTTTGGAAAATTGACTGATAGCCTTCCCACTGAGAATCATGTTCCTCCTTTGCAGAAAAATGCATTTGATGCAAGCTTATCCTTGGAAAACACTTTTCCAAGTTAATCCCATCAGAGTGAACTACAATAATGAGTTCCAACATCATTAATCACAAGAAAATAAATGACCATTTTTTTTACCTCCATGGTTCCAAATTCCACATCTAGAAGAATGCATTCGCCATCTCTTTCACTTCTTGGCGTCAACACATCAAACGGTCTACAATGGTTGTTGTTTTGGCTACAAACATTTTTACATGTTGTCCCTCTTTCCACTTCTTGATTCCATCAACCTCTAGTATTGACATGCTGCTCATGCCACTATTTGAGAATGAAGTCTAATCATGAGCCTCTCGCTCAAGAGTGGACCTTCCAAAATCCTGAGACACCTTGTCACAAGCAAAACCATTAAATTGAAAACACATCATGCCAGAAATAAAACTTGATGAACTTTTTATTTTTCTCCTTCAAAGCAACAAATGTCACATCCTGTGAACATCGCCATGTACTCTTACATCTTGGTGTACAAACTCATCGACCAACACAAGTTGACAAAACATACCTCTTCAAAAAAATGACTCTCAAGTCAAACAAAAGTTATTGTACAAATTGACATCTTTGTTGCATCTAAGTGAGTCAACATAACTCTACTTTCAAACACCTTCCCAGCGTAAACATGTAACATGCATTCTTGAGAAAATAAATGCATCAATAAGGCAATATTTGCATCAATTATAAAAATAGATGCAAGGCCTTAATTGGTTAAGAAATCTAACCATCTCTTTCCAAACCACTGTAATGGCGTTTCTTTCAGCTGCACTTCATCATGTGAATCATCCTGATCCACATAGATTATGGACTCCTCTTTTTCATTCTTGTCAATCTCTCTCTCCACCTTCTTCAAATTTCACGTGTTAGTATGAATCTTTCGTCGTAAAAGATCACTTTAGCTACGCATAAAAAATAGCCCTAACATCGATTATGGCTGCAAAATATCTTTAAGTCTGCTACACAAATTAAGATCTAAGCACAAAAGACATTAAGAAAATAAAATATAATATGGCTCCATGTATCCAATAAACAACACAAGAACAAAGTGTTTATAAGAATAATTTGTATTATATTAAAGAATGGGGCACCTGAGAGGAAAACAAGAAAGGTGTTTTCCGGTTCTCCTCAATGGGATGGGTTCTTGGAAGTCCTTAGCATTTCAGATCTAAAATTCCTCTCTCTTATTGTGGTAGAAAACCCTAACAAACATAGGACTCAATGGGAGTTCTCAAAGAAAAAATGGAAAATGGTGACCAAGAATAGATCCAGTGTGATCTAATGCAATGAAGGTGACTAATGAATAGGGAAAACCCTCCTATTTATAACAAAATATTGGGGCGGCCTAGAAATCGGTGCGTGAATAAAATATTATTAATTGAATTCTAGAAGCACCCTTTAGGAATATTTTACTATATTTGTTGGAGGGAAAAGGATTCTTGACTTGGGTCAATTCCTTTATTTATAAATAATAAATGAATAAATGATTTTTTTATCATTTTAGGGAAATGATGGGAATATAATTAAATAAATAATGATTTATTTAAATATTTACAAATGATTTAGTCAAATTTAACTAGGAATATTATTAAATAATGATTTGAATAACTTATTCCTAGGAAATAATTAAATAAATAATGATTTATTTAATCAATTTCCTTGTTTTGGGTTAAATATGACTAGGAAATATGGACACATGTTATTTTATATGATGAAAGCAATTTTACTTAGGGTAAAATTGGTCTTACATGGTGTACTTGGGTTCATCTAATGATAATGGGTTAGATGACCAAAAAAATGGTGTAACATCATGAATGACTTGTTGGATACAAAGTCCAACACTTGTCTACAAGATGACCATGCTTATGGAAATGAGTGAAAAATAATTGCATATTATTTTCAACATGTTTTGCATTATCCAATGGACCTTTGGATTTGTTTCTCCTTTTTTTTAAAAGCTTCCTGTGCATGGCTATCTTCTTTCAACACCTCAAAATAGTATGATTATTCAAACCACAAAAGGAACATGTAAAATTTCTCCAAATCTTATGTGAAGATTTACCATGTTTTTCATAATCAAAAGCAACTTGATTAAAGGAATATTTATATCTTCCACATTCACCTTTTTCACCTTCTTAAGGAGGTGAATTTGATGAGGTAGTGGCTCTCTTTGGAATACCAAGAATGGCTTCAATTATTCCAGAGCTTTTAACATCCTCTTTTTTTCCATTCCCATTTCTTGCATGCTTATGAAAATCTTCTTGAAAAGTGGGTGTAAAACTTTTGCATTCCTCATGAACATAAACTTCAAAAGTTGGAGGTAATGAACATGTAATTGTAGAGCTATAAAAAGGGTCTCTTTCACCTCTAATTACCTCACATTAATATGTCAACCCGAGAGCGTTTTGTCATTACAAAGAGTGACTCAATCCGAGGCTCATTTGTCAGAGTAATGTTAGTAGTAAAGTGCTTAAGAAATACAAGAGTAAACGGATGCTTAACTGAAATCAAATTACTTTAAAGAAATAAATTACACACTCAGAAAACTCACTAACTTATCAGTCAAGGGTTCGGCAATGATAAACCATCCCTTCAGAAACTGATGAAAAAGGAATTAAAGCATAGATCACAAGCCTGGGAGCTAGACAGTAACTGCTACTGCTCACTACAGCCTTAGATCATCTCTCACAACAAACCAACAACTGCAAGTAAATGGAACAGCAAAGCGAATAAAGGATTGAACCACAATTCTGAAATGGAACAGCACTCTAAAATGGAACAGCAATTGAATAACTAAGTCCCGCGGGCTATAACCAAACTCAATCTATACACTCTTTGCAATCAAAGAACATTCTGTCACTCTAAAGGCGATTTACACAGATCATACTAATGGAACAGCAATAACAACGAATGAATTATAGAACAGCACTGATAAATTAGGAACGCACACCACATGAACGTTTTAGTATAACATCTCTGTAATTTAACAGTAAGAATGTGCGATTAACTCTTGAAAGGATAAATAACTTGATACAGAGTCAACATACAGTTCTATCTGTCGAAACTTTAATGATTCAAACTTGAACAGAGCATATCATATGAACTTGTAAAGCATATCAATTGATCAAATAACAAGAATAAACAAACCACACAGAAGTGAAGCTGTAATGGTACAGAAGCAAGTGTCCTTCGGGGCCGGGCCCTTAGCCTCCAAGGATACACCGCTTTAAGCTAATGCAGACGCGAAGATGGAATAATCACCAACCTTTATTAATGCATCGATCAAAAATACATCAAACCAGTCTTCAACAAAACTTAATAACCAAATCTGATGTTTTACAGAAGATTACATAAAACGTATCCTATCTCGCTATCATCTCCCCTATCAAGCTAACAGTGCTGTCTTTATATAAAAAACGATGGCGGAGATGTCCAAGCAACTAGATAAATAAAGCAGCGATCCCTCAGGATCTTCGATCCTGAGGGATTCGCCAAACTGTTAACTCTTCATCCTATCTTTGCTGTTGCGCTGAGCTGGTGTCCTCTCCCTCTTTCCCGAGCCGATTTGCTTTGATCTGTTTCCCTATGTTTGCGTTCGGTCCTCGTCCAAAGAGACAGCAGTTATCTCCACTTCGTCTTTTCCTTTGGAGCGGCAACTCTTCGTTTTCTCCTTTTCCTGTATAGAAAATAACCATTATCAATGGCTAAGTTATACACATCGATTCTCACATGTTTTGTTATAGTTCCTTATTACTTTCCAAATTCATGATACAAAAGGTTCACAAATTCTATTAAAAAGTCATTGAAGTAATCATCAAAATCATACCTTTTTAGTACTCCACACACCCCCCTGCTTACCTTGTTTCATGTCCTCATGAAAACATTGTAGTTGACATGTAATGCAGTGAGAGAGTATGCTGGAGAAGGAGTCTCATGCAGAGGCCTACAACCATGTTGAGTGATTAAATAATCAAAGAACTGACCTGCTTGCCCCTCAGGCATATCATACAGGGCCTGGTATCCAGGTGCAGGATGCCAGATAATTGGAGCACGAAATCTATACCCTAACCAAGATGACCCTGCTTTCAGAATGCTATGGCCATAGAGGTTCAAACGGTCAGTAGCTAACTCAAAGTTCTCATACTTAAATGGTTCTCTGAGCTGTATGTGTGGATCAGAGATTCGATATCGAAATTTGGCTGCATTAATGGCCAAGTCTTTGATAGAAAGGAAATACTCTAAACTCTCTTGAATGAGTGCCTCATGCATAGGCCCTAATGTTACAATGACACCCGGAGTCTTTATGTGGTTTATATGAGCTGTCCATAACTGTACTGGGTTCCTAGGCTCAGCCCTAACTCGTAAATCTAGACCATTTTCTTGACTCTGGAAGGTGTCATAGGCTTTGAGCCACTTAATCTGATTAGCCCCGAATGAAATGAATGCTTGGAATTGGATATCGCCAATGGAGGGACCAGGGTTCAATTCAGTCTCCTGACTTAGCACAAGGTCGTGTAAATAAAGTTCACACAACAATCTCTGGACTTTCACTCCATAATGTTTACAACAGTCTATAAAATCATTGACATTGTTGATCTGTATAGGGGTGCTTGCCTTAACGGCTTTTATTTGTAATTGTAAATACCGTTCTAATAGAAACAGAGCATAGTTTTTAGCAGGGGCCCTACATGCTAAGACATTATTATATAAAGAACACAAGTCATTCATCTGTTTGATAGTAGTATCTAGTCTACAAGTTACCTGTGTGACTTCCTCTTGTTCCTTCATCCATCCTTCAAAAGCCTGTCTTTTAGATTGACTGACGTCCCTTAGTTGCTGCTGCAACTCTTCATATTTTTCTAGGGGAACCGTTTGCTCTTTAAGTTGCTCCACTTCTTGCTGTGCTTGTTTCATCATCTTGTGCAAGGATTTTGTCTTTGGATCCTTCTTCCATAGCTCAGTGGAGGCCGGGAGTTTTACCTGAACCTTCTTGTTATGCTGTTTGGAGTTCAGAACCATTATTACACCTGAGGGTGGTGCCTCTGTCTGAATTTGCTTATCATCCTTTTCTATTTTAACACGAACCTCAGCATCATGTGGAACGGCAGCTGGATCCTCAGGGTTTTGGACAGCAGGCCGTTTGTTGGCCCTCTTTTTCCTCTTTACCTTCTGGTTCTTTTTCAGAATCCTAATTTGTTGTCTGAGCTGGGTTATCGTATTTAACAATTTAGTCCGTTCCTTCCGCAGCTTCTTAATTTCCATCGTTTCCTTTGAAGGAA
This sequence comes from Pinus albicaulis, assembly GCA_034641835.2. Classification (NCBI taxonomy): domain Eukaryota; kingdom Viridiplantae; phylum Streptophyta; class Pinopsida; order Pinales; family Pinaceae; genus Pinus; species Pinus albicaulis. Next base: position 90,351,280 of record CM076569.1, on the reverse strand, counting down.
CAGCAGTCTGTCGATGGTGGACTGGATCATGACCAGTTGCTAAATCTTCCTCTTGGGGTTCTTCCTCTTGGGGTTCTTCCTCACTGCTTTGCTCTGGCTGTTCAGGGGTAAGACCCTCGACTGGTTCTGTTTCTTCCTGAGCAGATGCTGTCTCTGCTCCTATTTCCTCTAGAATTTCTTCTTGTGACATGGGAACAGATTGTTCCCGTCCAGTATTTTCCTCCTCTTCATCATGAACAGGCATGTTCTCTTCCTGGGGTTTGTCGTGGGGGCCCTCTGAACTAGAAGGTTGACCATACTTACTCATATTGGCTAGGATGGCGGCCAAGTCATCATCTTCCAGTAGGTCTTGTAATGGGCTATCTTCCTGCTGTTCTATTTCCTCCTCTTGTTCAGCCTCTGCCCCCTCTTCGGACTGTTCGTCCTCAATTACTACCGGTTGGCTGGCGCTTTCCTGGAGCTTCTCCAGCCTTCCTCGTATTCGAGCCAACCGGGCTGATTTTCTGGGTTTATTTATGCTTCCTCTCATCCGAGCTAACCGAGCTGATTTCCTGGGTTCCTCTAGTTGCTCGGGTGAATCAACGACATGCTTTCGCTTTGCCGATTCTTGGTGTGTCTCTGGTTGTTGTGATGTACTAGCAACATCTTCTCTGCGTTTTGCCGGTTGTTCTGGTGGGTTTATAGAATGTCTACGTTTCGGGGAAGGTTCTGTCGATCCCCCTTCAATCATTGCAATGAGCTCTTCCCAGCTGCTCTGCTGCTGGGTAAGACTATAACTAACAACAAGTCGAATCAACCCGTGGTGACTAACAATTGCCTCTCCGTGCTGTGCCCTTTTCATACTTTGTGCAGCATCATGCAATAACGAGTTTAGGAGTGCCGGTAAATTCACAGAGCATTTCTGTTTTAGAACAGCTAAAAGTTTAAGGTGTCGTGGTCTTACCACGTCTTTTCTTCCTTCGCAGGTAATGTAGCTCTGTACTATTCTTGCTAGCTCCGTCCAGGGTTCTCCTAGGGTTGCTGGCAGAACTCCCTTTCCTTTAATCATCAAATTCTAGCCTTCGTCCTGGAACAGTTCCATGACCTTCTGTAATCGTTCCTTTTTGAATGTCCATACCGGTCCGGTAGCTGGTAGTCCTGAGACTTCTGCAATTATGGCATCAGTGACCGCTATCCGTTTCCCTCTTACTGTGGAGTGGTCATCTTGTAAATTATGCAAGAACTCCATTGCTACTGTCTCATTAGCCTCCTGTAAGCGATTGAAATAGTTCAACCATCCTGCCCTTTCCAGGATTTCTCGGGCAGCAGCAGAGATCGTTAGCTGTTGAGGCTCACTTCGAATTGCCTTTCCCCCCATGTTTTCACTGTGATTTCTAAATGGAACAGCAAAAACGTTTTCGGTTTGAAACACAGAGAGCAAGGTTTCGCGAAAGAAAATACAAAGTATGCAACAGTGCAGCAAAGACAACTTGTGTGAAAATAAAAATAAAAATATGCCATGCCGTGAAACCATGCCAAACCGTCGTAAACTAATTATTTCGAATGATGAATTGACACGTAATACAGGGAATGATGAGGTTAACCTCCCCCCCCCCGCAGTGTGATAGGCTGTCCCAGCCGGAAAATAAAGGAGCGGCACCAGTCTGCAATTAAGTCAGAAAGGAACAGCATGTGGATTTATGCCATGTTGAAAAAGGACAACAGATTACCGAAATCGAGGCGGAGAATGGATCGCGTGTTATATAGGAGGCTGCTGTGTTATGATTTGAGGCTGATGGATAGGGCATGTATCGTACTTGCCAATCTTAAGCGGTCATGGTCACCTCCGTTGCCATGATTGGTAATGATAAATATTCATGCGGTGTATAAATCGGGAAATAACATATGATTAGTGCCTAGGATAAAAACAAAAGAGTGTTAGTATCTTACCTATTGGTGTAAGCAAGGTGACTTCGATACCATTAACATTACTCTGCTGCCAACAGGTGTCCATAACCTTGGCAGAGTTGTTTTTCACCCTCGGAACCATGATCCTTTGTGTATACTTAGGAATGTTGTTATATCAAAACGTAGACCATTATGCTGGCTTGGTGACCAGTTAACCATAATGCCATTCACGAGGAAAGAGCGAAACGTGGGCAGGCCGGCTCGTGATGAGACCTCCTGTTCCAAGGTTTGTTTATTTGATATACCTTTTGGACCATATCCCTGGTGTGGTGGCCAGAATGGGAATGCCACTTCACTTCCATCCTCATGATCATGGTAGGCTGGCTCTCGATGAGACCCCCTATCCTGCATTTGACACTTGACATACTTTTTCTTTTTCATAGAATTCTTTTCCTTATTTATACACAAAGGGTGGTTCAGCACTCCTTAAGAGTAGGAATGGTGGAAGAAGTCTTATTATCTCAATAGGAAGATATAAACTCTTTTTTCTTATTCCCAAAATAAAAATTTTAAGGGAATCAGCATGATAAAGATAACCAATCAGGGCAAAATTAGTAAAACCATGTCAACAAAAGGTAAGAAATAAGTATGTCCTTCCATTTGTCCTTTTATTAATGCAGAGCCTTATAGATATAGCGATTTTATGGTTTGCAGATTTCGGTATGTTGTGTTTTTATATTTCATCGCACAAATACATAGCTGAAGCTTGAAGACTAGAAAGAAGATGGGCAAAAAGCATCCTCCATTTAAATCAGCAAAAGAGGTCAAAAGTATGCTAATGGTGTTCCGTTTGGAAAAGAAACAACGATGGATAATAGAAAAAGGAAAAAAATGAAAATGCCGTTCCTTTGGGAAAAGGAACGGCAATCATACTATAAAACACTCAACATGCCATTCCGTTGAAAAAAACACAACAGCAATAAAAGAACGCTGTTTCTTTGAAGGAAAAGGAACAGTAATAACCAAAAGGAACGGCGAAAATGTAACAATATCGTTTCTTTGAAAAAGGAACAGCAGAGATCCGAATGCTGTTCCTTTAGAAAAGGGACAGCAAAGATCCGAATGCTGTTCCTTTAGAAAAGGAACAGCAAAACAAGCAAGACCAACATCATAAAAAACACGCATATGCTATTAGAAGAGAAAAAATCAAGCTATATGGAAAAAAAGGAACAACAAAAATGACAAGAAAATATTCAAATCAAACTTATGTACAAGAATCACACAAAAACAAGAACTTATGTACAAATTGTAAAAGAGAATAGACCCTTAATGAATTATAGGTGAGGAATATTTCTCTTCCTCTCCTAAGATCTCCAGATCAGTATCTCGGCGTAGCTGCTGGCAGAAGGATTCCCGAGTGAGTGGTTTACGGTAGAGACGGACTCGGTGGCCATTTACTTTGAATGCGTATCCAGAACCGTCAATGGTGATTAGAGTAAGTGTTCCATTGTCATGTACCTTCTGGATTTCGTATGGTCCCAACCATCGAGTCTGAAGTTTTCCAGGGAAGTCCTGAAACCGAGAATCGTATAACAGAGCCCAGTCTCCCTCGTGGAAGACTTTGTTCTTGATGAGCGCATCATGCCATTTGGCTCGCTGCTGTTGAACTAATGCTGTATTTTGTAATGCAGAGAGCCGAATTTCGTCTAATTCATTGATCTGCTGTAGTCGATTGAGTTGTGCTTCGGTTAGATCTAGGCCAACTTCTTGTGCTGTTCGCAGTGTTTGGATTTCAAATTCTATGGGAAAAATGGGTTGTTTTCCAAACACTAGTTGATAAGGAGAGTAACCAGTGGTGCTCCTCCATGTGGTTCTATATGCCTAGAGTGCTTCAGGCAGTCGGGTAGCCCAATCACGCCTATGTGACGCAATGGTTTTTGTTAGGATTGATTCTATTATCTTATTGCTACTTTCTACCTGCCCATTCGCCTGTGGGTGATATGGAGTAGTGATCTTATGCCGGACATGATAATTGTTAAGTGTTGCAGCTAATTTATGCCCAACAAATTGTGGTCCTCCATTTGTAATTATTTCTCTGGGAAGGCCATAACGAACAAATAGATGGAACAGGAACTGTATGACAGAGTCCTCTGTGGCTCTTGGTAATGCTTCTGCCTCAACCCATTTGGTGACATATTCTGTTGCCACCAAAATATATGTTTTCTGATTTGATGAAGGGTTGATGGGTCCAACGAAATCCAGAGCCCACCGCTCGAATGGTTCGATGACTAACTGTGGTTTCAGAGGCATCTCATCAGCTTGACCAGGTCGTCCTGCTCGCTGGCAATTGTCACAGGCTTGGACAAACTTCTTTGCATCTTTGAAGATCGTAGGCCAGTAATATCCTGTCTGCAATACTTTATGTCCAGTCCTACGCTCAGCGAAGTGCCCCCCACACGGTCCATCGTGACAGGCTTTTAGGATGTCAAAGATTTCATCCTCTCTAACACATCGCCCGATATGCATGTCTGCTCCTGTGTGAAACAAATAACCTCCAATCCACGAAAATCGAGAACTTTTCTGAATAATCTGCTTACGCTCATTAGGAGTTAAATGTTTTGGTAATTTACCTACTGCAAGGTAGTTGGCGACATCAGCATACCAGGGTGTTTGAACGGCAACAGCAAATAGGTGCTCATCCGGAAATTGATCTTCAACTGCTGCTGCATCCATTGGTTTTGGTATTCTCGAAAGAAAATCGGCTACAGGGTTTTCTTTGCCAGGCCGATCCTTGATTGTGATATCGAATTCCTGCAATAAAATCAACCATCTAGTTACTATGGCATTTGTGACAGGCTTATTTGCTAAATATTTTATGGCAGAATGGTCTGTATACAAGATAACAGGATAGCCTGTAATATAATGTCTAAACTTATTGACAGCATGTATTACAGCTTGGAATTCTTTTTCAGTAACAGTGTAATTTAATTCAGCGGGGGATAAATTTTTGCTGATGTAATAGATAGCATATGGTTTTTTATCCTCTTCCTGCCCAAGGACTGCGCCAATAGCTGTATCTGAGGCATCAGATGATATCTGGAACGGTAGGTCCCAGTTTGGTCCTCGAAGGACTGGGGCTGTGGATACGAGCTTCTTTAGATCCTCGAAAGCACGGTCACATTTTTCTGTACAAAGAAAATCAACGTTACCAGTTAGTGCATATAAAGGAGCAGCAATGTGCGAATAATGTTCTATAAATCGTCTATAATAACCAGAAAATCCAAGAAAGCTACGTACCTCTGTTTGAGTAGTAGGAGTGGGAATGAGCAAAAGTATTTGGATTTTGGCCGGGTCTACCTGAATGCCAGCTGCTGAAACATAATGTCCTAGAATAAGTCCTTCAGTCATCATCATGAAACATTTTTCGTGGCTTAAGCAAAGCCTGGTAACAATGCAGCGTTGTAGGACTTTTTTTAGGGTGTCTAGAGCTGGATCAAAATCATCTCCATATGGTGTAAATTCATCCATGTAAACTTCAAGTCCATCATTTATTAAATCTGCAAAAATGCTAAGGATAGCCCTTTGGAATGTGGCAGGAGCATTACATAGGCCAAAAGGTAGAACTCGATAGGCAAATGTTCCCCAAGGACAAGTAAAAGTAGTTTTATCTTGGTCTTCGGGGGCAATCTGAATCTGATTGTATCCACTGAAGCCATCCAGGAAAGAAAAGAATTTCTTTCCTGCTAAAGTATCTAATACTTGGTCTATGAATGGGAGAGGAAAATGATCTTTCTGTGTTGCCTTATTTAGTTCCCTATAATCCACACTGATTCTCCATTTTCCATTCTTTTTTGGTACCACCACAAGCGGAGAGACCCATTTACTATCAGAAATAGGATAGATAAAATTGACATCTAAAAGTTTCTGAAGTTCAGCTTTTACCACATCCTTTAGATGAGGATTAAGTCTCCTTTGCGGCTGACGAACAGGTCTGGCGTCTTTTTCTGTATAAATGTGGTGTGTACATAACTGGGGATCAATTCCTTTCATGTCAGGGTAATACCATGCAAATGCTTCTTGATATTTCGTTAACAAATGGATGAGCTTAGTTTCTTGTTCGGGTGTGAGATTAGCATTGATGTTTAAAGTTTTTCCCAGTGCAATTTCCACAGTTTTACTATTTGCAACAGAAGTAACAGGTATCGTTTGGTCATGCGTATCTTTCAGAGGATCTTCCTCTAATTCATTATCAAATGTTGCTTCTATCATGTGACACTGTGTGCGAGATTCAGTTTGACTAATGAAATTATTAATGGCATCATCTTCTGTTTGGTCTTTAAAATCAAGTGCCTCTTGTATAGTTAATGGAGATCTGATGTTATCAGTAAGGTATGATACAGGGTGCTTATTAGTTTTTATCATTGTGACACTTGGCTGCGCTGGAGGATATAGAACTAAATTTTTGCTATTCGGTCCTCTGGTTATGGTCATATTTCCCTGCCGACAGCCAATGTAGGCATCGGCAGTAGCGAGCCAAGGTCTACCTAAAATTAGCGGGTGTCCATCAAGTCGGGTTTTTGGATTAATTATCAGGAAATCGGTTGGATACTCCCAGGAATCAACAGAGACCATGACATCCTGTAGAATACCCTCTGGTCTAACCACAGATCGGTAAGCCAATTCTAACAAAGTAGAGGTGGGTTCTACTGATGTAATGCCGAGCTTTTGGCAAGTAGTGGTTGTTAAAATATTAATTGCAGCTCCTAGATCAACTAAGGCATTAGACAGGGTCTGACCATAAATTTGAACAGTTATAATTGGATTCCCCGGGTCTTCATATTTAATGGGTGTTTCTCTCCCAGATAATAGGTCAGATAAAGTACCGACTACTTGGACTCTTGGATTATTTGTTATATTCCTCCTTGGTTTCTTTATGCACAACTCTTTGATAGTTTTTGCGTATATAGGAATGTCTTGAATGGCTTGGAGGAATGGAATTTTTATGTACAGATTTTGTAATTCTCCCAGAATGTCAAAGTCGGGATATTGTATGGGTCGAGGTATGACTAATCGTTCTGGGAACGGAGGAGAGGATGTGGTTGCTTGATTATGAGTCTGCTGCTTATTTACATCCTCTTGTTGCAACTGATGTTCTCTTGGTAACTGATCTTCAATATGAGTTGTTTTATCTCCCTCAATTTCAATTATGCGTCCAGATCTTAACTGAAGATCATTGCACTCCCTCAGGTCGGGTCCTATTTCTGGTGATTCTATGATTTGGATAGATTGGACCTGTCTGTTATTTGGATTGGGATCGGGTTGGGCTGGGAGTTGCGGTCTCAGGTTAGACTGGGGATTTTGTTGTAAGGCTGGCAGAGTAGGTTGAGGGAGCGGAATAGTTCTAGCTGGCTGGTACATCGGTCTTTGCCAGCTTGTCTGCCAGGGTGAACTTTGTGAAGTAGGGGAGTCCATTGTGAAGGATATGGGCCATTTTTCCAATATGGTGGAGTGTAAGGAAAATTCGGCCAACCAGATTGGCTTGTTTGATTCAGCCATGGATTTGAAGAAGGAAACGATTGTGGTGACCAGTTTGAAAATGGGGGTTGAGATTGATTTTTCCACATACCATATTGTTGAGCATTATACTGTGGGGGTTGAAAAAAAGAGGTTGAGTCCGGAAACATACCAGATTGTCTCGGCTGCCACTGGCGACGCTGGTTGATCGAGTTCACCGATTCTGGTTCTTCTTCTGCTTCCTTATATACCACTTTCAATCCAGGAAGTGAGGGGCAGCTCTCCGTAAGGTGATCTTTTGTACAGATGGTGCACGTTTGGACTTTATCCAGTGGACATTCCTTGTGGCTATGTTTTTTTCTGCATCGGGGGCAGAAGATCGCCAAATTCTGTTCTGCCTCCATCTGCTTCTGTTTAGCCTGCACAATATCAAGTTGTGTAGTTAGTGTCCCCAGAATATCAGTTTTGAAATTTTCTAATAAATTTCCAATTTCTGCACGTGTTACTCCTTCTGTTGATACTTTTTTATCTCTTGCAAACCGATCATATTCTGTTGGTTTTATTCTTGTGCTGCCTCTCGAACTCCTGATACATAAATCAATGATGTCAGCAAAATTCTCTTGATAAATATCCCCTTTTCCCATGATGTTTAATGTTTCAATCCATTGTTCCTTCATGCCCCTTATTAATGCAGTTTTTAACACATTATCAGGTAAAGGTAGTGATGCATAAGGAGATCTTTGTAGATTGTACTGAAAACGTTCCACATACTCCTCTAATGTTTCATTTGGTCGGGCTGACATTTGGAATATTTCGTCTTTTAATTCTCTAGACCTACAATAATCCTGATATTTTTTTAAGAAGGATTCTTTCATTTGATCCCAATTGTTGATAACCCCGCCACCTAGTCCCATAAACCATCTTAAAGCGGCCCCTTTTAATGTAGAGGGGAATAATTTCAATTTCTGGGGATCGGTGGTGTAATCATACCCCCTGCATAACACATCGAATTCGAATAAAAATGCATCCGGATCTTCTGATGTGAGACCGTGAAATGTAGGGATATGCTGAAGAGGGATAGCTTTCATGGGTGCATTTGCTGCGGAATCCACTATAGGATATTGTAATGTAGAGGTTTGAGCATTTGGCTGGTTCTGAGCCATGGGATCGAATATATGCCAATAACCTTCTGGGATATCTAGGAGGGTATTCCTAGGTTGAGAGGGAATGGTTTTGACAGGGATTGTTTTAATAGCACTTCCCTTATCTGGAATAATGAGAATACCAGATGTCTGAGGAGATTGGATTCCTTCTATAATGATTTTCGCAGCACTCCCCTTATCTGGGCTATCTAATGGATGATTTGTTCCAATAGGCGATTTTTGTTCCTTGGTTTCCCCTGTTTCTCCTTCTCCTTCACAAAAGTTGCTGGAATTCCCTTCCTGCAATAGTTCTGGAGTAGAATTTTCAATTTCTTGAAAGTCCTGCTCTTCAGTTTGACTATGCACCTCAGCACAGGCTACAGATGGTGATCCTGTGGCCTGAAGGGAACTAGTAGGCTATTTAGAAATGTTTTTCCTGGGGCCTACTGATGGCTGAGATTCTGTTTTCTTATAGATTTTGTCTATGAAGGTCGTTCGGCCAAGGGTCACCGGCCCCTTAGCTTTTTCAGGCTTGGATGGGGGTTTGATATTTTTTTCTGGTCTTTTCTGCTTAGTCATGCACTCAAAATGAACTACCAAATTCTATTCAAACAAAACAAAAACAAATCTGTTAGGAAAGCGGACAGTGGAGCAGGGCTTTTACATGCTCCGCACGTAGGTTCTTACCTTCCGTTTTTAAGATCCAACTCTTCCCTAGCAGGTTCATACACTACTCCGAAAAAGACAAATTGCTACACTCTTTCCCCGGCAACGGCGCCAAAATGTAGAGCTATAAAAAGGGTCTCTTTCACCTCTAATTACCTCACATTAATATGTCAATCCGGGAGCGTTTTGTTATTCCAAAGAGTGTCTCAGTCTGAGGCTATCACTTGTTCGAGTAATGCTAGTAGTACAGTGTTTAAGAAATACAAGAGTAAACGGATGCTTGTCTGTAACTAAATTACTTCAAAAGAATAAATCACACATTCAGAAAACTAGGCAGCTTATCAGTCAAGGGTTCGGCGGCGATAACCCATCCCTTGGGAAACTGATGGAAAGGAAATTAGAGCATAGACCACGGGTCTGGGAGCTATACAGTGAATGCCAAAGCTCACTACAGCCTTAGATCATCTCTCACACCAAAACAACAAATGCGAGTAAATGGAACAACAAATAAAGAATTGAACAGCAAATCTGGAATGGAACAGTAATTCTAAAATGGAACAGCAATCGAACAACTAAGTCTCGAGAGTCTTACTCTATTAACCCAAATACACTCTCAAATAACAATCTTTCACTCTTAAGGCAAAGCAAGCAAAACACATTAATGGAACAACAATAACTATTGATAAACTATGGAACAGCTCTAGTAAATCATATACGCACACATCACGCTGAAATAGTAATCTTAATTAACAGGGATTCAACTGTGCTCCCAAACAGAACAGTATTATCTCTGAATCTAATAATCATGAAGAACACTACTTCAAACGAATCTGTGACATGAATGTTCAATATAAAAGCTCTGTAACAGAACAATAAGAATATTCGGTTAAGACTAATAACATGCAATTAACTCTGAAAGGATTAATAACTTGATGCAGAGTCAATACACGATTCTATCTGTGAAAACCTCAATGATTTAATCTTAACAGAGCATGTAATATCAACTTATAAAGCATATCGGATTACCAAATAACAACGATAAACAAACCACGCAGAAATCAAATCGTAGTGATACAGAAGCAAGTGTCCTCCGGGGCCGGGCCCTTAGCCTCCAAGGGTACACCGCCTTAAGTTAATCCAGACGTAGAGATGAGATAAACACCAAGCTTATATTAATGCATCGGACAAAAGTACAATGAACCAGTTCTCAACGAGACTTAATAATCATAGCTGATGTTTAACAGAAAATTACATAAAAAATGTATATCTCCATATCCCTGAGCTAACAGTGCTGTCCCTTTATATAAAGGTGACGGCGGAGATGTCCAAGTAACAAGATAAATAAAGCAGTGATCCCTCAGGATCAAAGATCCTGAGGGATTCGCCAAACTGTTAATCCTTCATCCTCTCTTTTCTTTTGCGCCAAGCTGGTGTCTTCTCCTCCTTTTCCGGGCCGATTTGCTTTGATCTATTTAGCCTTGTTTGCATTCGGTTCTCCTTCAGAGGGACAGCAGTTATCTCGACTTTATCCTTTCCTTTGGAATGGCAACTTCTCGTTTTCTCCTTTTCCTGCACAGAAAATAACAATTATCAGCAGTTAAGTCTTGCATATCAATTCTCACATGTTTTATTATAATCCCTTATTATTTTCCAAATTCATGATGCAAAAAGGTTTACAAATTCTACTAAAAAGCCACTGAAATAATCATCAAAAGCATACCTTTTTAGTACTCCACACAAATATAAATGGAAACCCTTAAAAGGATAAAACCACAAATATTATGTGAGAATATTGTCATGAGCGCCAACCTACTATTACATCAATTTACTAACACCAACCAAAAGGAGACACTAATCCCTTGATTTTAGAGGCACCAACCTAAAGTAGACACCTAGCTCCTGATTTTATGGGCACCAACTTGAATGAGACACCTATCCCATCATTTACAATGATTATGAGTCTTTTTATACTTTGTTCCTCTCAACTCTACACTATGTTATCTGGTCTCTAGTTTTGCACACAACTTCAGATCTATTTTTTCTCAACACTCCAAACTATCTCTACTTTGTACTATATAATTCATCCAATTCTTTCACCAAATACAATATTGATCTACTATAATAATTAGTCATTGCTTCTCTTGCTAGCAGCCTATTTTGGTCTTTTCCTCTCCCTTTTACTTGATATACTACAATTCTCTTAGTATTACTAGTGATCCAGGTGGATATTGGTGGCCACCGGCCTATTCCACTTGGGGCCCCACCATTTTTACTGTCAGTTTCCTTAATTTTAGCACAGTTTACTATTTTTAGCAGTTTTTCGGGTCCTGAACTTTCGGAGCCGTTTTGAGGCCATAAACGACATTTTTTGGGAAACCCGAGAGCAGCCTGGAATTTCCTTTTATGTTTCTCACATAAGAAGTTGCATTCCTTAGATAGATATTTCTAAAGAGGTATTGTGTGCGTTAAACGGAGATCGTATGCCAAAGTTATGTCCCCGGGAAGTTGATGTACCAATTTACCCAAAAGGAGCCCATAGTTTTGGTGCTTCATCTCCTAGGGTTAGGTTTTTGGATTTTTAGGGTTTTCCATTATTTCTAAATAATAAATAGACCCTCGAGCCTCATGTAACATAGTTCAGAGGCCTGTAGCCACCACATCTCTTCTCAGAGATAAGCTACTAGTGCCCTAGCTAGTTTATTTCCATTCTGTCTGTAAACAAATTTCAGTTCTTTGATATTACTGAAATGAACTGTTATTTCCACTAAATATTTGTATTTATGGCTATATGTGTATTATTTTTCGTTCCTGCATAAATACAGATCAGTGGTATCGGAGCGATCTTCTCTCTCTCGATCCTTCTTTGCATGTCCCCAACCAGGGCGTGGTATAAGGAGTTAGGGCTCAATCTGGTTGAACCTTTGCAAGATCAACATCTCAAACCCAGAAGACCGCCCATGGGGGAAGAAAATAAAGATGAGGGAGCAGGAGATCCTATCAAAATATTGCTCGAGGAGGCCCTCGAAAAATAAAGGAACGTGATGATGGATAACTTTGCCTGGATCCTTAAATGACTGCCCACCGGCGGCGCATCTTCATCCAACACCCACTCTGGAGGCGCAACTCCTTTTAAGCTACAAGTAAAATTTGGAATTCCCATATTTGAGGACCAAATAGATGTAGACACCGTAGATATATGGTTGAAACTATTAGAAGGATATTTCTCAGTTCATGAATTTTTCGACCAGAAGAATATTATTTTTTCACTCCTCAAATCTACCCCCCATGTCAAGAACTGGTGGGAAACCTACTGTGAGAAAAAGGACAAGGGGGGGCCCTCTCTGTTCTCGACCTGATCCGGATTTATGCAGGAATGCAACAAAATAAACACATAACCATAAATACAGAGATGCAGCGGAAATAACACTTCATTTCATTAATATCTAAGAACTGGAATTTGCTTACAGACAGAATGGAAATAAAACTAGCTAGGGCGCTGGTAGCTATCTCTGAGAAGAGATGTGGCAGCTACAGGCCTCTGAACTGAGTTACAATGAGTTTCGAGGGCCTATTTATTATTTAGAAATAATGGTAAATCCTAAACAACCAAAACCCTAACCCTAGGAGATGAAGCGCCAAAACTATGGGCCCCGTTTGGGTAAATTGGTGTTTCAACTTCCCAGGGGCGTAACTTTGGCATACAATCTTTGTTTTACGTGTACCATACCTCGTTAGAAAGATCTATCCGAGGACTACAAATGTTGAACAAGAAAATTCAGTCCATGGACTCATGTTGCTCTCCATTTTCCCAAAAAACGTCGTTTAGGGCCTCAAAATGGCTCCGGAAGTTCAGGACCCCAAAAACTGTTAAAAATAGTAAGTTGTGTCGAAACTAAAAAACTGAAAGAGACAATGGTGGGGCCCCAAGTGGAATAGGCGGGTGACCACCAATATCCACCTGGATCACGACCATACCCACTTATAATTATTTCCGAGATAGCATCAAGGAACAATATTATCCCATGGGGAGCTATGAGGACAAGTACATACAATGGACTATGTTGCGGTAGCGAAGGGATCAAGATGTGCATGAGTTGACGAATATGTTCCATACCCTGCACACAAAGTTGGGTATCAAATATTCAGAGAAACATTTGGTGCTGAAGTACCGTAGTTGTCTACACAGATACATTCAGGAGGAAATGGAGTTATTCAACATCTCTTCGCTTGGTATGGCATACTGGTATGCTGCCAAGATTGAGAAAAAATTCAAATAGAAGAAGCAAGACTTTAGATTTGCAAATCAAAATCAAGGGAAAGTGTTATAACATCATTTTTCACCCTTATGTGATTCATGATTGTCTTTTTGGCCTTGGGCACCCATTCCCACAGACTTGAATAAAGTTCATGAAAAACAGTGTCTAAAATCCCATACGGAGATATGCCCAGACTTTTCTGCGTGTATACGCGAGTCCAGAGATACTTTTCCGCGTATGCCATTAAAATCATTAAAAATATATATAAAAATCCCTATTTTAGAGGCTGGGTTGATGGTTATTCCCATAATTCAACCACCCCAGCCCGTGGCAACCTGTTTCCAACTGATTGAAACTACTTTGAGGGAGTATAAAAGCCCCTCATATGCATGGCCTAAGGGGGAGAGAAAAATTATAGATATTATACTCTGTTGGAGCCTGATTCAAGTCTGATTTCCTGTGCCTCCTGCACTTCCCAGATTTTGACAGGAAACCCTTGTTTCCTAGAGATGTTCATCAGCTTATATGTCATCTCATGTGCACAAGTCTTAAAAGAATCCTAGCGAGGCAAGGGCGGGACGGATCCGGACGACGACCTGTTCAAAGATCGTGGAAGGATTCATGTGATCTCTCCACCTTTCTATTATTGTACATGTTGTTCGTAATGAAGAAGAACCATCATGTTTCCGAATTCACATGTTAATATCTGCTTGCATATGTGAAAAGATCGTTAATTAAACATTTATTATTGTTTATATGATGTTTCACATGGATTATACTGACATTTAGGAAAGATATATGTTGTACAACTAGATTTCCGTGCATGTCTCTTCTTGATTTCTAGGTTGAAGAGGAAGAAGAGTTGTTGGGGGTTTGGACCCCGCGGGATCTACATCAAACGTAGGATCTACGGGTGAGTTCTACAATCTGTAATATCTAGTTTTTAGCGTACAAGTTTGATTGTGTGAGTCCTTCCTGAATAGCATGCCCCGATCTGTGGAGTTTTTTGACCCAACTATCTCTAGGGAGTTATTTCCCGAAACAAAACTGGAAACTCTGCTGGGGATCTCATTCTTGTGATTCCCATGTTGGGTAGTTTCAGCTGTTTTAAAGGTTTCCGATAGTTTTAATCATTATTTCCAGTCTAGTTAGTTTTTTCTCAGTCAGACTAAAGACCTGGTTCTTTAACCAAACTTGATCATTTTTATTTTTCATTATTTAATTTTCCATACGCTAGTTTTCTTGTACACAGTCGCGTATACATGCAGGTTCTGTCAAAGGAAGTCGCGTATACGCGTGTTTCCTTTGCCATAGTCGTGTATGCACGCCTTTTGAAAAACTTCTAAGTAGCGTATGCCTGAGAAAATTTTGAAATTTTTGGTTTTTTTTACTTTTTGGTCTTGTCTGCCTGTGGTGACCTGTTTTTGCAATATCCCTTTAGTCTCTGGATTGTGTTGAAAGTGGTTATTAGTCTTTTTCTCTCTTGTTTGGTTGAAGACTGGCTCATTTGGCAAATCTTATTTTTTTAGTGCTTGCATTTCTGGTCCGAGTACCAAGATCTATTTTTGAGATTCTTGGCTATTCTTCTTAATCAGGACAGAGAGCTCCTACTCGTATGCTCTTTCCTAACGTTATTTTGCATTTTGATGTTTGCCTACTTTTTGGTTGGTTTTCTTGATTTCATTTGACTAGGTCTTGTTGCAATTTTTTGAAGAGTCATTTTTCGTTCTTTGAAGTTTTGTTTGCTGCAAGATTGTGCTTTTATACCGGGCTGAGTTACTGAGTTTCCTGTTTTCCTTTTGCTCGTATAAATCTTGCTACTAAGTGGCACTATAATATTTGGAGCATTTTTGTTGAAATTTTGCTTGAAATTCGGAGATTGTTTGGCTTGGTAATTGGATAGTTTTCTTTGTCTTTTTAGTCTTCTTTTTATAAAATTCAAAAACTCAAAAACATTTTGTTTTTCAATTGATTTTGTTTTGGTTTATTTTCATCTTTTAAAGCCTTGTTGAGATTTTTACCTTCGGTTTCTGACTTGATTTGGGAAGGGAATTTTCATTGGTTTCTTTCTCTTATTTTGAGCATATTTTGGTGTCTTTATTCTGAGAGTTTCTGATTTGGGAACTAGCTTTGTGGAAAGCCGGAAAAGTGATAGAACTGAGGGATTCTTGAATATTTCTCTTTGCTTTATTAGATTTTGCATCTTAGAGTTGGCATGCTCTTATTAATTTGCATTAGGTGCACTTGAACATTTGTAGTCTTTTTCATAAATTTTGCGAGTGTGAGGTTTGATATCTGAAAAAAATAGTCTCGTAGAACCCATGTAGAAATTTCTTTTCATCGAAAGGCAATTACTACATCTGCATGTATTTTGGTTTTCATTAATTTCTTTTCTGCGTCATAAAACATCATGAGTTTCATTTCCATATTCCCTTGACTTAATATAACAGCCAACTAAAATAAGCGCAATAATTTAAAAAAAAATAGCAAGTTTTTCTTATTAAGTGTCATACATCAACTAGCTAGGTTGTAGGGCCTTGGATTAGGTGAGTGGAGAGTTAACTCTGCAAGGCCGCTCAAACTAAAACATAGAAGTTTATTAAATGAGCGAAATCCAACACCGTTAGGTGGACCGGGAAAGCTCTCCTCCAGAGAGTCAAGTGCGAGGGAAAGTGAAGGTTAAGAAGAGAGATACCCCCTCTTTCATTTGTTGGATCTTGCCTTAAGACCATTCCGCCCAGATGCTGACACGGATTGGTGCCCTTAGTTGCCATTCCTAGGTATCAAACAGGTGACTACGAGGGGGAATACCCATGGTACCTGAGGTAGACGTCATATCACTTCCAGCAGTACTTCTGGAGGGTGCCCCGACGAAGCTTGGGTACTTGCACTAGCAAAGGTTGTTGTTAGGAGGTCGGTGTAACTGTTTCTGTTACCTTCGCTAGTAGGCCTGGGCCGTCATTATCCCAGACTACTTTCGGGAGGTCCTATTTTTCGCTTTCTCGTATTTTGGTGTCCGGTCCTAATCACCCGGAGCGGAAATACCTAAAGGCTGCTTGCTTGGTTGCATCTTAGGGATTTTTTTATTGAGTGCTCTTTGCTCCTAGCTTGCTTAGCTTTATACTTTTTTGAGTCTAATTAATCTGTTAAAGTGGCTGATCAAGCGCCTCGTCGATCGAGGAGAATCTGGGGGTTATCTCCCAAGAGTGCTGAGCCTTCTTCAAGAAGGCATAGGAGTAATATAGCAGGTGAATATCACTCTGTGGTATCTAACGCAGCGGAGAGAGATCCTCCACTAGGGCTTGAAGGTTCTGCAGTTGGTTCTGGTGTTGGTTGCGAGAGGGGCACTCCGCTCACCTCGAGAGTCTTATTTCCAAGAGAAGCAGAAGAAGAAGTAGAAGTAGAGGAAGTACCTCAGCCTCCTGAGTCACTTCCATCTCCTCTTCCTCCTAATTCTCCGTTTGTTGTTGAGTAAATCGAACCTGAGTCTGCAAAACCAGAAAGTCCTTATCCATCTCATTCATACCTTTCGATGGCCACGACTGGGAACGCGGCTTCGGCTGTGAGTGTTGCAAGCATTCAAACTCCTGCTTCAGTAGAAGGAGGAGGCACAATTGCTATATCTTCAATTGCTTCTAGTACTACTGTGTTTGGCTCTGGCTCCACCCAAGCACAAGCTTCTCGAACTGGTCCCTTTTGTTTTGGAATGCCCTTTAGTAGGATTCCTTCATTTTCCTTTTCCACTGCTGCAACTGCATCTGCACCCATGTCTTCTTTGGCTAGTGGGTCAGCTTATTTTCAAGGGTTCCCCTTCGGAAGTGGGCATATTTCTAGTTCGAATCCTTCCTTAGGGTCTTTTCCTTTTACTTCCCAGACTCAGAGTTTTAACCCTTGGTCCGGAGGTCAGAGTTCGACTACCTTTACCGGTTGGAACCCTATATTTACCGCAGTAGGGGCAGGGAATCAGTTTTTCGCTGGTCAGCAAGGGAATGGTCCATTCACTTCGTCGAGTACTTATCATGCTTTTTCCCCTTTTTCTAATGTTTGTAACCCCTATCAGGGGGTTTCCTCTTCATTCACTACTTTAGTGGGGGGAACTAGTCTGTTCTATGGTAACTCTACGTTGCGAGGGGGTCCTTCTCCAAATGCTGGGTCACAAGGATCATCCTATGGCCCAACATTTTCTACGATTTCTTTCTGGCAACCTGGTGCCTCAACAAATCCATTTTATTATTTTCATAATGTTGGGAATCCATCCCACCAAGGATGGAACCCTCAGGCCCCTTCTCGTTTACCTTTTCTGGCAACTTTAAACTTGCCAGATTTATCAAAATTGACAAATGATCCAATCCGATATAGTCCGGGGTGGCCTTCGATTCCTACCAAACTACCTTCAGACATTCCAAAGTTTGAAGGCAAGAATGGAGAGGACCTAGCTGATCATATCACCACTTTCCATCTTTGGTGTTCATCTAACTCCCTGATCGAGAATTCGATTAGGTTGAGGTTGTTTCAACGCACCTTGACTGGAAATGCTGCCAAGTGTTACATTGAGTTAACTAGGGGCAGTTTTTCTACTTTTGGAGATCTGGCTACTATATTTCTAAATCATTTCCAATTGCCTTTTCATTATGATGTCGAGATAGAACTCCTGGCCAATTTTAAGCAGGACAAGGAAACCCACATTTCTGATCATATTAAAGAATGGCGGAGAAGGAACAGGCTTATCAAAGCTTATATTCCAGGAGAATTCCTCTTGGAATGGTTTTTGAAATATTTGCAGCCAGATATTTCTAAGGATGTATCCCTGTCAGGGGTATTTTCTGAGGAACAGGCTATTTTCAGGGCCCATCAGCTTGAATTGATATATTCTCAGTCTGGTGTCCTTCATAAATATTTGCCTAATGCTCCCCACTCAAAATTAGACTTGTCCAAGACTAAACTCGGCCCTCATGGTGATGGACTTATTGGGTCGATTGATAGCGGTGCAGCTAACCTGCTTAGTCAATTGCAGCAGTTGTCTATACAATCTGATTCCT
This sequence comes from Pinus albicaulis, assembly GCA_034641835.2. Lineage (NCBI taxonomy): Eukaryota > Viridiplantae > Streptophyta > Pinopsida > Pinales > Pinaceae > Pinus > Pinus albicaulis. Next base: position 90,332,776 of record CM076569.1, on the reverse strand, counting down.
CTGGTCAGGCTGTGCCTGCTGAGTCATCACCTTCTCAATATTTGTCGGTAAATTCCGTCCAGACTTCCAACCCAAAAGGAAATCAAAAATCCGAAGGGAAGAAGAAAGGACAGAATAATAATAAGAAAAAGGGCAAGTATGGGAAGGGTAATGCAAATAAATCCAACGAGCATGTTGGTGAGGGTTCAAAGGATAAAAAGAAAGTTAAGTTTCCATGCAAGTTATGTACTGGAGACCATATTACTCACCTTTGCCCTAAAATTCAGGATGCGTAGTGCTTGTTAGCTCAGCAGGGTCCTGCTAGTTCCCAGGCTGTGTTGACAAACCCTTTTCCCCAAGGGCAACAGCTAGTTGTTGGCGCAAATAAAAATTTTGGGGCTTCCTCTGGGGGCACCCAGGAAGGGGAAAATCTATCAAACATATATATGATGAGTGCTCACGCGGATATCGCCACGAGATCCCATGATTATGGCGAAACTGAGTCTTCAAAAGCCAAGGGTGTTCCCGATGGTACTGAGCCGCTTCATATTACGAGGCCTATTGTTGAGCCTATACCTCAGATGCCAAAAGCATCTACTAAGCGTACGACGATTAATCCAAATGCCAGGGCCACCCATAACTACTCTGTTGTAGAAGATTTGGCGTAGAGCCCTTGTGCTATGTTTGCTCTTGAGGTGCTCCAATCTTGTCCAGCTCAGCGCAGTGCTTTGCTCACTACTATTGGGGTTGTCGATCCAAAGAACTCTCTTGTGATTACATTCAATATGTCTAATTTTAGAAAGAGACTCCCGCATCATATGGCTTTTCATATCAAATCGTCATATCGGAAATTCAATATCTTTCGAATGGTTGTTGATGAGGGTGCTTCCACATGTGTGATGTCTCTCGCATGTTGGAAGGGAATTGGATCTCCCGCAGCTGTTCCATCTGCTACTCTTCTGAATACTTTTGATGGTCATTCTCACAGACCACATGGCATTATCCTAGCTTTTCCCATCTGTGTTGGGGGAAAAACTGTAAATATAGAGGTTGAGATAGTTGATGCAAGCTTGGACTACAACCTTCTGTTGGGGCAAAACTGGATTTATGAGATGGATGCTATTGCATCCTCATTATTTCAGATTATTTGTTTCCCTCATGAAGGGAGGATTGTTACATTTGATCAACTAGACTGTTCTTCTATAGACCCGAATGCATCTACTGACTCAACTATTCCAAAGGTGGATGATGCCAAGCCACCTATTGAGAATTTAGGGGTTGGGATGTATTCTTCTTTGATGGGTACTTTCAATATTCCACCTCCTACCATTCATATAAATGCAATTTCATCCTCCAAGGCTCCTATTCGAAGAGAGTTCTTCAGAACTCATTATTTTTCGGACCCTTGGACCTTACATTCTCCTACCTCCACATTACCGGAAGGTCAAGTGTGTGGAATGGCATTTCCAATGTCTACAGCTGAGATTTCTTATCAATCTATTGTTGACTCTGCAGAGTCCATTCCAGCTTCTCTTTCTCTAGAGGAGTTGGATGGCGATGTGGCTCCGGATTGGATACTTAGTTCTTATTCCGCTCAAGCTTGCCTCGATACCACTCTTCCATCTGAAGAGGCCATCCTGGAAGCTCTGACTAGTATAGATAGACCGTGGGATGATTTGCATCATCAGTATTACTTTTTACCTGATTTGTGTTGAAAATGCAGCAAGATGATGGAGCTTAGTGAAATGAAGTTGCCTTCACTAAGTGGGCCCGCAGGAAAATTTTGGCGCAAAGTCTATTTCTAGACTATGTCTAATTTTAGACATATGGAGCATAGTCCAGGGGTTGCAGTATGTTATTCTTGGAGTATTGGTAATTTTGGTAAAAATAGATGGACCTCTATTTTTGGACCTATAGGTCGAAGTCTATTTTTAGACTGCCTATCCTAAAAATAGGAAAGTCAAATATTATTTACCCTTAATAATATTTGGACTCTAAACTTCAGTTTACTCTCTTGGAGCACTTCAGTTCGAGCTACAGAAGTGGCTTATGCATCTGACAGAGGAATTACGATATTCCTAGGGGTTTGGTTAGCTCATGCATGGTTGACTTCAGTTAGGACTTCAGTGGCAGAATTTTGGTGGAGTTGATGAGACAGTTGGTGGAGTTGTGTTCGGTTTAACTTAGTTGAACTAGTTGAGATTAGTTTAACTAGCTAATCAACTAGTAATGAGTGGAGTGAATTAATATTATTTAATTCATTAATTAGTAACTCATTATTCAACTCAAGAACACATCAGTTCACTACAGTGCATGGACAGTTCAGTGGAGACCAGTGAAAGAGGTAGATGAAAGAATGAGTACAGCTATCAGTTGTGACATCAGTTGTGCATGAGATTTGCACCACACTTGGAGGAAATTTCCCATGATGATTGCGCTGTCAAGCCAAGGAGATTCGAACCTTGGATATCTATTTAGATAGGCCATGATTGCGCAATAGAGGCAGGCAATTAGTGGATGTGTTTTGAACCCGTGACTTGTTCAAAACCAAGCTAGTTTGTGTGTAACTTCATGAGATAGTACTGAGTACTTGTGAGGAGTATTGTACTGATTTTGTTACATGTTTTCTCCATTATAATATACACAATAGCTACGGGGTTTTTAGCTATAATATTTCCCCATACCTACTGTGTTAATGTGTATGATGATTTGATGTGCTATCGCTTGTTTTATTTCTACATGTATGATGATCTGAGTGGAAGAGATTATGTGTTGCATATGAATTTGAATTGATATGTGATCAGGATAGTCTTGATGTATAATTATTCATTATTCAGCAAATTTCTACATGGTATCGGAGCTATTGAAGCAGAGATTGATCATCACAGTGATTACAAACTTATTTCGGTAGACAGAGTCTGCATGCGGGCCAGGTAGCCTCTGGATCCATCCTTTCCTTTGAAAGGTGATATATCCAGCAAATGCCCCTGCAGTCGATATTTGTGCTAGAAATAATTTGTTCTCACAGATCCAGAGCGGTTGAGCTTTGAGTTGGAATTCGAATTTTGTAGCAGTTTTGTTTTCTTGGTGCCAGAGTTGAAAATGTCTTTCAACGGTTTGCGACTCGAATATGCTCTTGAAGGCAGTTCGAATTATGTTGCATGGAAGGATCGCATGGAGGCAGTATTAGAAGATAATGGACTGAAGGAGTTCATGGATACGGATGTCCAAAAGCCCTGATCCTGCTGAAGTCGAAGCATGGCAAAAGAAGATGGTGAAATGTACGGCCAAACACCATGTTGAAGCACACATGGTGTATGAGAACAATAAACACGCACACAAGAGACTCAACACACAATGAAAGATAAACGTGAGGCTTTCTTATTTTTCCATTATACATGATGTACATTTATAGTACAATGGTGTGACTCTTGGTTTCACATTCCAAGGTCACTTGGACTCCATTGTGACTTTTCGCATTCCACACCTACCCATGTAGGATTAGGTGTTCCAACATCCCCCTTAATCCGAAGGGGTATGTGTGAGTCCAAGAAAAGAGTTGTAATACAAATCTGCAAAGTATACATGACAGCACTTGGGCTGAATCAACTCTCTGAAAATGTTGGAAAAAAGAGGTGGTTTTAGGATGACCACAAACACTGGAACGCAAAAATTGTTGCAGTTCCCGGAACTCTTCCAAAACTGGCAAGAAGCTGAAGGCTTCTGCTAGAGGAATTGTCCCTCATAAAAAAGGGAGACCTTCGACCTAAAAGAAGGGAGGTCTACGACCTGTGATGGTTTTAGGATTACCAACAACTTTGGAATGCTTGTAGCATTTCCTGGAACTCAACCAATGCTGGCAAGAAGCTGAAGGTTGCTAAGCTGAAGGCTTCTGCTAGAGGAAGTGTTCCTCGCTTGTGGTGGTTTTAGGTTGTCCACCAACCAAAGATGATGGTTTTAGGTTATCCACCAACCAAAAATGATGGTTTTAGGTTATCCACCAACCGAAGGTATGCTCATGGGCATCCGTATCTCTGGCTACATCTCTGAATCCGGAATGACGAATTGTGGCTCAGGCTCGCTTGAACTGCTGGCTACAACTCTGAACACGGAATGAGAGATTGTGGCTCAGGCTCGCTTGATCTGTCGTCGAAGCTTGTACATGACCACCATTTTCCCCCCTGTCAGGGACAAGGTGAGATGATGGCGAAAACTCAACTGCAAGTTTGCTCAATATCCGTGAACAAGTTCTGACATGTGTCGTAAACATCTTCTTGGTTGCTGATGCCCATTGCCAAGAAGCGATCCATCCAAGATGAATCTTGGTTCTTGCAGGAGGCTTGTGTACGGCCTTCTGACCCTTCTTATGGGTATTTGACCACGGTGCTTGCATGGTTGAAGATCAACTTGATGATCTTTCATATGACGACTCGATCACGGTGTTGGCATTTCTCAATGCATTGTCGTGGAAGTGGAGACGGGATGGAACAACACGGGTGTTGTCGTATAGAATGTGACACTGCGAAATATGATGCGCTTGGTGTATGATGCAGGAATATGAAAGGACACATCCTTGTCATATCCAAGACCAGTTCGGTGCTTGTTGTGGACAAGCTCTTCCCAAGGTCTAATGATGGGCTTAGGAAGTGCAGGCTGAGTGGCTGCATCTGCATGTAAATCTGCTCTAGTACAAGGAGCTGAATGGGAATCAACTGGAACTTTATCTTCTTTCTTCTGATGAGAGTCCTTCACAATGTTCTGAACAGAAACAGGTTCAGAATGGTGACTCTTTTGCTGAAGTTCTTCTTGTTGGAGCTGAGATTCCAACTGTAAAAACTCAATCTTTTCATGTGCATCTAGCAAACAACTCTGAATGTTACATAGAGCATCCTTGCTCATTTTTATCACATCATCAACATTTGAATGAATGAGGTCATTCAACAACATTAATGCCTCATTGATTTTGGCCATTTCAACAACTTAGGCTCAAAAATGAATGAAAGGGTGTTGGCTTCAACCGAAAATGCACCCGTTTACAATGTGATGCAACAAATACAAATGACTGCAAAGAATTTCCAGCTATGGAAATCTCAAGTACAAAATGTGCTCCTCAAATGATGGAGGGCAATCAACAATCTTTCAACACAAATACATTGATTCCAACTATGAATGAAGAGGCAAATTCCACTCAAAATACAATGTTAGCTCAATACATATTTCTGCAAAATATTTGTAAAGGTGCAGCTGAAAGCACGTGCAAGAATCTTTTTATGGTAGCTGAATTTTCTTCTTCAAATAGTTGTTTTGAATGATGGAAAACTTGTCTTCAAATGTCAAATTCTTCAAAAAATCACCCTTATGCCACAAATTACATAATGTCAAATATGCAAGTTTCTATGTGTTCAGTCCATTTGCTCACATGTCATTTTCTTCATTTCATTTCTGCTGTTCTTGTCTTCTTTTCTTCAATGTCCTTCCTCTCTCTCTCTGCTGTTTTTTTTTTTAAAATAATTAAAAATTAATTAAAAAAATTAGGGATAGTAAAAAATGGAAGGGAAAAGGGATTAATTTAAAAAAGAGATTTAATTAAAATGAAGGGAATTAGTTTAAAAGGGATTTAATTTTAAAATGGGAAGGAAAATAATTAAAAAGAAGAGGGGGGTATTAATTATATGGTGAGGGAGGGATTAATTATATGGTGGTGGGGGGTTTTAATTAAAAATATTTTAAAATGAGACATGGGAAAAATCGTAAGAGAGGAGGGGGGTTTTATTTAAAAGGGAGGAGGAGATTTTAAATGAGGGAAGGGATAATATATGGTGGGGGGAATTAATTTAAAAAGGGAAGTGGGGCTTTTAAAATTAAAATGAGAATGGGGAGAGTTCGATGTGAGGGGGAGGGTTTTGGGAAAGGAAGGGGCGTGGAGTGAGTTTGTGAGGTGATGTGAGGCGGGTGGAGAGATAAGGGGCCGTGGGTTCGATTGTTGAATGTGAGGCATATGTTGAATAGAGTTAACGCAGGTGGCAGGGGCGTAGAGAAGTGAGGGAACGTTATAGTGTGAGGCGAGGGTTAAGCCGAGGGGTGAGGGCTGTATGCAGAGGTAAAGATAGGGACGCGGCAAGTGCAGAGGGGTTAACGCAGAGAGGTGTGTAGCAATTGTTGAGAGCGGAGGGCGTAGGGGATAGCGAGGGCTGGTAGTTTAGAATTCGATTTTTTTTTATTTTATTTTTAATGCAGAGAGGTAGGTGTTGTAAGGAAAGAGCGATGGGAGTGTTTTATGAGTGTGCAGAGGAGGCGAGGGGAATGTGAGATGAAAAAAAAAATACAGGTTGGGGAGGCCGAAAGGCCAGGAGCAGTAAATTTTTTTATTTTTTTTTTAATTTTTTTTTTTAATTTTTTTATAACAGCAGAGAGTAGAGATGAGAGAAAGACTTTGCAGAATGGCAGAAGAATTTTTCTTTCAAATACATAGCAGAATTTTTTTCTTCAAATGTATAAATCCAGCAGCAGTAGAAAGTGCAGAAATGAGGGCAACTTCAGAATTTTAGTCTTCAGAACAGCGGATTTTTCCAAATATATAGCAATCTACTCCATTTCAGAGTTTAACAGAATTCAGAAATCTTGAAACTTGCAGAGATTTTTCAATGAAAAACTCAGAAATTTTCACTTAAAAAACTCAGAAATCTTTGCCATTAAAAACCAGAAATTTCTTCTCAATATAAATAGTATCCAACAGCGCTTCAAATTGCAGATTTTAATGAGCAGAAGTTGCAGAAAAAATGAGAATGAAAACCTTCAGATGGGCAGTGCTGCTCTTCTCCAAACCAATTTCTGAATGCTGGGATTTTGAATGCTGCTCCTCAAAACCAACGCTGGTCTTCTTCAAAACACCTTTGAATGGCAGCGAAAACACTGCTGCAGAAACCTTGAGTGCTGCAAAAATGACAAGAATTTTTGCAGATATGCAAGGCCATAAACACAAATGGCTCACTCAATTTGGAGCAGGGCCAGAAATCGCCCGCTGCGATACCATGTTAAACACCATGTTGAAGCACACACATGGTGTATGAGGAGAATGAGCACACACACAAGAGACTCAACACAATGAAGGATAAGCGTGTAGCATTCTTATTTTCCATTATACATGATGTACATTTATAGTACAATGGTGTGACTCTTGGTTTCACATTCCAAGGTCACTTGGACTCCATTGTGACTCTTCGTCTTCCACACCTACCCATGGAGGATTAGGTGTTCAAGGATCCTGTTGGAGGGTGTCAAGGATCTTATTGTATCCAGCCTGCATGGAAAGGCTTCTCCATATTTAATGTGGAAAGATTTGACGGATCTATTCCAGAGTAAGAGCGACCAAAGGAAGCTGGCGCTCAAAGATAAGCTCAGGAACATCAAGATGGAGAAAGGCGACAGTATCGCCAAATACCTCACGAATTTCACTCAATGCAGAGATGAGCTGGGAAGTGTGGGGGTGACTGTCGAAGATGAGGACATGGTGGACCTGGCTCTCCTTGGTCTTCCGAAGGCTTGGCATTCATATCAAGATAGTGTCAATGGTCGGGAGAAGTTGTCGGGATGGGAGCGCCTTTGGGCAGATCTCATGCAGGAGGAGATAAGGAGGACTACCAGGGACGGATCTTCATCAAAGGGAGCTGATGAAGAAAATTTCGCTTTGGTTGCCAAAGCAAATAAGGGGAAGGGTAATAAAAATTTTCATTCCGGTGCAAAGGGTAAGAAGCAGGATATGGCAAAAGTGAAGTGTTTTCACTGCCATGATCACGGACATTATGCTACCAATTGTCCGAAGAAGAAGAAAAACAAGCAAGCGGGAAGATCTGCAGATGGAGAGGCTTTGGCTTCACAGTTCGAGATTGACTTTTCACTGATCGCATGCTTGGTTTCAAGTGTGATGATCGGTGTGGTTCTTGGATAGCGGTGCGTCATTTCATATAATAGGAGACTGGGATTTTTTCTCAGATCTGGAGGACAAAGATCTGGGTGTGCACATCGATATGGGCGATGATGGTAGATATAGTGCGACTGGTATCGGTACCATATCCTTTCAGAGGGAGTCTGGTAAACCCTTTGTATTGAAGGATGTCATGCATGTACCTGGATTGAAGAAGAACTTGATCTTTGTGGTGATGTTGGAGGATAAGGGGTATGATGTGGTTTTCAGCGAAGGAAAAGACTTCCTGCGCAGTAAGACTACTAGAGAAACCCGGAAGATAGGGGTTCGAACCAATAACCTTTATCAGTTGCAAGTAGATGGCTGCGCAGAAATGGCATGCAAGGCAGGAGAAGTGGTGAGCTGGGATGATGAGGGCAAACTGTGGCATAGGAGATTGGGCCACCTTCACCATGGAGCTTTGAAGATCCTGCAGCAAATTTCTACTGGGCTTCCTAAGGGCACTCTTGCGGAGTCAAATCAGTGCAAGGGGTGTACCTTGGGGAAGTATGTGAAAGCCACCTTTCACGAGAAGGATAGTCACGCCATGACAATCCTTGAGAGAGTTCACATAGACGTGTGTGGTCCTTTCTCAGTTGCTTCGATAGTAAAGCACAAGTACTACGTGATCTTTGTTGATGATTTCTCTCGAAAGTGTTGGATCTTCTTCATGCAGAAGAAGAGCGATACATTCGCGAAGTTCTGTGAGTTTAAAGCACTGGTCGAGAAGGATTCGGGGAAGAAGGTGATTGCTCTAAGGAGTGATAACGGTGGTGAATTCATCTCGGTTGAATTCAAGGAGTTCTGCAGCGCAGAAGGGATTCGAAGAGAGCTCATCGCACCCCATAACCCACAGCAGAATGGGGTGGCTGAGCGGAAGAACAGAACGATCGTGGGTGCTGCACGGGCGATGTTGCATGATCAGGGCCTACCCCTTCACTTGTGGGCTGAGGCATGCAATACAACAGTGTATGTGCAGAACCGTTGTCCTCATAAGGTTCTTGGCATGAGTACACCGGAGGAGGCTTATTCTGGCAAGAGGCCTGATATTTCCCATTTGCGGATTTTTGGTTCTCCTGTCTACATGCATGTGATGAAGGATGCAAGAAGGAAGCTGGATCCAACTGCTGAGGTTGGAATATTTGTGGGGTACACTGATACACCTCACAACTATCGGGTGTATTTGTCAGACAGTCGAAAGACTGTTGTGCGACAGGATATAAAATTTCAGGAGGAGAAAGCCATGCAATGTTCGCTTGAGAGGGAGCTACACTTGCATGCAGATGAGGAGCTGTTAGTTCCTAAGGAGGAGCTTCCGGATGTGGATCAACCACAAGAGGAAGTTTAGGAGGTGGAAGAAACCACCCATGCAGCGCCAACCATCAGAGGGCGCATGCGCACTACAGAAGCTGAGCGACTGGCTCGAGATGCAGAGAAGGTTGTAGGACCACCTACAGCACAGCGCAGACAGAGGCAGTCACCGGATCGGTACACTGGATACATGGCTCTTGTGAGTCAATGTGTCGTGACGGAGCCATCCTCTTTTGAGGAAGCTGTGGAGGAACCCGCATGGGTTGATTCCATGATCGAAGAATATGATTCGATCGTCAGGAACAGTGCATGGGAGATTGTCCCAAGACCGGTTGGGAAATCAGTGGTGGGTTCGCGATGGATCTACAAGGTGAAGCAGGTGGCTGATGGGAGTGTGGAGAAGTACAAGGTGAGATTTGTCACCCGTGGCTTTTCACAGATCGAGGGGATTGACTATGAGGAGACTTTTGCACCTGTCGCAAGGTACTCTTCCATACGGACGATCCTTGCTCTCTCAGCGCAGATGGGGTGGCACATTCATCGGATGGATGTGAAGACTGCGTTCCTCAATGGAGTTATTGAGGAGGAGGTGTACATAGAGCAGCCTGAAGGTTTTGAGATCTTCAGCAGTGAGTCGCATGTGTGCCGACTCAAGAGAGCACTGTACGGGCTGAAGCAAGCACCTCTTGCTTGGTACACTCGGATAGACAGCTACTTCACCGGGCTTGGATTCTCCAAGAGTGAGGCGGATCCTAACCTGTACCAGATTGTGGTGGAGGGGAAGCTGTTGATCATCGTACTGTATGTAGATGATATGATTTTGACGGGTGATGAGCGGTTGATACTTTCATGCAAGGAGGATCTTGCACGAGAGTTTGAGATGAAGGACCTGGGCATCCTTCATTATTTCCTGGGATTGGAGATTTGGCGGCGCAGTGGAGGACTGTTTGTTTCTCAGGGCAAGTATGCCCGGGAGATTCTGGAGAGGTTCAACATGCAAGGCTGCAAGCCTGTTGACACTCCTCTTCCTGGTGGTTGGAGGAAGGAGGATGCTACTTCAGCGGAGGTAGTGGATGCCACTGTCTATCGACAGTTGGTGGGTCGCTTATGTATCTGGTCAATACACGACCCGATATATGCTATGCTGTTAACCAGCTTTCGCAAGCTATGGTTAAGCCTACCAAGCTCTTCTGGAAGGCAGGCAAGCATGTATTGTGTTATCTTAGTGGCACATCGAGATATGGTCTATGGTACAGACAGGAGGATGGAGCGAAGCTTTCTGGCTTCACTGATGCAGATTGGGCAGGGAGCCCAATGGACCGGAAGAGCACTTCTGGAGGAGTTTTCAGCATTGGGTCGACAGCAGTTTCCTGGTACAGCAGGAAGCAGAGATCCGTGGCACTCAGTTCAGCAGAGGCCGAGTACATGGCAGCTAGCTTGGCTGCATGCGAGGCTATTTGGATGAGGAAGATCTTCGCAGGATTGTTCAGGTTGCATTTGGAGCCTACAGTGATCTACTGTGATAACCAGAGTTGCATTAAACTCTCGGCTAATCCAGTATTTCATGATAGGTCCAAACACATCAACATCAGGTACCATCATATCAGAGATTGTGTTCAGTGGAGAATCATGATGCTTTCATATGTTCCCACGGAGGATCAGGATGCCGACATCCTGACGAAGGCACTCACCAGGAGCAAGTTCGAATTCCACAGAGGCAGGATAGGGGTTGCAGATAATCCATATCTTGCTGAGAGGGAGTGTTGAAAATCCAGCAAGATGATTGAGCTTAGTGAAATGAAGTCGCCTTCACTAAGTGGGCCCGCAGGAAAATTTTGGCGCAAAGTCTATTTCTAGACTATGTCTATTTTTAGACATATGGAGCATGGTACAGGGGTTGCAGTATGTTATTCTTGGAGTATTGGTCATGTTGGTAAAAATATATGGACCTCTATTTTTGGACCTATAGGTCGAAGTCTATTTTTAGACTGCCTATCCTAGAAATAGGGAAGTCAAATATTATTTACCCTTAATAATATTTGGAATCTAAACTTCAGTTTACTCTCTTGGAGCACTTCAGTTCGAGCTACAGAAGTGGCTCATGCATCTAACAGAGAAATTACGCTATTCCTAGGGGTTTGGTGAGCTCATGCATGGTTGACTTCAGTTAGGACTTCAGTGGCAGAAGTTTGGTGGAGTTGATGAGATAGTTGGTGGAGTTGTGTTCGGTTTAACTTACTTGAACTAGTTAAGATTAGTTTAACTAGATAATCAACTAGTAATGAGTAGAGTGAATTAAATATTATTTAATTCATTAATTAGTAACTCATTATTCAACTCAAGAACACATCAGTTCACTACAGTGCATGGACAGTTCAGTGGAGACCGGTGAAAGAGGTAGATGAAAGGGTGAGTACAGCTATCAGTTGTGACATCAGTTGTGCATGAGATTTGCATCACACTTGGAGGAAATTGCCCATGATGATTGCGCTGTCAATCCAAGGAGATTCGAACCTTGGATATCTATTTAGACAGGCCATGATTGCGCAATAGAGGCAGGCAATTAGTGGATGTGTTTTGAACCCGTGACTTGTTCAAAACCAAGCTAGTTTGTGTGTAACTTCATGAGATAGTACTGAGTACTTGTGAGGAGTATTGTACTGAGTTTGTTACATGTTTTATCCATTATAATATACACAATAGCTGCGTGGTTTTCAGCTATAAGCTTTCCCCATACATACTGTGTTAATGTGTATGATGATTTGATGTGCTATCGCTTGTTTTATTTCTGCATGTATGATGATCTGAGTGGAAGAGATTATGTGTTGCATATGAATTCGCATTGATATGTGATCAGGATAGTCTCGGTGGATAATTATTCATTATTCAGCAAATTTCTACAATTTGAGAGAATTTGAATCAAGTTTTCCAAGTCCTTTGTCTCCTGGTCTTGTTCACCCAGTCCTGAACCCTTGAGCACCAGCATAGGTATATGCTGAAGGAAAGATGGCTATGATTTCTCCAACTATCCTAGTGAACATTTCCAGGGATCCCAATGTTATAGAGAATGTCTTCATTGGAGCTGAATGTTCCCCTGAAGAGATTCATATTTACACCAATCTCTTTAAAGATTTTAGGGATGTGTTCGCTTGGTCTTATGAGGAAATTCCTGGTATAGATCCATCTATTGCCCAACATGAGATCAAGACTTATGAAAATGCTAAGCCTGTGAGGCAAAAGCTTCGTCCGGTCAATCCTAGGAAGGCTACAACTATCAAAGCTGAGGTGGAGAAGTTGCTTAAGGTGGGATTTATTTTCCCTGTTCCTTTGATTGAATGGGTTTCAAATCCTGTTCCTAAGGATAAAAAACAAGGAACAATTCGATTTTGCATTGATTTCAGAGACCTTAATAAAGCATGTCCAAAAGATAATTACCCCACACCTTTTATAGATCAGATTATCGATGAGTGTGCTGGTAATGAGATTTTCTCCTTCATGGAAGGTTTCTCCGGATATAATCAGATTACTATCCGTCCTGAAGATCAGCATAAGACTGCCTTTATTTGTCCCTGGGGTACTTTTTCTTACAAGAAAATGCCTTTTGGTCTTAAAAATGTTGGGGCTACTTTTCAGCGGGCCATGTCATATGCCTTCCACGACATCAAACATATTATTGAGGCATATTTGGATGATTTAGCTGCTCATTCTCGAAAGAGAATCAATCATCCTGCTCACCTCCATCAAGTATTTGAACGATGTCGTTTCTACAAGATTAGGTTGAATCCAAAAAAGTTTGTTTTCGCGGTTACATCCGGTTGGTTATTGGGATTCATAGTGTCTACAAAAGGGATTAGGGTAGATCCCTTCAAGGTTGAGGCAATACTTCGGTTGCCTCCCCCGTCGTCTATTCGTCAACTTCAAAGTCTACAAGGAAAAGCTAATTTTCTTCGGAGATTTATTGTAAATTATGCTGAAGTTACCGAAGGATTTATGAGATTGTTGAAGAAGGGAGTTCCATTCTTTTGGGATGACTTTGCTCAGCGCTCATTTGATGCTTTGAAAAAAGCATTAACCTCTACTCCTATATTGATTCCACCTGATTATAGCAGGTATTTGCTTTTGTATCTTGCAGCAGCAGAATCTACCATCGGTATGGTTCTGGTTCAGGAGGACGATGCTCTTGTAGAGCATGTTATATACTATCTTAGTCGAGGCTTGGTAGGACCTGAACTTCAGTATAATCCGATAGAGAAACTAGCTTTAGCAGCTGTTCATGCTGTACAGCGACTCAAACATTATATTCTTCTACGAAAAACTTATGTTTTGGCAGCAGCCAATCCATTTCAATTTGTTCTCAGTAGGTGAGTGATTGGGGGCAAATACAATAGATGGATTGTGATTTTGCAGCAATTTTATCTTGAGTTTATGCCTACCAAGTCCAAGAAATCATTGGTTTTCGCAGAATTAATCTCCGAGTTGCCCTATGGAGAAGAGATAGTTTATGATGAATCCTTCCCGGATGAACATTTGTTTCTCATCTCTTCACAGGATCCTTGGTATGGGGATATCATTGTGTATCTTTAGACTGTGAAGTTTCCCTCTACTTTTTCGAAAGATGAGCGTCGTAAATTGCATCACTTGGCTAAAAATTACTTAATTATTGGTGATGCTTTATACCGTCGAGGGTTTGATTCAATCCTGAGACGTTGCTTAACTCTCGAAGAAGCTGAGGCTGTGCTAAATGATTTCCACAGTGGAGCTTGTGGTGGTCATTTATCTGGGCTTGCTACAGCCCAAAAAATCTTGCGTGCTGGATACTTTTGGCCTTCAATTTTCAAAGATTGTATGGAGTCGGTCAAAAAGTGTCATCCGTGTCAAGTCTATACTCAAAAAATGCGCGCTCATCCAGCTCCGCTTTTTCCAGTCATTACTGTCGGTCCCTTTACAAAGTGGGGTATTGATTATACTACTTGTAACCCACCTTCGGCTAAAGGTCACAAATACATTATTGTAGCAGTAGACTACTTTACGAAGTGGGTCGAGGCTATGCCTACTTTTGGGAATGATGGTGAGACAACAGCTCTTTTTCTTTTCAACCAAGTTATTGCTCATTTTGGTATTCCTAGAGAGATTGTCACTGATCATGGCAGTCATTTTCAGAATAGCATGATGGCTGAGTCGGCTCTAAAATTAGGTTTTCGGCAGGAGCATTCGTCTCCTTATTATCCTCAAGCCAATGGGCAAGTGGAAGCCGTGAACAAATCCTTGAAGACCATTCTTCAAAGGATGATTGATAAAGCTCGATCCAACTGGCATATCATGTTGTATCCTGCACTTTGGGCATACCGGACGTCAGTGAAAACTGCAACTGGCTTTACTCCGTTTCAACTAGCTTACGGGTTGGAATCCACATTTCCCATTGAATGTGAGATTCCTTCTCTAAAGTTAGCTATTGAGCTTCTTCCTGACACTTCTAGTCTTGAAGAACATCTCCTTCATTTGGAACATCTTGATGAGTAGCGTCGGGATGCCGCCACGATGAATGAGGCGCATAAGAAACGAGTCAAAGCTCAGTACGATAAGGCGGTCAAACCTAGGGTTTTCTCGGAAGGTGACCTCGTTTTGGTCTATGCCCAAGAGAAGGATGCCCTGGGCACAAGAAATTTTAAGTCTATGTGGTATGGCCCCTTCATCGTTAAAAGAGTCCTTAAAAAAGGAGTGCATGCCTTGGTTGATTTTGAAGGAAATGAGTTGGTTGAGCCCAGAAATGGGCTCTATTTGAAAAGGTATTATGCCTAGGCTTCGGCCTGGCATTTTTCTTTTGTATATAGTTAGTTTTTTTTTGTACATATCTGTTTTTTTGGTCTTTGATGTGATGGTGATGTTTTTGATCTGCTTTGGCAGGTTGTGTCGAATATCATGAGTCATTATGGTTTCACCGATGGTGCTAGTAGACACACCCAGAACTTGGCTTCCGCGGCTTGGGTGCTTCATTATCCATCTGGTCAGCTATTAGTATCAAGAGGAGTCTGCATTGGTCCTGCTTCCAATAATGTAGCAAAGTACACTACAGTTATTTATCTACTCTCGGAGGCAATATCTTTGGGTGTTGATTCGTTGGTAGTTTTCTTGGACTCCCAGCTGTTGGTGTCGCAGTTGAACAATACTTATCAGGTTTGAGATCCATTTTTACTCCGGTTGTTTTTGAGGGTACGTTTGTTACAACGATCATTTCAGTTTTTAACATTCATTCATATTCCTCGAGTAGACAATTGGATGGCAGACTCATTAGCTAATCAAGCAATTGATTGGCAGATTAATCATTCCATACATTAAAATTTAATCATCAAAAACATCATGCATTTTTTATACATTTGTCACATTGCATCATAAATAGATGTATATATATATCATCAGAGTGTTCAAAAAACTATACAAAATTTGGATCCATAAGTCATACAAATTTAGGGCTTATGCCCAATCATGTGCAGTATCAAAAATATACAATCATCCAGTAATCATGTCTATCTACTCCTGTGGTCCCTGCCCAATATTTGTGTTCCTATAGAACACGATCGCAGTAGCGACACGGCAGAATAATCGCACCCAGTCACGTGGTACTCCCACTACCCGTCTCTGGATAGCCTCAGGTAGGTCTTCCACCGCAACCATAGGCACTTGGTGGGTCAAAACCTCCAAGTTCCTCTGAATAACATGGAGGGTCCTGCCTAGGTCTTCAGTATCCGCCTCACCTCTGCGACGCTTGTGCCTTGGGTAGCCCTCAGGACAGACTGGTCCAATATCTGTATCATGGTCATCATAATATTGTAATTCATTTTGAATCCAATCAAAAACATGTCTTGTTTTCACATTTTTTCACATATATTGAAAAAATCATCAAAAAATCATATAAATTCAAAAATTGCAATCTCACCGATTGCACCCCATGTCGTGCCAGGTGGAAGGACGAGGTCTGGATCACCGCGGAAATCCATCTCGGCATAGGGGTAGTCTTCCACTGCTATGACTTGTTCCTCCCACCATTGGAAGAACTTGTCATCCCAGGTGGTTCGGGGAACTTCACTTCCCCCCAGTCTCTTCATCAGATCAGCCCATCGGGCAATCCTTGGGTCTCTTGGGCTGTTGATTGAAGAGATCACTTTGGGTCGAAGCCCAAGAATCTTCTCAAAGAAGAATGTCATCAAAATGGTTCCATACCCGAAATTATTTGTTTTTGCTTTCCGGATGGAATTCATTTGTTGCTTCATGTTGATTAACAGAGCTGTACACCAATCATACAGGTGAACTAGGCATTCCACAGCTATGCTCATCTGGGTCTTGGATGCCTAATGCAAGGAAGCAGATCCTGCTACCCTGCCGATGGTAAAAAGGAGAATCTTCATGTGCAGATCTCTCAAATCTTTTATGGCAATCTAAGTCCCTACTTTTTTGGACCCCTCTACACAGTAGACCTAGACATAGTCATCCACCGTAAGCCCTCCCAAAGGCTTGTTGTGCAAATCTACTGGGTCTCCCCTCCGTGAGAGTCCAGTAATGAATTAGATGTCTTCCACCTCTATGTGTATAGGCATTTGGTCTATCACAAAGCAATCTTCCTCCAGTTCCCAGTAATTTACCAGCATTTCAAGCAATCGAATGTTACTTTTCATGTTTGGCATTTTGAAAAAATTTAGCAATCTGCAATCTCGAAGGATATTGAGCGATTGTTGATCTTGCATCACTTCATTATCAATTTCACTATGCTCACGTTCCCTCCAAGTGATGGTCATCCTGAAAAAATTCATTTATTTGTTCATTAGATGCATTTTTTTACATCACGGGTTGCACATACACGACTTACCCTGTAGACAGTCGCGTATCATACGCGGTTTGGTCCATATGAACCTGCGTATGCGTAGAGCCCTAAATCAAAACAAATATTTTTTACGGTGAAATTTCCAAATTTTAACTCTATTAATGGAAAAATTGATAATAATGACGGATTAAGAGCTTACCTGACTGATTCGGCGAAGTTTGACTGCTGATTTCTCCTGTCTTGACGAAAGAGGGTTTTTCTCCAGAGCTCTTTTTCCCAAATCAGCAAGTAACAATGAACCAAATATGAGATAACATGTGTATTTATGCCCAGAAATTGAAAATTTTTGTAAAAATTTGTTATGCCCATTTTTTCAATCTATCTTAAGCTGCATAACTCGGATGCTTGTAAGTGTCAAGATTGGTATATTTTCAGGTAAATTTTGATGAAGTTGAGATTGTTCCAGTTTTTTATCCATGACTACTGACCTGTCATGGCAGGTATATGATCTTTACTGGCATATAGGTTAGGAAATCCATTTTCCGTTGCATTTTGCATACTAGCCTTCATTCTGATCACTTGCCATAGGGTCGATCCCATCAGGTCATGAGTATTTCACTCATTTCACTCGCCGATTATTTAATCATGACTTAGTGGTAGAGCCTTCCTTTACATGGGCTTCCTAGTTAGTTCCTCGCTAGCACTTGTTGCCCATGCTGTGTTTCATGTAGGCTCGGGAGTCCTCTTTAGTCCTGCCATGACTTATCTGTTGAAGCTTCATTCTTCTTCTTCTTCACTATCATTTTTTTTGGCTATTACCCTAGAGGCTCCCTGGTGTCATTGAGTTGTATTACTGCATTGCATATTGGCTACTTGTTTATCCTAGCCTTTAGCCGGCTTCATTTGGAATCAATGTTTAAGCCATCTTTAGACCTTGACTGTTTGTGCAAGTTAACCATTGCATGCACTTAGCTATCGCGACTTGACACCCTTTTTACCCATGGATGGAACATTCCTTTGAGTATCGCTTACCAATTTCTGCCACCTTGCATTGAGCATAGGATCGTTCCTATCCCAGGAACTAGTGCATCTGTTTCTTGATACTCGTTCTATCCATTGTACCATAGCATTCTTTTATTCTTTTTCAGGCTTATTATATGAAAAAGACAAAAAAATTGAATATGACAAAAAGAGCGGGAACGGGATGTTACTTCATAATTTGATGGCAATACAATATCAGTTTGTCGCCCTTGAACAAAGAACATAAAGTCATATATTTCCTTCATTTGGGATGGTTTTAGTTTTGACCTAGGTTCAGCTTTTTCCCTTGTTTCACTGGTCAGTCCTCCCCCGGTTGGTTATCTCTTCCAATCATATGGAGAGTTTGTTTTTGCCTCCTACATAATAGACTTATACAGTGTCATTTTTACTGCCATGGTCATCATGAGTCGTGCTTTTGATTCAAGGGAAGTTAAACCAGAGTCAGCCATTCTGCGGTGTCTCTTGACTCATTATTCAGTTAGCCTTCTCGGTATTGTCAGTATCTTGTTCTATCACATCAGATGTTTGGTCTTCTGCTCGTGATGGTTTGAGAAGGTCTCCATTGACTTCTTTCTGGTGAGTTTTTCTCTTATCGACTACGACATATTTCTCTGAGAGTAAACCTAGAGCCACACCCTGGCCCTATTTCCATCATTTATAGGTGACCTTGTGCTCAGCATTTGATCATCATTATGGATCTTTGACTGAGTGGTTTTCTTTGTGTTCGACGTCAGCACACATTATCACACTTGGGATTCGTGCAGTACCTTGATCTCCATTTGACCCTATCGATGGATATCTCGCCTCTGTGTCAGCTTTCATTATTGGTTGGTTCAGAGGGTTTCTTCCGTGCGCTAGCTTCTTCTTGTGCATGTTGGAAACGTACTTCGGTTTGGTTCCGTCACTCTACTTCGTTCGATTCCTTCCAAATCTTGGCCTGCGGTTTACACTCGCGCTAGATTGATGTGGGATGCCTTAATGCCTTCCTTCCAGCAGATCTTTTCCCATCGACTCCGACTCATTTCTCTGGGAATAAGGTCTAGAGTCTTTTGTCAGTACCTTAGGGTTTGCAGTCATCAGTGGCAGACTCTTCGCTATCGACAGTGGGGATTCATCATTGCCTCCTGATTGGTAGATTCTTCCAAGTGTTTGACTTCAACTCATTCATTCACACTTGTTAGATTGTACTAGGGAACCTTGACACTCATTTTCATTATCGGTGAGTTTTCTTGCGTTTGTTAACAATATACATTATTAACCGATAATCAAAAGATTTCTCACATGGTCTACTTCAGCTCATTTATTCCCATCTTATAGAATTGTGCCATAGCGATCGGTGAAGACCTCGGGTTGCATCAGCATCTTTCAGTTCACTTTTAACAGTCCTTTCAGTTTCTGCCAGTGATGTCGTCCACCCTTATATGTTGCAGTGTCAGTACAGCAGCATCCTATATGTTGGCTCCCGAGTTGCATATTTGTACCATCTGTTCCACCCCTTATGATTTGGTACCTGGAGATTCAGTTACTTTTGTGATCAGACATCCATTTTCAGCATTATTGATCAGTTTTTCTATATTTGATACTTAGACATCGATTCTGACTTGTACTTTCGAGCTGTGCTCAGATGATTCATTATGTACTTTCAATTCAGTTATACTTGTATACATTCTGGATCTATTCTATACTTTCTATATGGATATATTTTTGACTGAGCAAGGGTATGCCCACCTTAGACATGAGCTGACTCTCTGTTTTCTTTCATTGGTTTTTGGCAGGCTGAAATCTGGTGAAGTCCTCTCTTGTCCTTGCGAAGTTCTTTCTATGCACATAATACATTTCGACCATCATGTACCCCTTCTTACCTCATATATTAGGGGGCATCTATTATAACATCATTTTTCACCCTTATGTGATTCATGATTGTCTTTTTGGCCTTGGGCACCCATTCCCACAGACTTGAATAAAGTTCATGAAAAACAGTGTTTAAAATCCCATACGCAGATATGCCCAGACTTTTCCGCGTGTATACGCAAGTCCAAAGATACTTTTCTGCGTATGCCATTAAAATCATTAAAAATATATATAAAAATCCCTATTTTCGAGGCTGGGTTGATGGTTATTCCCGTAATTCAACCACCCCAGCCCGTGGCCAACTGTTTCCAACTGATTGAAACTACTTTTAGGGAGTATAAAAGCCCCTCATATGCATGGCCTAAGGGAGAGAGGAAAATTATAGATATTATACTCTGTTGGAGCTTGATTCAAGTCTGATTTCTCGTGCCTCCTGCACTTCCCAGATTTTGACAGGAAACCCTTGTTTCCTGGAGATGTTCATCAACTTATATGTCATCTCGTGTGCACAAGTCTTACAAGAATCCTAGCGAGGCAAGGGCGGGACTGATCCGGACAACAGTCTGTTCGAAGATCATGGAAGGATTCACGTGATCTCTCCACCTTTCTATTATTGTACACGTTGTTCGTAATGAATAAGAACCATCTTGTTTCCGAATTCACGTGTTAATATCTGCTTGCATATGTGAAAATATCGTTAATTAAACATTTATTATTGTTTAAATGATGTTTCACATGGATTATACTGACATTTAGGAAAGATATATGTTGGACAACTAGATTTCCATGCATGTCTCTTCTTGATTTCCATGTTGCAGAGGAAGAAGAGTTGTTGGGGGTTTGGACCCCGCGGGATCTACATCAAACGTAGGATCTACGGGTGAGTTCTACAATCTGTAATATCTATTTTTTAGCGTACAAGTTTTATTGTGTGAGTCCTTCTTGAATAGCATGTTTCGATCTGTGGAGGTTTTTGACCCAACGACCTCTAGGGAGTTATTTCCTGAAACAGAAAGGTTCCCCCAAACTGCAGAACAAAGGACAAAGCAAAGGTATGGTGGCCCAAGACAACAAAGGTTCCCCCAAACTGCAGAACAAAGGACAAAGCCAAGGTATGGTGGCCCAAGACAACCTGCCAAAGCCGCAAGCAAAGAACAACACCACGAAGCCAAAGAAGGACACGGGAAAGTGGTGTGATTTCGATAAGAGCTCCACTCACAACACAAGTGAGTGTCAGGCCAAGCAATCACTGGTGGCTATTGGTGAAATATGTTGCTATAATTTCCAACATTAAATTATCAATCCGAGGTCGTAACGCAGGTAACGCAGGACTAGAGCATCTAACCTAAACTAGGGTATGAAAGCAAATTATTGTCTAAGTACAAAATCGTTGTTTCTAGTACAAAATCATTCAAATTGTTAGGTCTCCGTAGTTTGCAAGATTGGCAAGTACAAACGGTGCAGAGCCTACATCAAAACCACTTTGGAATCTGAGGATCTAGCCATCCTAGATTTAGAGAGGGATCTCTCTATATATGTGTTTTCAAAGATATGATCTTTAAGGCTTATGTATGATATTAGGCTAGTTATGAAGAACAAGGTTTTTGTTTGTTTTGGTTGGGAAAGATAACAGGAAGATGAAAGAAGTCTGTATGAAGGGTGAAGGTGTGAGTAAGTGAAAGAATGGTTCAGTTGATAAGATAAGCAAGGAACAGCATCAATCCATTGGGCTATGGAATCATAATAGGATTTAATTGGATAGAAAGTTCCAAGAGTGGCCCATGGGGCAAGTCATCTATGTCAAAGGATCTCTTTAAGTTGATTTTATGGAATGAAACATTAACAGTAGTGAAAGAAGAAAACACATGAGAAAGACAAAAGACAGCCTAAGATCAGGTAAGTACTTTTAAACTAGCTTGCTTTTGACATGCACTTTAAAGAAAAGACACAAAAGTAACCTAAGATCAGGTAAGTACTTTTAAACTAGCCTACTTTTGATATACTTTCAAGAGAAAACATTAAAAAACAAAGAATAGCTTAAGATCAAGAAATACATTTAACTTAGCCTGCTTTCAACATATTCTCAAAGGAAAACATTCATGATAAACATAGAAATAGTCTAAGATCGGGTAAGTACTTTTAAACTAGTCTTCTTTCAACATACTCTTAAGGGAACTTTTCAAAGCAACTGTTGGAGATAAACTAGAGGACGGGGCTAACCATAAACTTCTCTAGCTCAACTTTAATTAGCAAAATTTTCAAGAACATTCAAAGACAATATCTCAAGTTGTACTCAGGAAACATGGGCTTACCAACACTTCACTGGTTATACTCTATTGAATCATCCTCAAATAAACAATCAGCAGAAAACACAAAGGATAAAGATTTATCAGTGAGACTTAGGGTACTTAAGAAGTAATCCTAAGCTATATTTGTTGTTCTTTATCATAGAAAAGTGGACAGAATGAAAACATAAAGGAAATAACAATTACAATGAGAAACACATCACCATTGACATAGACTAGGATCCCATAAATCAGCTATTGTATTCAATGTTCAAACCAGTTACAATCTTCAAGTCCAGTGGGTCTTTACAGCTTCAAACTTCTCATCTCAGCTTATGTATCTTCAATTTCTAATAGAGCTACAACATGCTTCAACAGCTATTTACATTCAACAAGTATCCAAAGACCAACCTATATACTATCTTCTAGAGAAGTATTTATAGAAGAAATGAGGAGGTGGAGTGAAAGAAAGGCCTATCTATTTAATTAATGCAGAGTAAGTGCTTCTTGGCCTTTGAAGGGCCAAAGGGAGAATTTTTCAAATGTTTTAACTCTGCTAATTGATTATTACATTAAATTTCATCAACTTTAATCACTTTTGTTGACTTTGGGGGCTTTTGGTAGGCTGGTAGTTAATTCTGAGCTGTCTTTCGAAATATCTCTAACTGTATAATTAATATGCATTCTTTTAAGGGAAATAAAACTGTAGGTGGAATTCTGGGGAGTCATAGCCTCAATGATGTGGCATTCGGAGGCTTGCTTGACTGATCTGTCTCTTTAACTCTTTAATCACTGATATTAATCTTTGATTTGTGCTTTAAGTCTTCTTCTGATCATCTTCGGGCTTTTTGAATATTTTGTGCTGATTGTATTCACTGATTTGGCTTTGTCATCTACCCTTTAACTGTGCTTTAACACTAAAACAGTAGGATTAAGATTTTAATCTTTCTAACTTGTTTATTAACCCTTTCAACTTCTATGTGTAATCCTTTATCTAAAACCTCTTCTGTCTTTTTCTTCTTTGCTGTGTTTAAGTGGATTTTAGAGCGTTAAAGGGCTCTATGGATAACCAGTACTCATTAAGCACCGACTAAACCATGAAATGAACCCCATAAACCTTTATTCTACATGGTCAGAGTTTCAAGGATCATGATCTTAGGCCCCATCTCTTTATGAACCGTAGTGGGCTTTTGGCCTCAAAAACAGCTGTCAAAAACCTGCAAAAACCACAAAAAACGTTACATAAAATCCTGCGGGTTGGAAAACTGCTTGCAGAGGTTGATAGAGAGAGGGAGGAGCAGTGCGGAAGGGGGTGATTATGCAGGTGGAGGAGTTTTATTGAGGAAAACCAGTGCAAATTTGTTTTAAAACTGTATTTGGCGCGTCTTTGGGAAAAGCAGTTTTCGGAAAACCACTGGTTGTTTTCACGCGACCCTCGGGCGGTAAGTGGTTTTTCCTGGAGGGAACGCGATCCAACAAAAATGTGTCATGTGGCCTTTTCAATACCACTGGTATCGCATGATTTTGAAACATTAAACTCTGGACAGTGAAATCGCGCGATATGCGATGTCAACCGTCGGATGATGGGGAAGAGATCTGATGGTGCGGACCGGGGCGCGATGGAAAGTTGCACGGCGGGTGTTGTAGTGGGGGACAGGTGTCAGGGCGTGATTGGAAGAGATGACCGGGTAATGGAATGTGGGTCCGGAGGGAAGTTGAGTGACGGGATGAATGAGGACTGTCAGATTTTGATAAATCGACGGAGGAGATTCGCTGTAAGGGTGAATGGATGGCAGGATTTGGGCGATCGACAGGTCAAATGTGGACTGTCGGATCCTATGGATCTACGATGTAGATCACACCGGGTATTGTTGTCAGGGAAGGTAAAATATAAAGGAAAGGCAGGTTTTAAAAAAAAAAAAAACGTCGATGCGATGGGGGCTTTGGCGCAGGCACTAGGGTATGGTCACGGGTAGGATTGAGTGACCAGGAGCTAAGGATAAGGGGGCTTATCGCATCGGTGGGGGAAAAAAAGGGAATGGGAGAGGAAAAGCAGTAATTCTGATGCGATGGGGCTTAAGATAGGGCCTGCAATATGATCGTATGGTGGGGTAAGTGACCAGGGGCAGAGGAGAAGGGGGTTTATTGCATCGGCGGGGGGGGAAAGGGAAGCAAAGTAATAAAATGTAATAGTGCCGATGCGATTAAAACATTGCAATTCGATGAGCACTAGCGCCTAGTCACGGGGCTTGATCATATGATGGAGAAAGAGCAGGGGGCTAAGCCGAAAGGGGCTAAAGCCTGTTTGTTAATAAAAAAGCGGAATAAGAGGGTTTTATGTGTTTTTTTTATGGGTTTTTGGTGTTCCGGATGAAGTAAAAGGATTTTTAAAACCAAATACGAAAGGGTTAAGTGTTTTTAAAAGGTTTTTTCGAGGGGAATAAGGATAAATGAGAGAGGAAAGGGGAATTTTACAAGGAAAATGAATGATATGGGGGCAAAAAGGGGGGAAATAAAAAATGATAAAAATGGGGCTTTTTAGGAAACAGTTTTGTTTGGGAACAACAGGTTTTCTTGGTGGATTTTTTGAAGGGAACAGCATTAGGGAACAACACTTAAGGAACAACACTGTTAGGGAACTACACTAAGGGAAAATCACTGCTTTTGAAGGAACAACAGCACTAAGGAACAACACCTCTAAGGAACAGCACTGTTAAGGAACAACAGGCTTCAAGAACAAGCGATTTTCTTATGAAAATAATCTCTTGAAGGCCTAAGATCTGTTTTAGCCATCATTTTCTTATGAAAAAATTTACTGATGGATAACACAAATAACACACCATTCATTTTCTGGAAAAGAACACCTGTGATAGAAATTCTAACATGAAATATCCTATTAAAATAAATTTATTACAACTTAATCCATGAGAAACATTCAATTCGAGACTCCTAATCTAGATGAAATAAATAATTCTAAATCAATCTCACTCTTCATTATCTGGAAACTCGTAATCAAAACTCAAAAGTGAATGAAATCCAAATCAATTTGCATTAAAATGATATATCTACTTGTGCAACCGAATTCACACTCAGACTTTTTCTTACAAAGAAATGATTATGCTATGAAAATCAAGAAATATTCTAACTGAAAAGAGATATAATTGCTAAGCTAAATCCTGGGTGAGAAACGTTTCAATCAACTCAGGAGACTTTACACCATTCACACCAAATTCACACACTGAAAGTATTGAATAAGTAATAAAAAATATAAATTTTTTTCTCAATTTAAATGATATGTAATGTTCCTAAATTAGCTAAGCTAATTGGAACATTAGAATTTTGTTTTATTTTTCATGTTTATGAATAATAGACTAATGGAGGACATGCAACACTCCTTAGATCTAAAAATAAATACATGCACAATGTGAACAGTATTAAATATGAGTTGGTTGCATAAAAAAACCACTTGTGTGTGAACAGGGCTGAGCTATTTGACTGGGTCAACAGGACCAAATCACAAGATATTCTAGGTGCATGGAACCTCCTAAGTGATCTGCGCAGTTCTAGAAGGTGCTTCTAAATGTGAAAGGGGCTAATTCAAGTGAAGTGGTTCAGGGTTTTGCACTTCCTCATTTTATAAAAGGGAGGGAGAGGACTCAAGAAAGGGTTGTTGATGATTTGTGGTTGCTTGAGCAACTCGAGTTCTCTTGGCTAGTTAGCCAAAGGGAAGAGGGTTTCCTGTTTAGGAATCCTCTCTCCTTCCATGGAGTAGCTCTTTGGAGGAGGATGTGCTGCATTGATCCACTATTCGGCATTTGGCCAAGCTTCTACTTCTAGCTGCAATGCAGATCCTGTTAAATTTTTGATTTCTTTTGTAAGCTGCAGCAAGTGGAGTCTAAATCTTTTCATATCTAGAGAATTTCAGATCTTCTTTTCAGTGGAGGAGGGTTCTAATCCATTGGAAAGTTGTATTGGATGATTTGAGCTTAATTTCAAATCTTGGTGTTAGGCCAATGTGTTCTTCATGGTATACTGCGCAGTTCCTTCCCCAGATCTGTGTTATTGCTGAAGGAGCAGTGTTGCAGGGCTTTTGGCATCATTTTGGAGCTAGATCTGTGATGTGAAGGAAGCCTCCTTGCATCAAGGGTGATCCTTGGATTGGCCAACCAATCCAAGTCTGTTTCTTATCTGATACACTTACTGAAGCTTTTGCTTCAGAAATTCTGAATCATTCTATATATCTGCTGTAGTAAAACTCAGAACTGCTCTGGCATTTTCATGTATTGCTGAAATCCCCAAGGGGAATGTAATAAAGAGCCCTTTGGGAATTTTGATTTGTGATAGATCTATGTTTTCATGTATTTATCAGTTTAAGATCTGTAATATAATAAAAATAAGCTTCAGCCTACTGTAAATAACGCTGAAGGGTTTCTGGGTCATTCTCTTGTGTTGCAGCACCTCAATCTTGAGGGATTTTCTATGTAAAACTATTCTTTAACCTTGCTTAATTCCTATGCCATGTTACTAAAATAATTCTCTGATTTTTCATACTTTTTTACATCTTACACCTTCATAAAATACGTTTCCCTTGCTTCAGTAAATTTCTGCATCTTCCAAGTCATGGGAAATCGGGGTTTTTTCTTGACTAGTCGAGAAGGAGGAATTGTTTAACTTAGAAAAACGAATTTTTTTTTGCTTAAATTTGACATGTATATCCCTCTTGACCTTATATAACATATCCTAGAGCCATTACCCTTAATTTTATGAAGGTTTTCTTATACACTCATTTTAGGGCCAAAATCCTCACTTTTCCCCACCTTTTTTCCCATAAAAGATGAGTAAAGGTTGCTGCATAATTTTTAATTGATTTGTGAGTGTTTATAAACACTTTTAATGATATATGAAGCTCACATCCATGAAAAAATCTTTTTTCAGGCATGTCTGGCTGAGAAATCCATTTTGGGAACATCACAGTCGTATCAGAGCATGATCTTTGGCTCAGCCTATGGCTTCAAGACAAAGTGTTGAATCCCTGAAGTAGGAATCTTTAAATATATATAGACAGAGTCTGCAGAAGGCTAGGTAGCCTCTGTATCTCATCCTTTTTTCAAAGGTGACATATCCAGTAAATGCCCCTGCAGTCAATCTCTGGAATAGAATCTTGATACTCCTGAAGAGAGAACTTTACAGCAGTATCAGAGAAGAGAAGAGATAGAGGTCAGAAAGATTAAGGCAATGATTTTTACCTCATCACATTTCAGATCCAGGAAGAGCCTCTTCAAAGAGGTTAAACAGAAGAAACAAGGAGGAAGAAAATGAAACTCCCAGAGGGTTTCAAGAAGCGGAAAGTTGCAGTGAGACCTGCAGAAGGTTTCAAGAAGGGGAGGAAGATCCATGCACTTCCTATCCTCACAAAGAAGGAGAGATATGCAGAGAAAAACCAGAGCATGGCTCCACCACTTGGAAGAATGACAGAAGAGGAGATCTCCTTGCTCCTTTTCTAGGCCCTAAAGTGTATTGAGGAAGATCTCAAGGAGATTGAGGAGGTGGAGACTTGTACCAGCGCTGGCACAACCTTGGAAGAGAAGCATTCATTTTTAGTAATGAAGGAAGACTACATAGTTGCAGAAGAAACTCTTGCTTCTACATCTCATCGAGGTATGATTAAAGATCCATCTATTGTCATTTCAACACATTGTATGGAGAGATCTACATCTTTGCATGCTACTGATTTTGAGAAACAAGTTGCACTGCGCTGTGCCAATGAAGTGAGGAAGAAGAGAGGAACCATTCCTAATTAGAGCATTCACATGGAAGCTTCATTCATGAAGCAATAAAGGATGGAATGATGGATGGTAGACATCTTGGAGTGAGAAACCCTTTCTCCCTTCCAGATGACTCTTTCTCAATGAGCACACCCTTGCTCAAAGAGAAACTTCTACTTGCAGCAAATCCAAGGCCATTTGGTTTTGGAAGGTCATGTATGAGGCGGAGACCTCATGAGAAGAATTCATTGGAGGTGCACTTCAGCACATCATGGAGTGCAAAGTTCTTCAACAGTTTTAGGAGGATCTTCCCTTCTCACAGGAGCAGATAGTAGATGGGGGACATCTTCGGATGGATAAAATCTCTCATGATTGTGTTAGACATTTCTTGAGCCATGCACATCATGATGGGAGGTTTTTTCCTACCACCTATTTGGATCCTCATAGGGTCAAATTTATCCTCGAGAAGATTGCATTTCAAGATCCCTTGAAATGCAGAAATCTGATTTGGGATGATGGTAGCCCTCATGGGAGGAGTACCAAGATGGATGATGGAAGGAGACATCCACATTTGGTTGAGTGGATGTGGGTGGACAGCAAGAAGCTGGAGAGCTACTTGTGGATCTATGACACCAGGCAGTAAGAGATTTTGTTGCTTGGGATGTTCTTGAGATAGCAAGGGCAGATTTGCTCTCATAGTTTTCATGATGTTGCAGGAGTAGAAGATGGCACTATCATAGTGAAAAGGGTTTACTCCTTGACCTTAGATGTTCAAGAAGGACTTTCTTCATGGGAAGGAATTCTCATATGTAGTAGAATTATGGAAGATTCCTTTGACATTCTGAATGTCAAATATTGGAGCTATGTGTTGATGGGAGCCTATTTGCATAGGCCAACAACGTTGTCACTTTGGAGCTGGGATTTATTGATGGATTATTCCCAGGATCACTTCTCATTCAATGCACTTTGTAAGAAAAGAGGAAGTGAGGAAGATGATGTATTCTTCTTGTCTTGGGTTTCCAAGCATGGAGAAGAGGATTTGCATGCAAAGCTTGGTTCATTTCTCTTCATGGAAGTGTGCCAAACTACACTTGAGGGTTCACTCATGAATCCATGTATCTTCTTTCTTCCAGCATATGGTGAGAGTTGTTGCTTGCATTCTCTTACCATCTCTTGGCAGTGCATTGCTCCACAAGAGGGCAAGCTATTTATTAAACTCCATGAACTTCATTGGGCCAAATTTCATGATGGATACAGCCATCTATTATGTGGCCTTGGGAAAATATGTTTCCCTTACATATGAGTTCTCTTTGTTTATATGATTAACCATGTCACGGGAAGCATTTTGCCATACAATTTTATGAAGCAGCAGTTTGAAAAACTACGCTGTGAGGACTTGGAAGATTTTTGGTACTCTCTTGCATTACGTAGAACCTTCATTATTTCCTTCATTATGGTGATGATCATGTTTTCAGTTGCTAATGTTGTTTCTATCTTGATGGGAGACATGATGTTGAGTAAGGCACATGGTTGAGTGTGTCCTTTTTGGGGAAGGAGATTCCTACATTTTCTACAGCACATGTTCTAATGGGAACATGGAAGAAATTGTGGCCACTGTATCCAAACACTTGTTTATTTTGAAGGTGAGCCATGTGTGTGATGGAGTACCTCATGGTGATAGTCTTCTATCCATCACATATGAAACATTTTGGGCTGATTGGTTTTACAACATTGGAGGGAGGATCTTTGCAGATCTAATCCTCATGATGCCACTTGAGGGCAATGTCCTTGCAGCCCAAGATCAGTTTTCACTCTACACTTATCTTAAGTGGAGAGGAGGACAGCGTGGGGTAGGCTATCTTTTCTACCATGTGCAGAATTTCAGCCCACCTACTTTTCAGGAGCTCAAGGTGGAGGAACATTTTCAGGAGTTGCCATGATTGGGAGGTGACTCATTTTGTGTGGTTTATTGCTTGAGGATGGAGAACTCACATGGGGGATGTTGTTTCCCAATACATTTCATATTCCATGCCTCAAGGGAGCCTTTAGGCAGCACCTTATTTCCTTCTTGAGTATTTGATTGTTTCATGTTGATAGCTATTCAGCTAACTTGCATGCTTGGGAGGGGCAATATGGAGATTCATTGTCGACACAGAATCGCATTATTTGGAGGAGTTCATCATATGGGGATGCTATAGTAGGAGGAGGAGACATATTTCAGTTCTATCCTTGCATTTTCTTGAGGAAAAGCAACATTTGGGAGGGGAGGATTGTAATGTTCCTAAATTAGCTAAGCTGATTGGAACATTAGAATTTTGTTTTATTTTTCATGTTTATGAATAATAGACTAATGGAGTACATGCAACACTCCTTAGATCTAAAAATAAATACATGATCAATGTGAACAAGATTAAATATGAGCTGGTTGCATAAAAAAACCACTTGCGTGTGAACAGGGCTGAGCTATTTGACTGGGTCAACAGGACCAAATCACAAGACAGTCCAGGTGCATGAAACCTCCTAAGTGATCTGCGCAGTTCTAGAAGGTGCTTCTAAATGTGAAAGGGGCTAATTCAAGTGAAGTGGTTTAGGCTTCTGCACTTCCTAATTTTATAAAAGGGAGGGAGAGGACTCAAGAAAGGGTTGTTGATGATTTGTGGTTGCTTGAGCAACTCGAGTTCTCTTGGCTGGTTAGCCAAAGGGAAGAGGGTTTCCTATTTAGGAATCCTCTCTCCTTCCATGGAGTAGCTCTTTGGAGGAGGATGTGCTGCATTGATCCACTATTCAGCATTTGGCCAAGCTTCTATTTCCAACTGCAATGCAGATCTTGTTAAGGGTTTGATTTATTTTATAAGCTGCAACAAGTGGAGTCTAGATCTTTTCAGATCTAGAGCATTTCAGTTCTTCTTTTCAGTGGAGGAGGGTTCTAATCCATTGGAAAGATGTATTGGATGATTTGAGCTTCATTTCAGATCTTGGCATCAGGCTAATTTTTTATTCATGGTATAATATGTAGTTCCTTCCCCAGATCTGCATTATTTCTGAAGGAGCAGTGTTGCATGGTTTTTGGCATCATTTTGGAGCTAGATCTCTGATGTGAAGGAACCCTCCTTGCATCAAGGGTGATCCTTGGATTGGCCAACCAATCCAAGTCTATTTCTGATTTGATACATTTACTGAATCTTTTGCTTCAGAAATTATGAATCATTCTGTAGATCTACTGCGGTAAAACTCAGATCTGCTCCGGCATTTTCATGTATTGCTGAAATCCCCAAGGGGAATGTAATAAAGAGCTCTTTGGGAATTTTGATTTGTTATAGATCTCTATTTTTATGTATTTATCAGTTGAATATCTGTAATATAATAAAAATAAGCTTCATTCTCCTGTAAATAACGCTGAAGGGTTTCTGGGTCATTCTCTTGTGTTGCAGCACCTCAATCTTGAGGGATTTTCTATGTAAAATTGTTGTTTAACCTTGCTTAATGCCTATGCCATGTTCCTAAACTCATTATATGATTTTTCATAATTTTTTACATCTTACACCTTCATAAAATACGTTTCCCTTCCTTCAGTAAATTTCTGCATCTTCCAAGTCACGGGAAATCAGGGTTTTTTCTTGACTAGTCGAGAAGGAGGAACTGTTTAACTTAGAAAAACGAATTTTTTTTTACTTAAATTTGACATGTAGATCCCTCTTGACCTAATATAACATATCCCAGGGCCATGACCCTTCATTTTACGCTGGTTTTCTTATACACTCATTTTAGGGCCAAAATCCTCACTTTTCCCCACCTTTTTGCCCATAAAAGTTGAGTAAAGGTTGCTGAAGAATTTTTAATTGATTTTTGAGTGTTTATAAACACTTTTTATAATAGCTGAAGCTCACATCCATGAAAAATTCGTTTTTCAGGCATGTCTGGCTGAGAAATCCATTTTGGGAACATTACATGATAAGAATAAAACCTTCAAAGAGTTCTTAACTAAATCCTGTTCCCAAAAAAATTACTCCAGAACCACATGTTATATTTGAGCACATTCATTTTCTAGAAAATTTCCCACAGCAATCATGGATTTCGAATGGAAAATAAATAGAGTATTATCAATTTGTTCATTTTCTTGTGACGCGGTGATTAACATTAATTCGTTACTTGTTTCATGTCATGCAATTATACCCAGAGTATTATTTAGATCACAGTTCATTACTCAACATCATTCCCTTTAATCATTTAATAAGTAATGAACCATATATACAACATTCAAATACAAAAACAGAGCAAGAATTTTAAGTGCAGAATATGAAATCATGAAAGATCTAAACAATCGTTTAAACAAGGTTTACTCTACAAGAATCATTCCTATGATTAAAATGAACTACAGAACTTGCTTCCAGGTGGTGGTGGATCCTTTCCATGCCTGGAGTGAGAAAAATTAACTCAGTAAGATGTAATTAAAATACAAACATAATATTTACAAAGAATTTAGAGATGGAGCAAAGTTCAATTAAGATGAAATTATGATTACAAAAAAGGTTCAATCCATCCTTTATTCCTTCCCTGCTTTTATCCCTTTCAATAAATTCAAAATAATTGCCATAAAAACCATGGCTGGGCCATCTATAAGATTTACAAAGCGAATTATTCATTTTCCTCAATTCCGGAAAATTCGACAATTTTAACAAACTAACCTCAGAGATATCGGAATATATTGCTAACCATGGATAATGTTGGAAAATGGTTCAGAGGGAGACTAATTGGTTATATTTGAAACAAAATCCTCTCTTGTATTTGCCTCATTCAAATCTAGCTCCTAGGAAATCGTGCCCAAATTTGGTTGTTTGGCTCTTTTTGCAAGGTTCTAAAACTCTGGAAACACAATCATTTTCTACCAAACTGCCTCCAAGACCCGCGTATAACTTTTATTCTAATTCGAATCTGGAGAAACCATTTTGGATATACATAATTGGTTATATTGTTAACAAACCCATTTTATTATATTTTCCAGATTCACCTCGCATTGCACATAGATCGAGGTCAAACTTGGCAGTTTAGAAACTGTGCACATTTTGAGCAGATTTGTTAATCAGCTCCTAGGGACCCACATGTATGACCTAGATGCAATCCAACACATGGGAAGGTATTAAAAAAAAATTGGTCAATAAACTCCCTCGGTTTTCCTCGGAAGGGTGTCGGGATATCGAAACTCCAAATTGGATATTTTTGTACTCTACTTGCAGTAACTAGTTTAACTGGCTTGTGAAGAATTTCAACAATGGAACCCTGCGACACATGAACTTAGAAAAACCGTCATTATAAAATTATGACTAAATCATCTCTAATCATAGAAAATATAAGAAAACTAATGATAATCAACCACGGGGAGGTGTAAGTCATGAATTGGCGACAAGTGATGGAATTATGCGTGAAATGAGTGTGAAAGTGTCAGAATTTAAGTTATAAATAATGGTTTTGTATGATGGAAAAATGGGAATATTCGAGGCCCAAGATACCCCCATGTCTAAGGGTTTGCATGTCCTCATGCAAACGAATCTCCTGCTCATTGACATATTGTTAACATTGTTTTGTAGATGTTGGTTCTTGTGGGACAACATTGCTTGGATATTTGAAGGTGTCGGTTCTTGTAGAGTAGCACTACTTGAATACCTTGATGTGTGGGTTCTTGTGGTGCAACACTCTTCATACTAATTTGTAGAGCAATACAAATTTAGGACAAGAAAGGGATGGGTGAGGGAGAGACGATGGATGAAAAGAGGTGGTGATGGAGACGGTGAATGGGTGCTTGCATACTTTGTCTTTGTAAGACCAATGTATATCGGTGGTTTCCTTTATCATTTCATGGTTGTAATGACTTCATCCTAATGCTTATTATCATGGAAGGTGAAGACACCATAGAGACTTCTTTTATCAATGCAACATAAGTCTTTTACTTTTAACATGGTCTTGTAATCAGAGTATATGAGTAATGAATGGAAGGAAATAGAAGGATAATGGTCTATGAAAGATGAAATGCATGGAATGAGAAATGGTGAATCATTAAGATTCTTTAACCTTATAATGAATTAGAGGATCATAAGCCAAATTTACCTCAAGTTTTATCTTTGTCGTTGATGTGCCCGGTGCTACAAGATGAAGTGGAGGATGAACTAGAGCTTATGTGTACTAATATGGATCTGAGAGGAAGCGCTAGAACTAAAATGGGTGTTGATTTCGATCTACTGAAGGAAGTTGAAGAGTTAAAGGATGAACGAAAGAGCTGAAGGATCAACTGAAGGCTGAAAAAGAGGATGAAGGTCCCCATCTCCCCCATGCCTAGGGAGTTGCATGTCCCTATGCAACCAGGAGAAATGACTGAACATGTTGTGATAGGGCAACCTTTATTGAAACAAATAGACTGCTACAAATGAAAAATGGAAATTTTGATACAAAGATACAAACTATTGCAATATGTGTTGAGATATCAAAACCATATTGTCTTCAACCACTACACACCCATGTGAAATCTTGCATATGTGAATAAATGGTTTTGATGTCGAACATAAGAAAGAATCATTAGATAACTGACCATTGAGGAGATCGTTAACCAATGTGAGATATCCCACCTTTGATGTCAATGGGATTCAAGGCATTAGGTACATTCTACTAGCCATGAATGGATTTGAATAAGTTGAATGGACTGCATAATTCATCCACCAAGAAACATTGATGTATTTCCTTAGTAGATGACAAGGATACCTACCATTAAGGCATGTAGGCTCCCAGGTACCTTATCTAACCCTAAGCTTGGTCCCAAATAATGTGTTGATGTCAATGGGACGAGGCTCGTTGGTAGGTGGGCCTTAAGGAATCCCACATCAACCAACTTGAGTACAAACATAAATACATGATTTGAAGAACTCATACAAATGTACAAACTTTATTGGGAACCTTTCCCACCAGTTACCCGATTTTCAAGCAAAGTCCCCGTCCAATTGCGCCAGAAAATTTGGTTTTCACAAAAGGACTTATTTTTCTCTTTACAATTTTCATTTATTTATTACAATACTAACTTTCCTACTATACTATAGAAAATATGTCCTCCTTCAAGTGAAAGAGAACTTCCAATGAAGCCATGTGCGGATCAAGTACAAATATATAATAATGCCTAGATTTAACATATAAAATTTAGAAGGTACATGAGCATGAAAAATCAGTAGCGTTGAAAGATGTGATATAAATAATATTTGAAGATGAGAGTGCTACTTTGAATGGATTGTGATCTGGAACCAATTCTCAATGTAATCCTGGTGGTATTCGCTCATTTTTTCATTTGGACCACTCTAAAAGTCCTCCTCAGTCGTGCTAGGAAAACTTGGATAATTGGTCTCTGGAATGCATGCAAGGCTTGTTGATGGGCATGGTGAAAGTTCTTCGATTTCAGGTTCAACTTGATGCTCCCTGTTAGGGTCCTATAATTCATAGGATCTCAAGGTGATTGAGTATTTTGTTTCAGTAATCTTACATTGTAAATAATTTTCAATATTCAAATGATTTCCAAAAAAAAAGTATATATAAAAAAGAAAATGAAAAGAGGTTATATCTTAAAAAAATGAATAAAGGCGAAAAGACAAAAATAAATAAAAAGTTGGAAAATAATGAAAATAAAACCAAAACCCCATAAAAGAAAAAATAGAAAAAATAACACTGAAGTGCTGCAAATTCAAATGCCACTACTGATAGATTCATTTTCTTTATGTCATCATCAAATAAGGTTGTGTGCAGCTTGTTTAAAAATGTCACAATGACTAGATATATGTTCAAATCATACAGCTTAATCATGATTGAAAAATTGTAAATTTTTGTCAATTAGGTTAGAGAATAAATATTTTTCAAACAATTTAATCTTGGTAAATCAGTAGTTAGGTAGAAAATGAAATTGATTCAACTGCTTAATCTGAATCAATAGGAGAAATAAGTGATAGAGTAGATTAGATTTTTCATAAAAAAAAGAGATATGGGTTTGCTATCCTAAATGCATCCCGAGAACAAAGAAGTAAAAAATGTTAGTCTAGCAAAAGAATAAAATTTAGTGGGTAGGTAGAAGTGTTTTTGAGGCCTTGAGAAAAATATTAAAATGGTTTATCCTAAGTTCTGTTTCAAAATGTATTTATGCACATAAGAAGGAAAAGTGACAAAATAAATTTATCCTAACTTTAAACATTTGTGTGCATAAAAAAAATATTGGGACATTTACCATATATCCAAAGTTTTTACTTTAAGCAAATGTACTGCTACCTGACAAATCCATCAAATCACTTGACATTTAAACCCTTCACATCTACCCACCATCCATCTCACCTACCTTCCGATCTACGACCCACATTAACCTTTGACCCCTCCTCTCCATCCAAACTTTACCGTCGGGGGTTTCGAAAAAAGTTGTTTCATGCTTTGGGCCCACAACCACATGGCGGCAACTCCGTTGTACACACCCCCCTTCGCTCATACCACTTACCACTCGATAACCCCCCCCCCCCCCCCCCCCCGGGGGGAAACTACCATTCCCCGCAATACTAAAACCACTTACTTGTCT
This sequence comes from Pinus albicaulis, assembly GCA_034641835.2. NCBI lineage: Eukaryota > Viridiplantae > Streptophyta > Pinopsida > Pinales > Pinaceae > Pinus > Pinus albicaulis. The sequence goes on along the minus strand of CM076569.1, from coordinate 90,296,178 downwards.
GTTACACCTGTCAATCCCGTCGTGCCATCTCATATATTCGTTTCCAATCACATCCTTTCCTGCGGTAATGGATCCGTTAAGCGCATTCAATTAAAACTAATGACCATTAAAATAACGAATCTGCACCATATTCAATGGAAAATCCCATTTGTTTATAAGATCATGCACTGTAACCATTTTGACCTTTACTGTGCTCAATTATATGCTAATTCTATTGTCTAAATAGGTTTACAGAGCTCCTGTTCAACTCATTAGTTCATCATCGACCAAAGCAATTGCATTCACCTCACCTCCTTCAACCATTTTCAAAGCTCTGCACATTCCTGGTAAACGTGTTCCCTTCTAAATTCATTGAATTCTTCTAAAACAAATTGATAATGCCCCCTAAAATTAAAAATTAGGAGGAGCCATTTAACCCTTTGATGCACCCTCCTGTAGATTTAGACCGCGTCCCCCTAGCTGACAGAGATTACAAGATTAATGAAACCCTGCGTGAATTTAAATTGTTTGAGATGTATTGTTGGTTAGAGGATAAGTATATAGACAAATCTAATGATACTGGACTCTTGGATTCAAATTTTCCTCACTATATCTTCCCCCACACTTATAGTGCCCCTGAGTCCATTCAGAAATTTCAAGATTGCTATATACCCAGTCAAAGAGCCATCATTGCCCCCACAGATGAAATACTTTTCACCATCACTGCATAATCAATTGATTAGATGATGCAATCCCCCTCTGTGGAAAATAACACCCCTTTCTTCCTATAAGCCCTCAATGAGTCATACCAGAAGCTAGATTTTTCCAAAAGGGCTAAAACCTTTGACCTTTTCCTAGTTGGAGACACTCAGCTACCAAAGAAAAAACCTTCCATACCCTTCCTCCATCTTCCCTGAAAGAGAAAAGAAAATTATAACTGTCATTGCATACGTCCTTGGCTAATATTCTGACTAGTGGATAGATGAACGCAATATAGGTTTCCTCTCCATATTTTCCACATATTCTAAACCATCCATCATCTTAAATTTCATCCAATTCCTGGCACACAGTATTCATGATCATTTTGTTAAATTTTAGACATAAGAAGTGTTCAAATACTCCTTTGTTTTAGTTTACATGTTTATGTATTATCAGGAAGATAGGCTTAAATTTTCTATGTAGAAACTGGATGAATATGGAAATCAGAAGTTAGTCATCTTCTGGACCACATTGGTAATGAAAGAGTAGAAATAGTATTCATACAAGCAATTCATTGAACTATTTGTACATCCAGATATGAGAATTATGAGCAGTACAAATGAACCAAGAGTAAATGAAGACATAAAAATAATTATGCATTTATCAGATCAAGCCAAGACAGGAGACTGGTACTTGTACCAGAACTACACAGAACTAAGAGTATATGGCTGTGAGCTTGCTCCTTACATGCTTCCAAATTTCCTCCCAATGAGGATTTTTTCTCTGGAGTACATTAGACAGATGTTGAATGCTAATGAAATCCTCTTTGTATCAGTAAATAAGAAGTCCTAGTTTATGATTAAAACACAAATTGGGCCATTCATTTGTAATAGCAGGTCAGCAGGTCAGGAAGCAGACAAGATATTTAAGGAAATAAACTTTAGGAAATGATCCTCTGGGAAGCATTTCAAAGCTAAGGGTAGAAAACAAGAATGCTCCTTACATACATACCCGTAGGACAGAAATAGAGAAGCACATGAACCATTTGGAATGGGCTAAGAACACTTTGCAAGAAGCTGAGGAGTAGCTAGTTTCAACATCAACATCACAAACTCCTGTCCCACAGGAAAAAACAGGGAAAAGGCAAAAAGAAGAAGAGTCACCTTCAATGACTGACACTACAAGAAAGGAGTTCAAAATAATGTACAGAAAAATGACCAGGCTTAATCATAAATCCAATATAGACAAAGATTCATAACAAGAGGTTGTTGTAGTCACCAAGGAAACACCTTCATCTTCTCAATTTGGTGGCCAATCCACCATTTCTCCTAAAAATTCTTCAGCTTCGCATGACCCGCAGTAGGCTATCCATAAAACTAAGGTTGTCCAAGGGGAGAAAGAGAAGACAGTCTTTGACACATTCAGAGAAATAAAATTGAAAAATGAAATCTTGAAGAACAACACCTATAGTTAATTCTGGAAGCAGAATTCCAGTTCTCAAAGCATATTGTTGTCAACATTTGATTCTGAGAAAAGTAAAATGAAGATGGCCTTTCTTGAGGCAAATATTTCACAGCCAAAGTCAGCATTCGATTACAGTAAGACATCATTCGAGTTCGACATAAAAGGCATTCATCCCATTTGATCAAATGGAGATGCACAAGCAAATAGGTGAAAGTATCTCTTCTACTTTGACTAACACAACAATAAGTCTCTCTAAGTTGCACGTTACTTTGGCCAACATCCAGTCACAACTACAAATCGAGAAAATATCTTCTATTGCTAAGGATACAAGGATTAAATCCTTAGAATACTTTGTGGTTAAGATAGGATATTATCCCTCTAATATGAAGGTTGCAGAGGAGATAATTAAAAATAATAATGCTAACATAGTATCTTTGAAAAAATAGCTAAAGTTTTCAGCTACAAAATATCCTCTCACCAAGTACATTGAAGAGACAAAGTCCCAAAATACTAATATGATGAAGCTCATCATGGAGAAAAATGCACAGTTAAGACAGATGGAGACATAAATGGAGAAAATGATCAAAGAGAAGGAGCAAGCTGAAAAAATATACCTGGTTCCTTTGGATTTTGTTCCTCTTACAACCATCCCCACAGCTATAGCCTCTACAACACAGACAACAGATGGTGCATATCAGTTGATAATAGAAGTGGAGAATCTATCTATTCAAGCAGAGGAAATCAAGAAACTACATGATAAATTCAAAGTGTTGCAAGACCAGAGATCAAGGAGTGAAGCTTCTCATTCAACAGAAGCACAAAGAGCTCAGAAATTGATAGAGAGATTGCAGAATTCAAAGAGAGAATTAGAAATTGGACAAACCTTGGCCCAAGCCAAGGAAATCATCTGGACGGATATCATAAAATCCATTAATGAAATCTGGCCCTGCATCCAGATTATTTTTGAACAAAAGGAGTTGATTAAAAAGGCCAATGATGCTATCACAAATATCAAGCAAGAGCTCGGGTAAATGATTACTACAACAAATAAAATTATCAAGTTCCTGAACTTCAAGAACATATATGAGTTACATGACTTGGGAGTAGATGATTGAACATAGACCATATTAGAAGTGAAGAGGATTCTTACCAAGAATAATCTGGTTGTTCAACTGGAAGAGAAATTTCATAGCTTGGAGATAGCAGTGAACAGGATTTTCAATAGGATAGAGCCTTTAACACAGAAGGGTTTGCCTTCTTTGTTTTTTATTGATGATAAGTTGATAGCTCATGAATACTATGTGGAGAAATTAAAGGAAATTGCCAGGTACAACACCAAATTCTCCAGCATGAAAGGCAGTATGACAAGCAGAGAATTTCTAGAAGCAATCAGTAATGAATTTTTCATTCAGCATGAGGGAAATCACATCTTCATGGTAAAGCCCACTTTTTTCAGATATAGTGAAGCTGATGAGATTTACCAAAAGGTAATAAAATTGACTATCCCAGATGAAGATCAATGGGATAAACTATGTGAGCTGCAAGAGTAAAAATTAATTAAGAACATTCAGCTTCATCTAGTGCATGAGCCAACACACCAACTAGCACAACCCAGAAATAGGTCCATTCAGCAACTTTTTCCTCTAAAACAATGCGAAAATTCCAGATAATCTCCACCGAGCCTATTTTACAATTAGAGTTTATTGTTCAATTTTTTACTAATAATACATTGTCGATTGAGACAACGTTAATGTAATCATTTTTGTAAAAGTTAGTATAAATACTTCGTTGTTCGAAGTATTAGAGGTTGATTTCTGATTATATTTTTCCTACTAAGCATTATAATTTTCATGTTTGCTGGAGCATCAATAATACAAGGACTTATTACAGGGTTCATGTGGTGTATCCACTGGTGACGTTTTTTCTTCTATAACTGTGTTATTTCACTGTCTTTCCTTTCTATGTAAATCTGAAAAATATTAATTGTAAAATAGAAACTGTGATGAATAGGATATGTTAATTATAACACCTTATTCTGGTTGTTGGAAATTTACATGTTTTCTACTGAAGTCAAATTGAATAATACTTAATTCCTTTTCAATCTCTACTGAATTTCACACTTCTTCCACTTCCATATTTCACTTAAAATCTTAAAAGATCCAATTAATGCAACCTAGCTTTCCCTGTGATAACTCTTTTGAATATTGATGCAAAAAACCAGTTATATTTTGGACTTCATAGCCCAATGGGAATATAGCAATTTAATCAACCAAACAATCAAAATCAAAAAATCATTCAATCACAATCATAACTAGCCTAAGATTTATTAAAAACAAAGTTAAATTTTACAGAGAGATCCCTCTCTGAAGCTGGCAGGGCTAGATCCAAAATTCCAAAGTGGTTTTGATGTTTTCCTCTATGTTTATTCTCACAATCTCATAAATTACAGAATGATAACATAGTGGCGACACCGCTGGGAAAAATTGAAAATTTTGAAATTTTCTTTGAATTCATAACCCTGGTTGAAAACGTGTGTGATAGGAATATTTCGAGAGATTGTTTCCTTTTAATTTTTGTAAATAAGTATGTTTTTGCCTTAGTTTTCAACTTTGGCTCCCAAAAGAGCTTACACTAGATCTCATCCTGATCCAAAGCCTCCAATTATTGTTGATAACCCTGAAAAGCTGCTGAGAAGAAAAAGTATAGCAGAGAGCCAAGGAAGTAGTAGCCATCCCCATAGAGCATATTCACTCCCAAAAGACTTTTTTACTCTACAAGACATTGAGTTTGACTTACCTTTTGAAAAAAAAATATTTAGAACTAATTCAACCAATTGGGTAGATCAAATAGTGGTAGACCAAGCTACATTAAAATGACATTCTTTTGAAGCACAATTTGCTCCTCCTGATATAGACCTTTAGATTATTCAATATTTTGATAAATTGCAAGGTTTAGTTTCAGGTCTTGACCTTCCTCTTCATGAGGCTTATGTCCAACAGTCTGTAGAACTCTTTGCCCTCACTTCTTTTGCAGAATCATCCACCTCATCACAATCTATGCACCCTAGACCAGCTAGTCCTAGCCCTTATGTAGTTTCCACTACTATTCCAATAGTTTAACATCAAGCTACTCAAATCCCATCCTCTCCCCGATCTTCATCCACAATCCAACCTTCATCCTCACCAAAACCTCAACCTTCAGTTCATCTTCCACCTATGATTCAGCCTCCACCTGTCATCCAACAACCACCATTGATCAATCCCCATATTTTTCATCCCCATATCCCTATAATGGGAGCTAGATATTCTCCCCTTGTCCTTCAAGCTCCTTTGGAAAACATGCCACAAGATTATCAGACAAGGATTCCACAATTTGATGGAACTGGACCTATCACTGCCCAACAACATGTAGATAGGATGAATAATAGTTTTGACCTCCAAGAAGTAGATGAGAAAAATGTAAAAATGAGGTTGTTTGAACAAAGTCTCACTGGAGAGATTAGGAAATGGTTTAAAACTTTGCCTGCTACTAGCATTAATGATCTCCCTGTATTCCATCAGAAATTCCTTAATAGGTGGGAAATTAAAAAGAACCCTCTTCAGATTTTATCTGAGTATGAAATCATTAGGAGGGCATCATGTGAAAGTGTTCAGGACTATTGCACTATATTTACAGTGTATACAATGCAATTCCTACCAAAATTAAACCACCACAAGGTTTGGCCTTAACTAAATTCCCAGATTGATTTGAGGCAGACATGTATTACCAGCTTAGAGAAAGAAATTCATCAACATTAGAAGAAATGCAAAGGGATGCAGTGAGTGTAAAAGAAAATATGTTAGAAAAGAGGGCTAGAATTAGGACTGAAAGGAGAGTGACCATGAAAGAAGAACCCTCAAATTCTTCTGTTGATGCCAAAATTGATTCATTAGTTAGAACAATAGAAAGAATGGTGGAAAGGATTAATCTAAATAAAAGGTCTACTCCTAGAGAAAATCAGCTTGCACCTCAAAATCGTAATCAAAATCTTAGAAGAATCTTCCCCAAATCAAACAGAGGGAAAAAAGGGGCCCTGATAAAAATATTAGACCTCCATTTCAAGAGAATTATGTTGATGATGATGGGGAAATAGTAGAAGAAGTAGAAGAAAACCAAATCAATTTGATGGGTATTAATGATGATGAAACCGTTTTTATTACTCAAGAAGAAAAAGAGCTTTTTCAACTTTCCCAAACTAAACTTGGTTCATAAGAATCAGATGATTACAAGCAAGGATTTGAAAATGTTATTATGGAAGTCCATAGGCAATATAATCTTAGGAGTATGTAATATCCCAAAATTGGAATTTTCTACAACAATAAGAATATCTTAAGATATTCTAAAGTTGGAGAGTAGCAAGTTATCATCTCATATAATGTATTTAAACACATATCTTTGATAGAACAATCACAACAACAAACTATGCCTTTTTACAATTCATCAAGTGGGGAAAAGCAATTGTTTTTGCCACAAAAACGCTATTTTCTGAGTATTGAGTTTAAAAAGTGGAAAATAATGGTTTTTTCCCTTAGAATAGGAAATATAGGACATGCATGCAAAATATTTTCAGAAACAAATGCAATTAGCCTAGTTAAACAAACCTCCCATGCTCACAACTGCTAAAAATGGGCAAAACCCCAAGACTACAAAATGTCGGAGCAGCTGCACAAGTGACTGCGCAGTCTAAAGAGAGGTCAACTCAGAAAATAGAGAAATATATCTGATAATGTTATTATAACACTCAATGATGTACAAAAACAGAGATCTGATCTCTTTTATACAGATCCAAGAAGACCCGGCAAGGGTTTCTTGACAGAAAAGATATACAAGAGAAAGTTGTTGCAAAATCTGTGGTTGAATAAAACTATATGGCTGAAGCTTTGAAATATATGGCTGAAGCTTTGAAATATATGGCTGAACATGCAAATAAATGGCTGTAGATTCTTCCTCTAGCTTTCCCAAAGAAAGGTTGATCCTTCTCTTGGGAAACTAGCTCCTCAAAATGGGGTTTTAACCCCTTCCACTGCACACCTTAAGAAATAACGCAGTTTTCTAAAGGGACTGCATTTTTTCTGAAGGTAGATGCTTGTTCCAACACCAAGTAGTGGAAAATTCAGATCAAAAACCTCCTCTTAGATTTCTCAAGCAAGATCTCCAAGAAAGAGTAGGGAATCCCCACCCGGGCAAACCCTTGCACTAAGCAGTGCAGCAACTTAGCTAAACAGCTAAGTATGCAGGAATTCTAAGCAGACCTCATGAAAATATAATCTCCAATATTTCCATATGCTTGCCATTTCCTTCATTATATAATTGATGAGCTTCCTCACCAAGGGTCCCACCCACTATGAGGTTGCTTCCATGCAAAGGCTCCTCCACAAAAACTGCGATGTCCAACAAGATCGTGCAATGTATCTAGACAGATTTGTTGACTTGGTCAACCTTAAATGATTCTTCATGCCTTGTCCCTTTTCACACTCAAGGTGCCTTCATTTTATCTAGCTGGACTGATCTCTATTCACATTGAGTTGGCTTTATGTAGGATCCACTTCTTTGAGAATAAATCATGTTGACTTTATCAAACTTGACCTTGCCGACATAGTTTAGACCTTGTTCACACATGTGGATGCTTGAACTGGTTATTACATGATCCCCTTTCACACTAGGAAGGATTTGTATTCATACTTGAGCAAATTTTGACCCTCCTTGCCCATTTATTCATCAATCTAAGTTTCAAGAGAAAAATTAATATTCCCATTAGCTAAAGCTAATTTAGGAATATTACAGTCTCCCCCTCCCAATTTTTTCTTGTCCTAAAGCAACTGCAAGGGTGCTGCAAAATCTCCCCTCTTCCTCTTGTGGCCCTTCCATCTGATAGTCTCCTCCATTGCTTCAGAATTTCTGCAAAAATTCCACCTCCCAATGGCTCCTCCCAAGTGTACAAGTTGGCCTTTGGTGAATAAACCAAATGGCTCACATCATGAAAGAATGGAAGGTTGTTATGGAAACCTTCTTGCTGATCCATGGCCTTCTCAAGAAAGAAGTGATGACAATCATGGGGAATTTCATCATCAATGGAGGTCTCCCTCCTCCATGCTATCATCCAAATAAAATGAATCACCCTCCAGCTTGGTAATTCATAGAAAAGCTCCTCCCAATTTCTAATGAGAGGCATGCCCCAAGTGCTCCAACAAAACATATGGTCCACATCATAAAGAAACAACTGGTATGCAATGGTGGCCATATAGTTTCCCATGCTCCCCTTAGAACATGTAGTGTAGAAAAAGTAGGGACTCTCTTCCCCCAAAGACACACCCCACAAATGTGTCTCTCCTCCAACCATGTTCCCAACAAAATGAAGAGCATATTCAGCATGTGGGATCATTAGTAATATCATGCTAGCTACCATATACAATAAGGGAGAAGGACAATGGTCCCTCATGTGCAACCAGTGCAGTTTTCCTCCTAACTGCCATAGAATATGATATGACAAGAATTATCCCCAACACTTGTTTGTTGCCCCATCCTTTTTGAATGCTTGGAGAAGGTGTATGATAGTTGGTGTTGATGAATCACACCATGAGGAGTACATCATCTCTCCAAGATCTCCCAAAGAGTGGCCAACATCACCATTGTTCGTGGCCCAAAGTGGCTCATGAAGCTCATCAGAAAAGTTGCCCCCTCTTGGAGCCAATACCTGCACATGAGTGTTAAGAAAATGCAAGTACACAATAAATACATCATGAGATTCAACAATACAATGTTTATCATATACTTGTTTAAAATCAGCAACGTAGCTCATGGATGAGCTCCCTCTCACACTCAATAAATAAGGAGATGATAATGATAACTCTTCCCAAGAGCTATGTTCCTCCTCAACTAGAAAATTATCCATGCACTTAATCATATGCAAGTGCATCTCCTCTCTAAAATTTTCCCACATGAATCCATCTAAGATAGTATGACATGTTTTAATGAAACTAGTGGGATTTGAAAGCAAGACCTCATAGGTTGTGTTAAGTATTTTTTCCTTCAGCTTGGAATCTTTAGTTAAGTAGATCTGATCATGAACATAAATGATTCCATTAACTACTTTATACTTTCCATCCATTGCTTTCCCATCAAGAACCTTACATGTGAATAGGTCCTTAGAATATTCCATCAAGAGTTGGGACTCCCAATAAGGGTCTAGGCTTCCCAACATTGACAACGTTGTAGAAATCTGAAATGATGCATTTTTCATATGATAGATCTCCACCTTGACATGCTTGATTTCAAAGTCATATGTTGGAGTATTCCCAATTTTCTTTTGCTACTCCTCTTGCAGCTGATCTTGCTCAAGACAAGATTGAAGTTTAGGAAAGTCACCCTCCACTTGAAAGGTCCTCTTTCTCAAAAACCTCCACAATTTTGCTCCTGCATACGAAAATGAAATTATTTTTTTGTCATGTTCAGAAATATTCATTATATATTGGAGTATCCTTTGCTTCCCCAAAGCTATGGAGTAGCCTTTTGATACTATGCTCATATCAGCACAAATTTCTGAATCCATCCTCTCCAACGCAAATAGATGAATGGAAGAAAGCAAGGTCAATTTCAGAAATTTTCCTAGCCTCCCATCAATGATTTTCAATGCTATAGTGGCTCCTTCCAGGGTTCCCTCTTTAAACAAATATGTTGCTGCTTCATATAGTTGAGAGAACACTTTAGTTTCCCTCCAATCAGGAGGTCTTCCTGCTAAAATGCCTCCTTGCAAAGAGGCATCAAGGCATAGAGTAGGATGTGAATGTAGGTGGACAGATTTGCCCCTACCTTTGTTGCATGGGTCCTCTTGCTTTCTTTTTTCTTTCAAACTCTGAAATAGAGAAGGGTTCATGCTCTTCATCTTATGATGCCATTCCTCCTCTTTTCCTCCTCCTATCTTCAAGATCCCATCACTTGGCAATGAAAGTACATGCTGCTCATGTGTTATGCCAAGAGCTCTATGTGTGAGACCTTTTGGAACTCCTTGCAAGAGTGCAAGAGTTTATTTTCTTGGAGCAAGTGCTCCATCCTCTTATCCATGAGGTGCTTGAGGTGCTCTTGTCATGACTGCGTTATTCTCCCCTGCCTTCTCTTTCTCCTCTTCAATAGTTGAAGTTGCCTTATCTTCAACAAGAGACCTCAGATCTTGGTCTTCTTTTGAAGAAGGAATCTTCATGTCTTTCCTTTGAGAAGAAAGCCCTCCATCCAAAGGAGATCTTGCCCTTGGAAAAGCATCAAACAAGATCACCTCCTCTTCATTGGTTTTATAAATGGAGTTGGATTTATAGACCCTCCCAACTCATGCAAAAGTTTTGTTTGATGTGGCTTGATAGTTGCAATAGAATATGTTTCACATGAAATATCATCAAACCTCTCTAGTAATATTTTAATGAACTTTGCATAAGTATATGTATTTTCATTCTTTAAGGAAAATGATTCAAACAACCACTAAGCATAGGCCTTACCCTCAAAATGCAACGCTGCTACTTTGATGGCTTCAAATTCTGAAACTTGATGTTACTGCACAAAGGTGTCTAACTCCTTCACCCAAGCCCTAGCTGGACATAGAGGTAATCCATCAAAAGTGGATAGAAAGAATCTACCCTCACCCTACTTCTTTCTCCTTGTGCTCTTTTCCTTCGTTTGGAAAAACCCTTGGAAATTCAAGTGATCTTTGAACTCCTCGGATTGATCTTCATATTCCTGCAAATAATTACCAAGAGTATCTCTCTTTGGCACACCTCCTTCTTTCCTCTTCATGAAGAAATTGTTGATAGAACGTGGTATATCTGATGATATGGCTGAGTGCTCATATCCAAAAGATGAGGACTTAGAATCTTCCTCCTGTATAGATTTTGTTGAGGGATCTTCGTGTGTTTCCCTCCTCATTTCTTTGATGCCCTTGCTTTTGCCCTGCAGATTTGTCAAGAGAAGTTTTGAGAACCTCCTTTCTCTAGAAAACAAGTGTTTGCTCTAATTTATTCTACAAATATCCTCCTCCCCATGAGAATAATCCATAATTCTTGAGCTCACAGGCTGAGCCAAGATTGTTGCTCTGATACCACTGTAATATCCTAAAATTGGAATTTTCTACAACAATAAGAATATCTTAAGATATTCTAAAGTTGGAGAGAAGTAAGTGATCATCTCATATAATGTATTTAAACACATATCTTCGATAGAACAATCACAGCAAAAAACTATGCCTTTTTACAATTCATCAAGTGGGGAAAAGTAGTTGTTTTTCCCACAAAAACGCTATTTTCTGAGTATTGAGTTTAAACATTGGAAACTAATGGTTTTTTCCCTTAGAATAGGAAATATAGGACATGCATGAAAAATATTTTTAGAAACAAATGCAATTATCCTAGTTAAACAGACCTCCCACGCTCACAACTGCTAAAAATGGGCAAAACCCCAAGACTACAAAATGTCGGAGCAGCTGCATAAGTGACTGCGTAGTCTAAAGAGAGGCTAACTCAGAAAATAGAAAAATATATATGATAATTTTATTATAATACTCAATGATGTACAAAAACAGAGATCTAATCTCTTTTATACAGAACCAAGAAGACCCGGCAAGGGTTTCTTGACAGAAAAGATATACAAGAGAAAGCTGCTACAAAATCTGTGGCTGAATAACGTTGTATGGATGAAGCTCTACAGTAGATGGCTTAACATGCAAAGAAATTTCTTTATATTCTTCCTCTGGCTTTCCCAAAGAAATTTTGATCCTTCTCTTGGGAAAATAGCTCCTCAAAATGGGGTTTTAACCCTTTCCACTGCACACCTTAAGAAATAACATCGTTTTCTGAAGGTACTACATTTTTTATGAAGGTATATGCTTTTCCCAACACCAAGTAGTGGAAAATTTAGATCAGAAACCTCCTCGTAGATTTCTCAAGCAAGATCTCCAAGAAAGAGTAGGGAATCCCCACCCGGGCAAACCCTTGCACTAAGCAGTGCAGAAAATTAGCTAAACAGCTAAGTATGTAGGAATTCTAAGCAGACCTCACGAAAATATAATCTCAAATATGTCCATATGCTTGCCATCTCCTTCATTATATAATTGATGAGCTTCCTCACCAAGGGTCCCACCCACTATGAGGTTGCTTCCATGCAAAGGCTCCTCCACAAAAATTGCGTTGTCCAAAAAGATGGTGCAATGTATCTAGACAGCTTTGTTGACTTGGTCAACCTTAAATGATTCTTCATGCCTTGTCCCTTTTCACACTCAAGGTGCCTTCATTTTATCTAGTTGGCTTGATCTCTATTCACATTGAGCTGGCTTTATGTAGGATCCACTTCTTTGAGAATAAATCATGTTGACTTGGTCAAACTTTACCTTTCCCACATAGTTTAGACCTTTTTCACACATGTGGATTCTTGAACTGGTTATTACATAATCCCCTTTCACACTAGGAGGGATTTTTATTCATACTTGAGCAAATTTTGTTGGCAATATGATGCAGAGTGTTGTCCTTGATGGCAACCCGCTGAATGAAGATGAAGACATGAGACTGTTGACATGTGTTGTCCTTGATGGCAAACCACCTGATGAAGTTATTCTTGACTTGATGGACTTGGTAAATGATGTAAATCTGATGTATCTACAGTGAGTATAGAAGGCAATAAAGAAAGGAATTCAGCATGTGCTAAATCTATGGTGAAAAGAGTATGTTTCAAGGCATACGCGGATCTGTCTAGGAGAAGTCGCGTATGCACACGGGAAACAACGTGCCAAGTCACGTATGGGCAAAAGCGCTCAAAAAGTTCAAAACCAGGGGTAACCACCATGGTATTGACCCATTGTATTGGGTAATGATTCGTCTAAATGACCCCGTCTAGGAATACCATCGGAAGTAATGTAGTTTTGGGCTCATGGTATTGTTTTTGCCTTGCAGTATTGAAAAAGGGGCTCATGTGTATAATTTTAAGGGTAAACCTATATAAAGAGAAGAAATTCATTGTGCAAAAGATGAGCGTGGGAGCAAGTGCAAGATCTCCGAGCTTGAATGAATAGTTCTCTATGAAGTATATCTCAGATGGAAAGGGTAAAGGTTGGATAATAGATCTAATCTATGAAGCACCTATGAAGAAATGATGAAGCGGGAATATCTAACTGGGAATGGTTTGTATCCTGGCTAGATCCGTTTATGGAAGGCTTAGATCTCGAGATGAGGCGAACATCTGTCTGAAGTGAAAGGGTAAATCTGAACTGAATATCTGATCTGAAGAAGTATGCTGCTCTGGAATAATTGAAGATCTATACGCTACTTCGACGCGGAGGAAGCGCGTATATACGCAGCTTCAGCGAAGAGAAAGCGCATATGCGCAATAAAATATACACTGAGGTATACGCCGGTTTGTGTGGACGGAAGCGCGTATATACGCGAAATCAGTGAAGTAAAAGAGCGTATGCAAACTAGGTTTTGCTGAAATCACGTGAAATCAGGTAAGAAATGTCCGATCTGCTCTGTGGTTTACTAATATCCGCGCAAGTTGGCACGGGTCCGTTTCATGGCTGACCGTGCTTAAAAGCATGGAGTGGGTCCAGTCTGAAAATATGATGAAACGTGGCCTGCAAGTTGTGTCCTAAAGGAAGCTTTGGATCCAGTGTGAAAATTGATGAAACGTGGTCCATAGAGGTGCCGAGGGTTGTAGCCTTCTGTGGCTAGGGGTTATAGTTTCCCTTCCGTGAGGTCGGCAAATCCAGAGAAGGGGGTTGCAGCTCCCTTCCGTGAGGTCAGTAAATCCAGGAAGCAGTGGCCGCAGCTCCCTTCCAGTGAGGTCGGTAACCCAGATCGTGGGTCGTAGTTCTCCTTCAGAGAGGGCTGGTAAACGAGTCAGGGGGTTGGAGCTCCCTTCCAGGAGAGGCTGGTAAACGAGCGCAGGTGGGTGCCTGCGTGCTGGTCAAGTCTGCGCCAGCACATATGTTGTAAGATGTTTTCTCTATAATAAAATATCGAAGGCTGAGCAACTGCAGCGGTGGTTTTCTCCCGACTTGGGTTTCCACCTAAAAATCCTGGTGTTCATGTGTGATGCTTTGTGTGATGGTTTATTCTGTTCTTACTGCACATGTTTACTGTTTATAGAACATCTAATAAATGAATGATGGAATTATGTAAGTGAAGAACTAATGGCATGATTAGATCGTATGGGTTTTAGAGAATGAAAAAGTAAAAAGTTTGAATATGCTGTAAATACTGATTCACCCCCCCCTCTCAGTATTTTTCCCAACAATTGGTTTTAGAGCAGGTCCTTGTGCAGAAGCTTGATCTCTTAAAGGAGATCCATCGCAATGGGAAGTCAAGAAGGAGTAATGTCTATAAAGCCCCCTCTATTCAATGGAAGCAATCAGATATTCTGGAAGGTACGAACAAAAGCATATCTGCAAAGTCTTGGTGCAGATGTATGGGCAATCGTGGAAGAAGGTTATCAATACCCAGCAAGTATTCCTACCGATGCAGCAGGAAGGAAGAAGTATGAAATCAATGCCAAAGCAGTGAATGTCTTGTTAGGAAGCATTTCTGAATCAGAATTTGCTAAAGTGATGCAGCTACATTTAGCAAAATAAATATGGGACAAAATCATTCTGAGCTATGAAGGAGACACAAAGGTAAAAAGTGAAAAACTCCAAACTCTTAGAATTGAATATGAAAATTTGATGATGCATAGTGATGAAAGTATTGCCAGTTTCTTTCTCCGTCTAGATGATATTGTAAATCAGATGAGAAATTTGGGTGAAACCATAACTGATACTACTCTGGTAGAAAATTTCTTAAGATCCTTGACTTCAAGATTTGATTCTAAAGTTTCAGCTATTGAAGAAAGGCAAGATCTGCAAACTCTTACTATTGTTCAATTACATGGTATTTTGACTGCTTTTGAAATGATACAAGGAGGTCCTTCTCAAATTAGAGAAGTTGATTTTAAGGTGTCTGCAAAAGGAAAGGAAAAGGAAGTTGTCAAAGAAACCATCTATATATCCGAAGAAGAAGAAGCGAATTTTGTGAGAAAACTCCAACTAGGCACTGGAAGATTCAAAGGTAAGCTTCCCTTCAAATGTTTTGAGTGTGGAAAAGTGGGTCACTATGCTGCTAAATGTCCTTATAGAGAAAAACATGGTAAAGGGAAACAATTTGAAAAGAGGAAGAGTTTCTATGCAAATGAAGATGATGATGAAGTGTCCAGTGAAGATGAAGAAGATTCTGACCATGATCTGAAAGTGCTTATGGCAAAGAAGCAAAAGAAGAAGTATACTCGAAACAAGGAGATCTCTCAGAAAACATGGTTAGCAGAAATTGAATCAGATAGTGATTGGGGTCCTGATTGTCTCATTGGTACAATGAATGGTGAAGATAGTGAAAGTAAAGTTGTGGATCTAGAAGAAGCTATCAAGATAAAAGTTGAAGAACAACAAAAGGAAACTGATAAGAAAGATTATATCTACAATGAGATGATCTCTCAAATGAAAGATCAAATAGAAATGCTGAATGGACAGGTGGACAAGTATCAAAGGTTTCATACTTATGCATCCAATCGAATTAAAGAACTAGAAGCAGAAATCAACGATCTAAATGCAAATCTCGAAAAATCAAGCAAGAAGAATGAAGGACTTGAAGCTGCAATCATCTTTCTACAAACAGATCTTGAAGCATCAAATAAGAAGAATGAGGAACCTCTACAAACATTTGAAAAGGAAGGCCTTGAAGCAGAAATCATCTCTCTCAAAGAAGATCTGGAAAAATCAAATAAGAGGAATAAAGAGCTGCAACAAACATGTGAAGAAAACGAAAATTGGTTGAAAGAAGAGATTCTAAATCTGAAGGATCAAGTAGAAGATTGAAGAAGGAAAGAAGAAAGCATGACAAAGCAATGTCAAGCCTTGGAGGTTGAGGTAAACATTCTCAAAGGTAAATTAGAAGAAAAGGTTAAACTTTTGAGGTTTCAATATAGTACTAACATTTTGGACAACATTCTGAGTAATCAAAGGTCTCCTGCTATCAAACTTGGTCTTGGTTTCCAAGAAACTGTTAAAGGAGAATCTAGCTCACAAGGAAGTGCTAAAACTTCAGAGGATGACAATGCAAAACCTGAAGTGTTTAAAGAGACAAAAGGTCAACCAACAATGATGAAATCTCAAATGAAATCAGTCAATAAAGTTGAATGCTTTAAATGTCATAATCATGGGCATGTTGCAGCAAATTGCAGGAGTAGATCATTTTAGCCTCAAACAAACAGTTCCTACATAGAAAGGTACTCTGGTTTCTTCAAGGGATATTGTTTTTCATGTAACAAGTATGGACATAAAGTAGCTGATTGTAAAAGGAGGAAGATTAGAAATACTCATTATGATTCTTATGCTTATTTCTCTGGACACATGAGATGTTATTTCTGTAACAAGTATGGACATGTAGAAAAGGAATGCAGGTTGAACATATCTGAGAAAGTGGACAACTTTCAGCACACAGTTAGGAAGTTCAAGCAAGTTTGGAAAAAGATGGAGAACCGATCAGAAACGTAGGGAATTCTGACCCTACTGCAGTCATCTGCTTCTGAAGCTGACTTTTCTTATTGACTGCAGGAATGATGTGGGATACATTATGAGATTTAGTAATGTATCGTCACAGGGAGAGCAATGCATGATGACTCTCATGGTTGATTTGATTATACTGGTTATGTTTACTTCTGACAGCGCATCTGATGTGGAAAGGACAGGTACAGGAGGTACAAGCTCAGGAGGAAATGAAGGAAGATGAAAATTTTCTATGCTTCACTTTCCATACGCGGGTTATATTAACAAAAGTCGCGTATACACGCGAGTTTCATCAGACACAGTCGTGTATGCATTGATGATAAGAGAATTTATATGCTAGCTGAAGATCTAGAGCAGAGGCTCAGGGGGAGTAACAGTCTGATTGTTAATAATTGTATTATTGACTCTATATCAGCTTAATTTCTCATTTTTAAATAATGATGACATGATACTTGGTTACTTATGTTGAAGATTATGGATGAGTCCTGGTTGCTTGATGATGAAGAGTATTCGTTGCTGAGATGAAAGTCTTATAAATAAGAGATAAGGACAGATAATGCAGAGATTGTTGCTGATGACTTGCTGATAAAGGTATTCAGGTTGCACTAGTTAAGGAGGAGCACTAGTTCAGGGGGAGCAGCAGGTTGAATACTAATGATTGCATTGTTGGAAATATGACTACTTATTCTTGGTTATTGTGATACTCATGCTTAATGATGACTTGGTACATGGCTTATTATGATGAGATTTTGATCCCGGTTTACTGAAAAGTATCTTTTGTGTTCACACATGGATGAGTTGGAAGTCGTTTGATTCAGAAATAAATCATGCAGAGCTTTGTTACTATGGTTGAGATCTTTTGCCTACATATGTTACTTCATGTTAAATCTTGAAGATCTTGATGATATTGGACCACATGGATGATTGCTTGACACATATTTGAAGATGTTGTTTTGGTATGATAATCTCTCTTGGAAAGATTGTAATGATGCTGCAAAGAATATGAAGGCTTGGTTACTAATGTGCTTATGCTACAACCGTTGGATGACGCTTGAAGACACAACTGCACTGTTCTATCTATCTGTAGTCCAGGGAAGCATTCAAAAGAAGCTGAACACTGTCTTTTTCTCACAGAGGATCAAATCTGGTTAAAATTTAGAAGATGGAATTGGATACGCGGGTTTCCTGAAACACAGTCGCGTATATACGCGAGTTCATGCACAGAAAACCGCGTATGTCTGATTGCTGACATTTTTCAGTTTGGAGTCAGCTCTCCTCAGCACAGCTGCAGTGCTGTTTGGTATCTCTGATACTGTCTGGTATCTCAGGTTGCACAAACTAAGGGGGAGCCTTAGTCATATTGAAAGGATGCTTGGATGCACAGATTCAGGGGGAGCATTAGCTTTGCTGAGTATAATGCATTGTTGGCATTATGGTGGTTCTGATATATGATCGCTCTTGAGGTCTTTCTGGTATTGGTCTTAAAGTCTTTGATGAAAAGGTCTTGTTAAGACCCATGATGTAAAATTTGTAATATTCAGTCATGTAAGGACGTGTCAAATTTGTAAACCCACTTGGTTGGGTAGCTGAGTCAATTTTTGTAAACCCACTTGGTTGGGTAGCTGAGTCAAAATTGTAAACCCACTTGGTTGGGTAGTTGCGTCTCATATGTAAATCCACTTAGATGGATAATTGATGTAAGTATGAGTCTTTGGTGATAGGAAGTTCATAGAGTCATATACTTAATTGAAAAATATGTTTGAAGATTCAGCATGAACTCAGGGGGAGCTTGGTCACTTCAGTATATATCAGATCTGCAGAATGTTTCTTCTACATGAGGTGAAAAGGGGAGAGTGTGTTGGTTTTAATCTGCTCTTTGCCCTTGATGTCAAAGGGGGAGAGTGACATGGTGTTTGAATGGTGTCAAAAATGGAGAGAGTGACATGGTGTCATTGTATTCTTAATGTACCTATCTGTTGTGGTAACCAAACACCATCGTGGTTGCCATCAAGTCCAAAGGGGGAGATTGTTGGAAATATGATGCAGAGTGTTGTCCTTGATGGCAACCCGCTGAATGAAGATGAAGACATGAGACTGTTGACATGTGTTATCCTTGATGGCAAACCACCTGATGAAGTTATTCTTGACTTGATGGACTTGGTAAATGATGTAAATCTGATGTATCTACAGTGAGTACAGAAGGCAATAAAGAAAGGAATTCAGCATGTGCTAAATCTATGGTGAAAAGAGTATGTTTCAAGGCATACGCAGATATGTCTAGGAGAAGTCGCGTATGCACGCGGGAAACAACGTGCCAAGTCGCGTATGGGCAAAAGCGCTCAAAAAGTGCAAAACCAGGGGTAACCACCATGGTATTGACCCATTGTATTAGGTAATGATTCGTCTAAATGACCCCGTCCAGGAATACCATCGGAAGTAATGTAGTTTTGGGCTCATGGTATTGTTTTGGCTCATGGTATTGAAAAAGGGGATCATGGTATTGAAAAAGGGTAAACCTATATAAAGAGAAGAAATTCATTGTGCAAAAGATGAGCGTGGGAGCAAGATGTCTGAGCTTGAATGAATACTTCTCTATGAAGTATATCTGTATGGAAAGGGTAAAGGTTGGATAATAGATCTGAATCTATGATGCACCTATGAAGAAATGATGAAGCAGAATATCTAGATCTGGAATGTATTTGTATCTGTTAGATCTGTTTATGGAAGGCTTAGATCTGAGATGAGGCGAACATCTGTTTGAAGTAAAAGGGTAAATCTGAACTGAATATCTGATCTGAAGAAGTATGCTGCTCTATAATAATTGAAGATCTATACGCTAGTTCGCCGCAGAGGAAGCGCGTATATACGCGGCTTCGCTGAAGAGAAAGCGCGTATGCGCAATAAAATATGTACTGAAGTATACGCTGGTTTATGTGGACGGAAGCGCGTATATACGCGACATCAGTGAAAGGAAAGCGCGTATGCAAACTAGGGCTTACTGAAGTCTGTGGTATGAAATGTCTGATCTGTTCTGCTATGTTTCTGCTATCTGATCTGTGTTGTCTGAATTGATAAGTATCTGTTGGTGATGTATGTTTGAGCTTAAAAGTATGGAATGGGTCCAGTCTGAAAATATGATGAAACGTGGCCTGCAAGTGGTGTCCTAGTGGAAGCTTTGGATCCAGTGTGAAAATTGATGAAACATGGTCCATAGAGGTGCTGAGGGTTGTAGCCTTCAGTCAGGGGGTTGTAGCTCCCTTCCAGGTGAGGCTGGTAAACGAGATCGGGGGTCGTAGCTCCCTTCCAGGTGAGGCTGGTAAACGAGATCAGGGGGTCGTAGCTCCCTTCCAGGAGAGGCTGGTAAACGAGTCAGGGGGTTGGAGCTCCCTTCCAGGAGAGGCTGGTAAACGAGCGCAGGTGGGTGCCTGCGTGCTGGTCAAGTCTGCGCCAGCCCATATGTTGTAAGATGTTTTCTCTATAATAAAATATTGAAGGCTGAGCAACTGCAGCGGTGGTTTTCTCCCGACTTGGGTTTCCACCTAAAAATCCTGGT